>CM019070.1:38280809-38683309 GCA_009667805.1 Leptobrachium leishanense
TGAGGAGTAGGGATGGGATGGGGTCAGAAGATATAGATAATCAACACCTCCATTTTTTCCCCTTTACCCCTTAATGAGCTGTAACCACCTTGGGACTGTTTTTAGCCTGAAGTGTCCCTTAAGGCCGGGGTCAGACAAGCGCACTATGTGTGCCCGTATTGACGTGACGCCCGGCATCCGTCGCAGTGTTGTGACGCTTTGATGGGGCTGGCCACAGTGGCGTAACTAGAAACCTGAGGGCCCCGGTGCAAGAATCCACGAAGGGCCCCCCCCCCAAAAAAAGCTCTATATGTTTACTTATTTTTCACTGCAAAATAAAACAAAGATAGTATTGCCCCCCAGCTCACATGGATATATATTGCCCCCAGCTCACATGGATATATATTGCCCCAGCTCACATGGATATATATTGCCCCCCCAGCTCACATGGATATATAATGCCCCCAGCACACATGGATATATAATGCCCCCCCAGCTCACATGGATATATATTACCCCCCAGCTCACATGGATATATATTACCCCCAGCTCACATGGATATATATTGCCCCCCCAGCTCACATGGATATATATTGCCCCCAGCTCACATGGATATATATTGCCCCCCAGCTCACATGGATATATATTGCCCCAGCTCACATGGGTGTATATATGGCCCCCAGCTCTCATGGGTATATAGGGCCCCCAGCTCTCATGGGTATATAGGGCCCCCAGCTCTCATGGGTATATAGGTCCCCCAGCTCTCATGGGTATATAGGTCCCCCAGCTCTCATGGGTATATAGGGCCCCCAGCTCTCATGGGTATATAGGGCCCCCAGCTCTCATGGGTATATAGGGCCCCCAGCTCTCATGGGTATATAGGTCCCCCAGCTCTCATGGGTATATAGGGCACCCAGCTCTCACCTCTGCTGGCCCCAGGGCAGGCTCCGCCGGCGTCCCGTTCTTCTCCGAGGCGAGCGGCCGCTGGAAGCATGCGTCTTGGCCGCTCGCCGGAAACCACCTGATCAGCGCAGAGGTCTCGCGAGAGGATCTCGTGCGCTGGTCAGGTGGTTCCTATCCCACGTGAGCGGCCAAGCTGCATGTCAGCGGCCGCTCGCAGGGAGAGGGACGGCCAGCGCGCGGCTCTCAGATTCCGGCGCTGATTGCTGGAATCTGGCGGGCGGCGCTGGGCCCCCTCCAGTGGCGGAATGCCAGGGCCCGGTCGCAACTGCGACCGCTGCGACCCTGGTACTTCCGCCACTGGCTGGCCACACGCTGTAGCGCACGAACGAATTGTGCGTGCTACAGCAGGCGTGCTGCGTCTGTTTAGAAAGCCTCCCTGTCGAAGCGCTACGATGCGTGTTCAATGGGCTGCAAAGCACGATCCTCCATAGGAGGATCGAGCCTTGCAGCGCTGAGCGCCCTAACTGCGCTCAGCGAGGTGGCCAGACGGCGTCAGAGTGGAAGGAACGTATACTCTCACGGACGTTCCTTCCGCTTTGCAAAACGCTCGTCTGTTCGTCTGGCCCCCGCATTAATGGTGACTTATTTGGTATCTACTTTCAAGGTGTAACAGTCTTTAATTCTCAATATTGTCGGTCAGCAACCTTGGCTCCCTGATGTTCTGGAAACTACATTTCCCTTTTGTTCAGTCAGCCCTAATGGGTGACTGAGCATCATGGGAGATGTAGTTCCCAAAATATCAGGTAGCCAAGGTTGCAGACCCTGTCCTAAAGGTACAGCATGATGTACACAGATACAGTATACACCACATGATTATTAATGCGTTGGCTACATCTGTGTACATTGACATTTGTTGTGGTCCCTGGTCATAATGTTAGTAGAGCGATGGTGACACAACCTCAGCTTTATTTCAGTGTAGCAACACTATAGTGTCAAACTTTAAATACCGTCTTTGAATCACAACAACGGTGCTAATTGATATCCTTATCTGAAGGAGGGTCCTTATTAACACCCCTTTGGCATATGTCAGCACCAAAACCTTTTTTCCTCTGAATAAGCTGCCAGCTTTTGGAGACCTGGCCATTGCTGAGGCCGCACAGGATATGTCCATTGTGAAGGATTCAAAGGCTGTAAATACTAAACGAGACATAAAAAAGAAATGGCTAAAAAACGGGGGGTTGGGAAATTAGGTTTAACAGCCAGTGACAAAACCCTCTAGCCTCCTTGCATTGTGCGCTCAAATGGGGGTGTGAGAGGTGTGACAACAGAGTGACTACTCCAAGGTGTAACTTTATAGAGGATTGCCCTCAGGATAGTAGGCTCATTTCCTCCTCCATGGAGAGAGTTCCCGTCCTTTTATTATCAAAAACCTTTCCTCTCCTTGTATCGTTAGACATAGGAGTCTACTTATTATTGTTGTCATCATTTATATAGCGCCAACAGTTTCCGCAGCGCCTCCTACTCACCATGGGCCTTAGTCCACGTCGAGAATAACTACGGCATTTATTCCCTACTTCGTGCTAACATGGGGACGCTAACAGGGAAATATGCATCTGTAGATTTCCCCATTGCCTCCCCATGTTACCGCGATATTACAGGGCAGGCGCTGGATGAGCACCTCGACGTGGAACGCAGAGCTAACTGCTGGGATACTCGCAGTAACGCTTCCGCACCGCTGCGAGTATCACCTCCTGGAGTACGTAGGACCCCATGGAGGATTGTGCTTCTGGGCAGCTTGTTGGAAAGCTGTTGCTCACTTAGGCCCCTATTACATTCTTTGCGCAATTTCGTTCGCACAGCGCAATTTTTTTTTCCGCGCATCGTCCGGCGTTATCGCGCGAAACTTAACGTAGTATTCCGATCCGAACGCATTTTCTCATCAGTCCGACAATAACGTTCATAAAAACGATGCGCAGAACGAAGAATAATACGCGTGCAGTAACGAAGCGCACGTAAATCAGTGTGCGGACTGTTTTTTTCACGGGATTCAGCCAATCAGAATTAAGAACCTTAATTGACATCAATTTATCTTAATTGACTCCCTTAAGTTTTTGCGCCTGTCAAAGTAAATCTGAGTATATATGCTGCAGCAATAATAAAAACACACACAAATTCACAATTTTATTGTTTGGGTATGTGTAGAATGTAACTATACTGTGCTGTATTTTTTTTTCGTGCTGGTGTTTTTCATTTCGGCCATAACGTTCAGATTTGCAGTTACCACCAGCTTTTAAAAGACGTTAAATTTATACGCGCAAACATCGTTCGTAAGAAAGATGCGCATCGATTGTAATACCATCCGCGTACTAGCTCACGAACGAATTTGCGCTCACAATGTTAAGTATAGGACGCGCACAGTTCATCACGCTAGCGCAGGTCCACCCGCGTTAAACGATAACGCGCATCGTTTGCGTGAACGTTGTAATACGACGTTCTGCGCAAAGGGTTTTGCCACTTGCGCAAATGCGCATTTGAGTGGGCAAACGAAAATGCGCGAGGAATGTAATAGGGGCCTTATTATTTTTATTTTTTTTTTCGGGTCGTTCGGTTTTATTCACTGAAGGGGTCAATCAGAAAATTGTGACATTCTGTGAAAGTTCGCTGCTCACTCATTTGGCGAACTTTGGTACACTTCGGCGATTCCAGTTCGCCAACCCTGCGCTGAATTCACTAGTCTCTGCAGGGTCGCCGATGTGCGCGAAATGTGGAGCCACCGAAGACCAGCTCTTTTAACATGTCACAATGGTGGGTCATGTAGTTACATTGTAGCACAGTGACAGCTAGATTACTACTCCTGCAGGTAGGAAATTAGCCGCACCTCAGGTAAACCACGTCTGCTGACAAGCTGACTCAAGACGGACAAACACTTTTTAGATAGTAAAACTTCCGAAAGGACGTGAAAAATGAAAGAAAGGCCAAGGAATCCAAGGACAAAGAGAATCCTGGAAAACAAAGTATCAATCGACAATCTGAAATAGAAGAAGCAAAAGATAAACATGATACAAATCCAAAATGTGATGATTTCCCTTCAAGCCTTCGGGAAAGCTGTAATCTCCTGAGGAAGGCAAAGCTCATTGAGGAAATCCAAGCAGGAGGTGCAGAAAATCTGATTTCTTTTTTTTTTCTACTATAGGAAGGTCCCCATCTGTCACTTGGCCATCATAAAATACTCCCGATGGGAAGGCGATGAATCAGTGGTAGTGTGAACACCCTGCTCTAGAACACGTGTCTTCCTTGCTGTTATTCCGTGTGGGTGTTGTGATGTAGAAGCATCGTTGTCGTGTTAAATAATAATGCCGCTTTATTTATTTATTAAATAACAGGATTTATTTGAAGGCTCAGAATGGCAGAAACGTTAATTGCTGTTTAGAGATACCTGACAAGTTGCTAAAATCTAAACAATATTAACTCAATTAACCTTTAGAGAGAAATGTCAGGGGGAGGGGGTAAAACGTAGGTTTCAAGCAGGTTCTACGAATGCAAAAATATTCTTTAGCCCTGGGGGAAAAGGAGTTTGGAAGGAAGTAGCGAAGGGAATAGATGCAGACGTCTATTACGACCCGAGTTGTTATGATTAATGAGTGAGACGTCAAGTATAGCAGGCCCGATCTGTAATAAAAAGGGATCCCATACTATTCCAGCCAAGACGCAAGCCTAACTTGGGGATCAGCAGGTGTGGCAGTTTACTGTACATTAATGCCTTCTAGATTGTAAGCTCCTATGAGCAGCACCCTCTACACCTCTTGTTTCCATCATATGTCCATTTATCTCTTTCACTTTGGTTATTGAAAAGCGCTGCAGAAACTGTTGGTGCTATATAAATGATGACAATAATAAGAATATACTTTGTGACCGGCTGGGTGGAGTAGAGGTAACATCACTGCTCTGCTTGGAGAGAGCCTGTCTAGTGATGGACTGGATCCCAGCGAGCATCTCTCCAGTAATGGTCCTTGGGCAAGACACCTAACGGTACATAATCGCCACCCAGGACATACTTGAAAACGAGAAATGGTCCCACGTGATCGCAGCTGGGGGCCTTCCAACGAGCGCACGCGCAGAAACTTTACCGGCGTCGCTCAGGATGGTAAGTATGAAAACGGTGAGCAGCTGCAGGAGCCTGTCCGAATGCCGATAGGGCAGCTGTCCGAATGCTCTATGTCTGGTCTGGGGTCTGCGTGTATGTGTAATATATACACATAAACACACTGAGCTGGGGGGAATAATCCATGAGAGCTAGGGGGGCATAATCCATGAGCTGGGGGGCATATCCATGAGCAGGGGGGAATATCTGAGAGCTGGGGGTATTATCCATGATCTGGGGCATAATCCATGAGAGCTGGGGTATAATCCATGAGAGCTGGGGGGCATAAACCATGAGCTGGGGGGCATATCCATGAGCTGGGGGGCATTATCCATGAGCTGGGGGGCATATCCATGAGCTGGGGGGCATAATCCATTAGCTGGGGGCATATCCATGAGCTGGGGGCAATATCTATAAACTGGGGGCAATATCCATGAGAGCTGGGGGCAATATCCATGAGAGCTGGGGGCAATATCCATGAGAGCTGGGGGGCATATCCATGAGAGCTGGGGGGCATATCCATGAGAGCTGGGGGGCATATCCATGAGAGCTGGGGCAATATCCATGAGAGCTGGGGGTATATCCATGTGAGCTGGGGGTATAATCCAGGAGAGCTGTGGGCATTTTCATATGAGGTCTGTCCTTATTGGAAAGCATCACATGACATAAAATAAAAGCATCGGTACTCGGTATCGGTGAGTACTTGAAAAAAAGTATCGGTACTCATACTCGGTCTTAAAAAAGTGGTATCGGTGCATCCCTAGTTTTCAGTGTGCCTTCGTCGGGTTTTGAGGTGAGTTTTCGGCGGGTTTGCTGCGAGCTTTCCCTGCATTACGACGGCCCTGTGGTGCTTGCTGAATACACCGAACGAAATGGGATCACCAAATTGTGCCGAATTGAAGAGAATGAAAAGTCACCGAATGTGCGGTGACTTTTCGATTCTCTTTGAATAACCCTGCAAGATATATATTTATTATAAACTTCCTTGAAATAAACAAGACAGACCTTAAACCAACAGCAGGGATCCAGAACAAAAGCACCATATATACACAAGAAGCAGAACCTAAGAACTCTAAGCAAAATACAAAATAAACTAAACCAGATGATCACAATATATATATAAATCCAGGAGACAAGAACTATAAACACACAATGAATAAACAGAACTAAGCATGGGGTATTACAATGATTAAACCTGACAACAGAAGTTTCACAGAAAACCAGGTAAACAGACAGGAGCTCCAGGAATCAGAACTGCATACCACCAGGACTGATGGGAAGTGAATCAGTGAGAGAGAATGAGGCAGCACCCTTCCTGGGGTGTTGCCTCCTTTTAAACACCGGTGATCAGAACTAAAGAGAGTCCAGGTGGGACTCCAGGGCGATAGATCCCAATTAGCACAGGGTGCAGGAATCAGCATGGTTCATAACAGAAGTCCAGGAACTGGAATAGTTCATAATGATGCGCATGAAAAGAGTCCAAAGGGGGCGCTGGGGGCCCAGAACATCACAAAATCTTAACTCTAACCCTAAAAGAATACATACATACAGAAAAACCTGTGTCGTGCCTATTGCCTAACAGGACGGCTGCAACAACCAGGAGTAACCAGACCAGTTCATGTAGAAAACATAACAAAAAAAGGTGTTATTAGATAAGACTCACCTTTAACAATCAGAGATTTTTGTTTACTTGAATGGCCATTAAAGTGTCAGCTCACTTGCCCTGTCAAGGCACCTCTGGTAAGAGGAGTCCTACCGAATGACCTTACCAGAGGTGCCGTGATGGGGCAGGTGAGCTTACACTTTAATGGCCATTCAAGTAAACCAAAACCTCTGATTGTGTTTCGTTTCATATGGAGCTAACCTTAAATTAGGCCTAACCCCAAAACAAGCACGTGTAGTAACCTAAACGTAATTTCTTTCCCTAATATCTAACCTTAACCCTTGAAATCAATATCTGAACAATCGAAAAATTTCTACTGGAGATGATTTTTTTAGCCAGTTTCTCCTGCAAATTACACTTCTTATTGGTTGCTCCTTAAAACTACTCCCAGGCAACACATTATACGTGTCTGGTTTGATGCAGGCCTCCTTTTCGGACACCTCCAAATTTTAATGTCTTTTTTTGCCAGTATAAATTTATTTGTAGAGTTCTTTTCTTCAGAGTCATTCCCAAAGGATAGCAGAGAGAAGCTCACGTTTGGAGACCTTGCAATCTTTGCGCTAGCCTGGCAGCCAAGCCTTGGTAAATATTTCAAACTATTTTGAAATTCCTCCCCATAGTGTTGTGTGATCGGGAGGAATTTCAACCCACACTATAAAATTTTGTGACTTGACAGGACAGAGGGAAACAGGACCCTCCTTCTGCCATCACTATGGTAAGGATTTGGTACTGTGCTCCTTGGAGTGCCACTATAGGGCATTTTATAAATAAGTATATAAATCATAAACATGAACCCAGGACATACTTGAAAACGAGAGAAATCTCAATGTATCCTTCCTGGTAAAATCCTTTATAAATAAATGGCATAGCGAGAATATCCTGAATATCCAAGGTTTTTTCATACAACTACTAAGGCTGGGGTCAGACGAGCGTGATTTCTACGGACTGTACGTCCGTGCAGTACGGACATCGTCAGTACGGATGACGCAGTAGTGGTCACACAGTCCATTTTTTCACTGAAGTTATTTTTTGACGGATGTAGGAGGGAAAAATAAATTACAATGAAAAAACATTCTGTCCGTCAAAAATGCTGGACGTATAAATGCAGTCCGTCTGACCACGCTCCATCACTCACACACAAAGCTATGCAGACGTTGTGGACGTGGCGCACTCCGCACGTCCGATCTAGCAGTATTACGTTCTTGCCTAACCTGCGTCCGTTTGCAGCGTCCGTCATGCGTCCGCAGTTCAGTGCGGACGTACTTCATGTGTCAGGCTCCAATGGACTTTCTTTCATGCTATCACGGACGTACTTTTAGGCGCAATCACGGACGTGAACACTACGCTCGTCTGACCCCAGCCTAAATAAAAATAAATAACTGTTGCAAGAAATGAGAGCAGTGCTTATTATCCACAGGATTAATAATGGTGACTGGAGGATTTAGGCTAGGGTCAGACTGAGGCAGTGCGAACGCGCGTTCTGGCGCACATAATCACGGCCGCACTAGCAGCAGAATGACGGGCAATGACAGCCATATACGAAGTACGGTCGCACAAAAGTCCGGCTGCACAACACAAGTGGAAAATGAACGCATTTTTCGAGAACGTTAAACCGCTGGTACTGCGTACAGAGTGCGCTGCGGCCGCATAGCAGCGTGTGTGCGTGATTAGGAGATGTCAGACGCTGCTAGTGTGCGGCCAACATAACGTTCAAACTTTTCACCCATCGTCATGAAATACGTCCAGAATTGCGCATCGTCTGACCACTTAAGCGTATTCCGTGAAAAAATGCGTGCGCACGCATCGACGTACATTTGACGGTGGCCGCAGAAAATGCGCTCATCTGTCCCTAGCCTTAGAGAGAGGAAAGTCTAAAATGTGTAATGGAGTGACTCTGTTGGCAGAGCTCGCTGATAGTAAGGATTAGCATTCAAGGACTATGCAAATAGTTAATTAAAAGGCTGAAGGTCCTATCAATAATAACCTGCAAGATTATTTGGATTATCATTGTGATCGGCCAGGCATTTAGCAGCCATCGGTATAATAAGGGCAGACCTGATGAAGAAGCTACAGTCCTTGGGTATTTCAGACATTTTTCCTTTTTGGCAAAAGGCTTATTTTTGCATAGGCCAACTAGATCTGGGTGCAGGATGGCAGATCAAACGGGGGGGGGGGCATTTTATTTTAGTACTAGCTGCATAAGAATGCCGGCTGGGTGGTGTAGAGGTAACATCACTGCTCTGCGTGGAGAGAGCCTGTGGAGACATGGGTTCGATCCCGGCAAGAGCACCTCTCCAGTAAGTGTCCTTGGGTAAGACACCCAACGGTACATACTCGCCACCTAGGACATACTTGAAAACGAGAGAAATCTCAATGTATCCTTCCTGGTAAAATACTTTCACAAAGAAAAAAAAAGAAAAAGAGAATGAAAGAAGCCAACTATAGACAATTTATATGTTGCAGCCTGGGGAAGGGGGGGGGCTGCATGGTAGCACCGCTGGAATACAGAGCACAAAATAATTTATTGTGCTGCCTTCATATGCATTTCCACTCGCCCTCACTTAATTTCCACTCGCCAAATGCTAGTAGGGGAGTGGAAATTTTGAGCCCTGATATAGACTATAGGATTTATTCAAAGAGCACCAAAATTTCGGTGCTCTTTTCATTTGGCACATTTCGGGGAGCTCAAGTCGTCGACCCTGTTTCGAATTCAGCATTCATCACTGGGTCCTCGATGTGCTCTGAATCAATCCGCCGAACGTTGCCAATAAACCCATCGAATCGATCCTATAAACTGCTGAAAAATCACTGAATCAATCTGATAAACCGCCGAACGCATCCTCAAACCACTGAACACAGCCGATGACCTGCCGAACAGACAGCCGGAAATAGTCAACCAGCTGCTGAACAGGGGGTTAAGAGAAAAAAAAAAAAAGACTGCACCTTTTAAAAGGTGATTAAAACAAAAATAATGCATGAAAATAATATGTAAGGCTCTATAAGGCACTATGAAAAACAATAAAAAGGTCTGTTACAGTATAAAAAAACGCCATTTAAAAATAATCGGAATCAGGACATACTTGAAAACGAGAGAAATCTCAATGTATCCTTCATAAATAAATAAATAATAAATAATAGGAAAAAAAAAAAAAAAAGAGAAAAATGCCGAAAATATCCTAAATAAATTAGGAGACTTTATGCTGCAAAATTAAAAGAATAAACGGGTGACTAAAAAATTAATATTTTTTTTTTAAATTGAAACCTAGGTGATTCGCCTGCTTAAACCTGTCGAATGAAACCACCGTGAATCTGGGCTGAATAGATTAACTGTTACTTCTCTATGGGGAATTACACTGCCGCCGAACTGCACCGTATTTCGTTGGCAATTCACCAATATTTGGCGAATTGTCGGCTTTTAGAATATTAGAATATATTATAAAGAATCCAGATTCTGATTGGAAGGAAATAAACTTTAATCACAAAGTGTCATAAAATCACCTAAATCAAACAATTGATGGATACGTGTTTCGCTCATTTTGGAGCTCACTCAGCCCGACTGATTTTTTGATGCCAATGCCACCACCAAGATGATTGTGCCCTGTAGGTAAGCATGACAGGTGTGATTTAACCTTTAATTTGCCAGAGGTTTGTGCAGTACAATATTTGAACAAGTGTATCAATGCGCAGTAACACAATTGATACTCAATGGTCTAACCTCCGTTGCTGTTGTCTGTAAAGCCTGACTTCTACTGCCATAGAGAACCAGCTGTATCAGAATCACAAAGCTCTTGACAAGCTGAAATTAGAAAAACCTTAAAAGAACATTTCTTCCCCCTTTGTCGGGAACCAGCGCTACTTCTAATATAAGAACTGTCGTCATATTGTAACAAATAAGAAAAAAAAGCCTGGGTGACATTTACAAGCTCTGAGTCAATCATTCCAGTAAACAGGAACTTACTGAAAGCCAATCACAGGCCTGATAATGACTCACTGAATTCGGTATGTTAGCTTATACCATTAGGGGCTTATTCACTAAACAATCAGCTGTGTTCTAAAATGCTAACTGGAAACTATCAGAGAAATGCCCAAATCTAGAAAGAAAATATGTTCCTGTGAAAGTTTAATAGAATTATTTCTTAACGCAGACTGGACTGGAAATTAAAGCTCTGCGTTTAGCGACAGGTCGTATAAAGGAGCCAGCAATCAAAAATTCTGTCCGGGGCCTAAAAGACACAAAAGGGCTCAGGCCCAAGGCCAGGCTGTAGGATAATGGGATCCCACGACACAGTGTGTTTGATAAGTGAAGCTGGGCACCAACTCCCATACTTGCTGTTAAACGATTGATGCGACAATATGGTGGACGGAGGGGGGGGTGAGGGTATGAGCCCAATATGCTGTGACGGAACAAGCAGTAGGGATGTGCGTTTCGGGATTTCGGAATTTTCACGAAATTTCCCGATTCGTGTTTTTGGATGCGGCCGATTTTCGAAACAGAAAATCGATCGAAACGAGCCAAATCGAAAAGTTTAAAAATCCGAAAAATCGAACCGAATCGAACCGAAAAAAAAAAATCGGTGCACAAGCCTAACAAGCAGCGACACTTGAATAAGGTGCAAAAGGGGGTTTGTTATGGTAAACACAGGCAAATGACTGGTAACAAGTATATGGGAAGATGAGGGACAAGGCAGGAAAAGGGCTGACTACAGAAGGAGGCAGGGAGGAGACAGAGGCAGTGAGGAAAAAGACAGAGGGCTGACGAGGCATGAGGCAGCAGACAGGCAGGACAGGAAGAGGGATGACTGGATGTACATAACAGGTAAGACACGCTGGACTATACAGGAGGCTTGGAGGATATGCTGGAGTCAGAAGGCTGGCATGCAAGAACACTAATGGCAGAGGGCACAGTGGGTTGCATGGCAGAGTGGGTAGCATGGTAGTCCATGGTAAGGAGCATGGTGGGATGCAGGCTTGGGGAACATGGCAGGAGACTTGGGGAACACGGGAATAGACTTGAGGCTTGTGGATGGAAGGAGGCCAGGTTGACAGGGTGCAGGCTTCAGGAGAAACATACAGCGAATGTAGACAATGGAGAAGCACTGCACCTTGGGAGCTCCACACTTATGTAGGGGAACACAGGGCTCGTTAGTGGGAGCATCTGTAGTTGCCGGCAGCAGAGCCAGGACATTTACATGGCCTGGCCTGGGACTAACAGGGCATCACAGGAAAGGGGCTGCGTGCAGGGCTTTCAAAAAGGAACAGCACCAACTTAGA
Source organism: Leptobrachium leishanense (assembly GCA_009667805.1). NCBI lineage: Eukaryota > Metazoa > Chordata > Amphibia > Anura > Megophryidae > Leptobrachium > Leptobrachium leishanense. Next base: position 38,292,767 of record CM019070.1, read on the forward strand.
CTTTCCTGCAGCGGCGCCGTGTGCCATGACAGTTGAAGGGGTAGAGAAGGCTGGTTTCCCTTACCGTGAATTTGGGGCCATGGTCATTGGATCTAGAACAGTCCAAGAAGAAAGTACAGGCTCTATAAAACATCTGATTCAGGGAAACCTTTAATGAAGTTATATTTTGCAGTGAAACAAAGATTTGAAAGAGTCGAAACGTTGTCACGCTGCAAGATGTAACTTCACGACATCTGATTTAAGGCAACTTTTACTGAAGTTACATCTTGCAATGAGACAACGTTTCCAATCTTGGTGAGTTTTTGTCTCACTGCAAGATGTAACGTCAATAAAACTTGCTCTGAAACAGATGTTGTGGAGTGCCCGTACCTTCTTCTTGCATGATCAATCTGGAACTGACTGGTCCTGGTTCTGTGATGAACCCTTCCAATCTGAGAGACCTGCGGTTCGCGAAAGAAGTGTGGTCCAAAATTCCAGTAGAGAGACGTAAGCCACTCTCTGATAGTTACAGGAAGCGATTGATTTCAGATATTTTTTCCAAGGGGTGCGCTACCAAATATTAAAATAAATTAAAAGGGTGCCAATAATTTTGTCCAGTCCATTTTTGGAGTTTTGTGTGGAATGTGTCAGATTAGGCTTTTTTTTCTCCACCTTTTTGTGTCATATCAATACATATAAAAGAATTAAACATGTGAATGCCTAAACAATTGTAATTGCAACGGCTTTCTGGGAAAAGTGGTGCATTATCTGAGAGTAATGCAGGGGTACCAATTGTTTTGGCCATGACTGTATATATACCTGTATGTAGGTCATACCTCAAAATTTCCACTCTCCTGCTATCATTTGGCGAGTGGAAATACTGTGAGGGTGAGTGGGAACGCAGACGCAGGCAGCACAATAAATTATTTTGTGCTGCCAGCATTGCATATTCTGGCAACGGCGGTGATTTTTTTAGGTCTGGCCCGACTGGGGAATCCAAGATTCTGAAGAAGTCAGAGAGGGTGCACCGGACGTCTGCCGCCCATGCCTGCCCCGTCCTGGCGGTTCTCATCTGGTCCCTCACTCTGCTCACGCTGGGGTCTGATGGGGTCTAGGTATACATGTATCTGAGGTCTGATGTGTCTACTAATACATGTATCTGGTGTCTGATGTGTCTTGGTATACGTCAGTGGCGGAAGTACCAGGGTCGCAGTGGTCACATTTGCGACCGGGCCCTGGTATTCCACCACTGGAGGGGGGCCCAGCGCCGCTGCCAGATTCCGGCAATCAGCACCGGAATCTATCAGCCGCGCACGCCGGCCTTTCCTCTCCCTGCGAGCAGCCGCTGGCTTGCAGCTGGCCGCTCGTGTGGGATGGGAACCACGTGACCAGCGCACGAGATCCTCTCACAAGCGCTCTGCGCTGGTCAGGTGGTCCCTGCGAGCGGCCAAGCTGCATGTTTCTAGCGGCCGCTCGCAGGAAGAAGGCCAGGTGCCGGGGGCCCTATACACCCATGAGAGCTGGGGGCCCTATACACCCATGAGAGCTGGGGGCCCTATACACCCATGAGAGCTGGGGGCCCTATACACCCATGAGAGCTGGGGGCCCTATACACCCATGAGATCTGGGGGCACTATATACCCATGAGATCTGGGGGCACTATATACCCATGAGAGATGGGGGCACTATATACCCATGAGAGATGGGGGCACTATATAACCATGAGAGCTGGGGGCCCTATATAGCCATGAGAGCAGGGGGCCCAATATACCCATGAGAACTGGGATCCCTATACACCCAAGAGAGCTGGGGGCACTATATACCCATGAGAGCTGGGGGCCCTATATAGCCATGAGAGCTGGGAACTCTATACACCCATGAGAACTGGGATCCCTATACACCCAAGAGAGCTGGGGGCACTAAATACCCACGAGAGCTGGGGGCCCTATATACCCATGAGAGCTGGGGGCATTACATACCCATGAGAGCTGGGGCCCTATAAACCCATGAGAGCTGGGGGCACTATATACCCATGAGAGCTGGTGGTAATATACACCCATGAGAGCTGGGGGCAATATATACCCATGAGAGCTGGGGGCAATATATACCCATAAGAGCTGGGGGACTATATACCCATGAGAGCTGTGGGCACTATATACCCATGAGAGCTGGGGCAATATATATCCATGTGAGCTGTAGCAATATATAACCATGTGAGCTGGGGGCAATATATACCTATGTGAGCTGGGGCAAATATATCCATGTGAGCTGGGGCAAATATATCTATATCCATGTGAGCTGGGGGCAATATATATCCATGTGAGCTGGGGGCAATATATATCCATGTGAGCTGGGGCACTATATATATCCATGTGAGCTGGGGGCAATATATATCCATGTGAGCTGGGGGCAATATATATCCATGTGAGCTGTGGGGCAATTATTTCCATGTGAGCTGGGGCAATACTATCTTTTTATATATTGCAGGAAAAAAAAGTAAAAATATAGATTTTTTGGGGGGGTGGGCCTTCATGGATTCTTACACCGGGGCCCTCAGGTTTCTAGTTACGCCACTGGTATACGTGTATCCGAGGTCTGATGTGTCTAGGAATACATGTATCTGGGGTCTGATGTGTCTCGGTATACATTATCTGGAGTGATTGTGGAGATGAAAAAAAAAGCACTAATTATATTTAAAGTTGAGCAGTTACACTTAATATTTTGCTTGGATCCCCATTGATGTAAAACGCTTATTTTCCTTTAAGAGGGTGTGTTTGGTGGCGGAGTTAAGGGCAGGGTAGGGGTTAGGTGGGGCAACTAGTGGCGAGTAACTTTTTTTTTTTACATATAAAATGTTTATTAAGAGTTCACACATGTATAGAATGCAATGTCATAAATGGCATTGGCGAGTAACTCTTACGGCCTGGCTAGTAGCTCGGGACTTGAAATTTTGAGCCCTGCTGTATATGATAATAGAATAATACCAAAATTATAAGACTATATATATTATAGAATACATACACTGAAGTTTTAATATTAAATATTAGTGAAAGAGGAATTCTTTGATTACCTCTGTCGCTGTAATACATATTTCTAGGAGGCAGCACTTTTCATGTGCTGCTGTATTGATCAACAACTAGAATGCCGAGAATAAAACCTGGTGGATCAACAACCCTGCCAATGTCTATTTAACAAGCGGCTTGCTGGCTTGTGGCTAAATAGCCTTACAGTCTGTATGGTGCATGAATAGCACAGCAGGCGACTGATGACAATAAGAGTGCATGTTTTACATTGTGCAGCACAATGCATTGGGGAGACAAAGCTCTGCCTGGGAGACACCACATGGCCCTGGTGGTGGCAGATGCAGGAGAAACACAAGGCTTAGCATCCACACAACATGTTTCAGGAGACATGGCTTCTACACATTGTTTAGCATGGGCCACAGCCTGTACACATGGCGTCACAAAGGGTTCAGCCAGCAGGCTATAGCAGTTATTCACAAAGAGCTGGTGTTTGCTTGTGTTGCACATACCAGCAAAACTCGACAGTATTGCAGCGCCGACAAATGCCAGTATTTCACAAAGGTAAAGTCTAAGGCTAGGGACAGATGAGCGCATTTTTCTGCGGCCACCGTCAAAATGTACGTCGATGCGTGCGCACGCATTTTTTCACGGAATACGCTTAAGTGGTCAGACGATGCGCAATTCTGGACGTATTTCATGACGATGGGGTGAAAAGAAGTCTAGGGAAATCCGGCTGTTTGAACGTTATGTTGGCCGCACACTAGCAGCGTCTGACATCTCCTAATCACGCACACACGCTGCTATGCGGCCGCAGCGCACTCTGTACGTCAGTACCAGCGGTTTAACGTTCTCGAAAAAATGCGTTCATTTTCCACTTGCGTTGCGCGGCCGGACTTTTGTGCGACCGTACTTCGTATATTGGCTGTCATTGCCCGTCATCTGCTGCTAGTGCGGCCGTGATTATGTGCGCCAGAACGCGCGTTCGCACTGCCTCAGTCTGACCCTAGCCTAACAAGAAACAGGTGACTCTTTACTGCGCAGCACATTATGATGCTCTTTACACAGTGTGTGGGGTGCACAGGCTGATACATTGTGTCACACAGTATACACAGTGTGTGGGGTGCACAGGCTGATACATTGTGTCACACAGTACACACAGTGTGTGGGGTGCACAGGCTGGATACATTGTGTCACACAGTACACACAGTGTGTGGGGTGCACAGACTGGATACATTGTGTCACACAGTACACACAGTGTGTGGGGTGCACAGGCTGGATACATTGTGTCACACAGTATACACAGTGTGTGGGGTGCACAGGCTGATACAATGTGTCACACAGTACACACTGTGTTGGGTGCACAGACTGGATACATTGTGACACACAATATACACAGTGTGTGGGGTGCACAGGCTGGATACACTGTGTCACACAGTATACACAGTGTGTGGGGCGCACAGGCTGGATATATTGTGTCACACAGTACACACAGTGTGTGGGGCGCACAGGCTGATACAGTGTGTCACACAGTACACACAGTGTGTGGGGTGCACAGGCTGGATACATTGTGTCACACAGTACACACTGTGTTGGGTGCACAGGCTGGATACATTGTGTCACACAGTATACACAGTGTTTGGGGTGCACAGGCTGGATACATTGTGTCACACAGTATACACAGTGTGTGGGGTGCACAGGCTGGATACATTGTGTCACACAGTACACACAGTGTGTGGGGTGCACAGGCTGATACATTGTGTCACACAGTATACACAGTGTGTGGGGTGCACAGGCTGGATACATTGTGTCACACAGTATACACAGTGTGTGGGGTGCACAGGCTAGATACATTGTGTTGCACAGGCTGGATACATTGTGTCACACAGTATACACAGTGTGTGGGGTGCACAGGCTGGATATATTGTGTCACACAGTACACACAGTGTGTTGGGCGCACAGGCTGGATACATTGTGTCATACAGTACACACTGTGTTGGGTGCACAGACTGGATACATTGTGACATTGTGTCACACAATATACACAGTGTGTGGGGTGCACAGGCTGGATACATTGTGTCACACAGCATACAGTGTGTGGGGCGCACAGGCTGGATATATTGTGTCACACAGTATACACTGTGTGTGGGGTGCACAGGCTGATACATTGTGTCACACAGTATACACAGTGTGTGGGGTGCACAGGCTGATACATTGTGTCACACAGTATACACAGTGTGTGGGGTGCACAGGCTGATACATTGTGTCACACAGTATACACAGTGTGTGGGGTGCACAGGCTGGATACATTGTGTCATACAGTATACACAGTGTGTGGGGTGCATATGCTGGATACATTGTGTCACATAGTATACACAGTGTGTGGGGTGCACAGGCTGATACATTGTGTCACACAGTATACACAGTGTGTGGGGTGCACAGGCTGATACATTGTGTCACACAGTATACACAGTGTGTGGGGTGCACAGGCTGATACATTGTGTCACACAGTATACACAGTGTGTGGGGTGCACAGGCTGATACATTGTGTCACACAGTATACACAGTGTGTGGGGTGCACAGGCTGATACATTGTGTCGCCCTGTGATCCCAGCTGTTACTTTGTCACACTCTGCTCTTACAGCTAAGACTCCGCACTGGAGCCTTACAGAGGGGAGCTTGAAACTGCCGAAGCTGTGCTGTGATTGGTGGAGTGAGCTGAGTGACGCCGTTACACCCCCCCCCCCCCATAATCAGGAAGGAGCCGGAGAGCAGGATCCCAGGAGGACAAGACAGCCCCCCCCCCCTCCTTCTGCTGCTCCGGCTCCTGTAACATTATCTGCCCCCCAGGGCTGCTCCACGTGGGGCTGAGCTAACAGGGCCTGCCCTGAGGACTCTCCCCATTCCCCCAGCCTGAGCTTATGGACAGGACATGCAGAGTAACCCTTCCAGTGCCAGGAGGGGGTGGGGATGCAATGTGCTGCATGAAGCTGCAGATCTCACAGAACTGTCCAGATCAACTGTACAACAAAACCCTGCTGTGCTCTAATACATTCAGGGTTATTCAGAGAGCGGTGAAAAGCAGGAATATGACTGGAGAATGGAAAATTCTAGGTCAAATTAGCCAAACCAGAAAAAGTCTCCCATTTATTTCAGTTTACAAATCAGCTATTTTGACCTAGAATTTTCTATTCTCCAGCCATTCTCCTGCTTTTCACCGCTCTCTGAATAACCCTGTTTGTATTTTATCAGATTCTTTCTTTACTCATCCATCCATCCACACAACTAACCATCCACACAACCATCCATCCAACTAACCACCCACACAACTAACCATCCATACAACCATCCATCCATCCACACAACTAACCACCCACACAACTATCCATCCATCCACACAACTAACCATCCACACAACCATCATCCACCCACACAACCATCATCCACCCACACAACCATCCATCCATCCATCCACACAACCATCCATCCACACAACTAACCATCCATCATCCACACAACCATCCATCCATCCCTCCACACAACCATCCATCCATCCCTCCACACAACCATCCCTCCACACAACCATCCATCCACACAACCATCCATCCACACAACCATCCATCCACACAACTAACCATCCACACAACCAACCATCCATCCACACAACCAACCATCCATCCATCCATCCTCACAACTAACCATCCACCCACCCACCCAACCACACAACCATCCATCCACCCACCCACCCAACCACACAACCATCCATCCGTCCACCGACTCAACTAACCATCCATCCACTCAACCATCCATCCATCCACTCAACTAACCATCCATCCATCACCCACACAACCATCCATCACCCACACAACCATCCATCGACTCAACTAACCATCCATCCACACAACCATCCATCCGTCCATCGACTCAACTAACCATCCATCTACACAACCATCCATCCATCAACTCAACTAACCATCCATCCACCCACACAACCATCCATCCATCCACTCAACTAACCATCCATCCACACAACCATCCATCCACTCAACTAACCATCCATCCACACAACCATCCATCCGTCCATCGACTCAACTAACCATCCATCCATCATCCACACAACCATCCATCCAACCATTCATCCATCCATCCACACAACCATCCATCCATCCACACAACCATCCATCCATCCACACAACCATCCATCCATCCACCCACACAACCATTCATCCATCCACACAACCATCCAACCACACAACTAACCATTCATCCATCCACACAACCATTCATCCATCCACACAACCATCCATCTATCCACACAACCATCCATCCACACAACCATCCATCTATCCACACAACCATCCATCTATCCACACAACCATCCATCTATCCACACAACCATCCATCTATCCACACAACCATCCATCTATCCACACAACCATCCATCCATCCACACAACCATCCATCCATCCACACAACCATCCATCCATCCACACAACCATCCATCTATCCACACAACCATCCATCCATCCATCCACACAACCATCCATCCATCCACACAACCATCCATCATCCATCCATTCACACAACCATCCATCCACACAACCATTCATCCACACAACCATTCATCTATCCACACAACCATCCATCTATCCACACAACCATCCATCTATCCACACAACCATCCATCTATCCACACAACCATCCATCTATCCACACAACCATCCATCTATCCACACAACCATCCATCCATCCATCCAACCATCCACACAACCATCCATCCATCCATCCAACCATCCACACAACCATCCATCCATCCATCCAACCATCCATCCACACAACCATCCATCCACACAACCATCCATCCACACAACTAACCATCCATCCATCCACACAACTAACCATCCATCCATCCACACAACTAACCATCCATCCATCCACACAACTAACCATCCATCCATCCACACAACTAACCATCCATCCATCCACACAACCAACCAGTCATCCATCCATCCTCCATACATCCACACAACTAACCATCCCCCCATGCATCAATCCATCCACTAATCCACACATCCAGCCATTAATCCATCAATCCACGAATACACACAACCACCATCCATCCACCCATTAAGCCAAACATGACCTCAGGCCTTCCACACAACTAACCATCCACACAACCATCCATCCAACTAACCACCCACACAACCATCCATCCATCTACACAACTAACCATCCATCCATCATCCACACAACCATCCATGCACACACCATCCATCCATCCACACAACTATTCATCCATCCATCCATCAACACAACCATCCATCCATACAACCATCCATCCACACAACCATCCATCCACACAACCATCCATCCACACAACCATCCATCCACACAACCATCCATCCACACAACCATCCATCCACACAACCATCCATCCACACAACCATCCATCCACACAACCAACCACCCACACAACCATCCATCCACACAACTAACCATCCATCCACACAACTAACCATCCATCCACACAACTAACCATCCATCCACACAACTAACTATCCACCCACCCAACCATCCATCCACTCAACTAACCATCCGTCCACTCAACTAACCATCCATCCACACAACCAACCATCCATCCACCCACACAACCAACCATCCATCCGGCTGGGTGGAGTAGAGGTAATGTCACTGCTCTGCATGGAGAGAGCCTGTGGAGTCATGGGTTCGATCCCAGCGAGCAACCTCTCCAGTAAGTGTCCTTGGCAAGACACCTAACGGTACATACTCACCACCCAGGACATACTTGAAAACGAGAGAAATCTCAATGTATCCTTCCAGGTAAAATCCTTTCACAAAAAAAAAAAAAAAAACATCCACCCACCCACACAACCGTCCACCGACTCAACTAACCATCCATCCACTCACCTAACCATCCATCCACCCACACAACCATCCATCCACCCACACAACCATCCATCCACCCACACAACCATCCATCCACCCACACAACCATCCATCCACCCACACAACCATCCATCCACCCACACAACCATCCATCGACACAACCATCCATCCAACCATCCATCCACACATCCAACCATCCATCCGTCCGTCCATCGACTCAACTAACCATCCATCCATCGACTCAACTAACCATCCACCCACACAACCATCCATCGACTCAACTAACCAACCATCCATCGACTCAACCATCCACCCACACAACCATCCATCCACACAACTAATCATCCATCCTCCATACATCCACACAACTAACCATCCCCCATGCATCAATTAATCCACACATCCAGCCATTAATCCATCCATCCACTAATACACACAAGCACCATCCATCCACCCATTAAGCCAAACATGACCTCAGGCCTTCCCGCGGCAACCAATGATGCACACCGTGTGGCCAACTGGTGGGCGGGTCTGTTGCAGCCCAAAGACCCTAGCAGTGCCTGCTATGCCACCTGCAGTGTTCAGGCCCACCCGCCTCGGGGACGGCATAATGCACCATGCGGTGGGAAAGGGTTAACAACTTTTAGGAGAATAGGAGAGTTCCGATATAGTTTTTTGTAGCAGTTTGGTCGATTTCGCAAAGGCCAGTTTGCCGCTCTTCAACGGCGTTCGCCAAGTTTTTCATGAGGCTTCAGTGACTACATCTTCGGCGCACTGTGGTGACTGAAATGGAATCGCCTGTGTGCACCAAAGGGAAAAGCACCAAAATCTGATGACATTTCAGTGCTTTGTGAATAACCTTTATAAAGTTAAGGCATAGGCGAGGGTTAAAAAACATAAACAGGGAGACCCCACGCTATATATATTATGTTTTCGGATTTGTGTGCTGCCGAGGAAGGAACAATGAGAAGTCCCTACGGTTTTTTATAAAATTTATTATATATTGGGAGAAGTGTGAAAGGAACTTCTGTTTTTTCTTGCTACATAGGTGAGGGTTTATTCACTAAACTGTGCTTTGTAGACACTTCGCAGATTTCAGAAGTCAAATCAATAAAAGCCCAATGGAAAATAATATTCTATGTCCTTCTTCACGTTTATTATACATTAGCAATCTTCAGTCAATTCAGGAAGAGACAACTTTATTATTCATTCATCGAACGATGGACAAAATTAAGGGTAAAAAAAACAAACAAACAACAAAATCAAACCTGTGTCCAGAGACGCTATAAAAGATTTGCAGAATTCCTCCAAATCACTCTTTTTTTTGTTTGCAATTTTTTAGGGGTTATTCACAAAGCGCCAGTGTTTACCTTTGTTGAAGATTCCGTAAATAAAGCAAACTGCGTCTTTTCACAATGTACAGCGCTGCGGAATGCGTTGGCATTTCATAAATAAATTACATTATACATTGCCTATTTTGAAGTGGATAGACATCCAATACATCCTACGGTGAAAATAATGCTGAAAAAACACCGGTAGCAACTACGGTGCAATATAAGCTAAATAATTTACAGCAGAAACTATGGTAGAATCTACCTGTATGTAAAGTCCATTTAAAGCTACGCTAAGAACTATACTGAACAGCGTCGCCAGAAACTACGGTGGAAAAAAGAAAGAAAAGTATGAACAACTATGGTGGCTGTTCCCTAAATATAGGATTCACTGTAGTTTGACCGTACTTGCTCACCGTAGTTCGTTGAAGTTAAACCACCGAACATTCAATTTAAGTGTTTAGTGAATAACCCCCTATACAGTTCCACAACATCTGGAAGGCCAAGGTTGTTGAGCACAGCCCCACAGGGCTGACCCTCACCTAGTGCAGGGATCAGTAACTTCGGCTCCCTGATGATTTGGGAACTACATTTCCCATGTGGCTCAGTCAACCTAATGGGTGAATGAGCATTTAGGGAGATGTAGTTCCCAAAACATCAGGGAGCCAAGGTTGCTGACCCCTGACCTATAGTGTGTCACCTCTCTCCTGTTAGATTGTAAGCTCTCGAGCAGGGTCCTCTCTCCTACTGTTCTGTGTGTTCAACATGTATGGACACTTGTTATTATGTCTCACATATTGTACAGCGCTACAGAACTTGTTAGCGCTTTATAAAAACTTGTAACTGTAACCAGAGAAATGCATCTGGTCGGAGAGGTTTCAAGAAGAATAAAAAAAATCAGAAAAAGTTGCTTTACAGAAAAACTGCCATGTCTGGAACTAAAAGGCACAATTATTATTTATTATTATGCTTTATTTACATAGCGCCAGCATATTCCGCAGCGCTGAACAATCCCCTAACTCCTGCAAAACATGACAATCCATTTCCTAATTACTACATGTGAGTAAACCTCATAGTAAAATTGTATAGATTCTAGAATTTGCCATCACCCAGTACAGTTATTCCCCAAAATGCTCAGTTTACCGAATATCCATGAAAATTTTTTGTTTCCGAATCCACCAGGACTAAGGCTGGGGTCAGACTAACGCATATTTAACGTGCGTTTAGGCTAGGGTCAGACGAACGCATTTTCGCGTTGTCTGTGAAAAAGTGCGTTCGAACAAATGGACGCATTTTTTCACGGAGTACGCGAGAGCGGTCATACGATGCGCATTTGCATCCGTGATTTTGTACGGATCATCAATAAAACACTTTGTGCATCTGGACGTTATGTTGGCCGGACATTAGCAGTGTCTGACATCTCCAATTCACGCACACACGCCGCTAGCGGACGCAGCGCACTCTGTACGTCAGTACTAGCAGTTTAACGTTCTCGAAAAAATGCGTTCGTTTTCCACTTGCGTTGCGCAGCCGGACTTTTGTGCGACCGTACTTCCTATATTGGCCGTCATTGCCTGGCACTTGCTGCTAGTGCGGCCGTAATTAAGTGCGCCTGCACGCGCGTTCGCACTGCGCTCGTCTGACCCTAGCCTTAGGCGCACTTAATCACGGCCGCAGAATCAGCAAATGACGGCCAATATACAAAGTCCGGCCGCACAAAAGTCCGGCCGTGCAACGCAAGTTGAAAATTAACGCATTTTTTCGAGAATGCAGAACCGCTAGTACTGACATGCAGAGTGCGCTGCGTCCGCATAGCGGCGTGTTTGCGAGATTAGGAGACGTCAGACGCTGCTAATGTCCAGTCAACATAACGTCCAGATGCAAAAAGTGTTTTATTGACGATCCGTAAAAAATCACGCACGAAAATGCGCATCGTCTGACCGTTTTCGCGTTTTCCGTGAAAAAAATACGTCAATGCGTTCGGACGCTCTTTTTGACGGTCGCTGCGAATAATATGTTCGTTTGACCCTAGCCTAAGCGGAGATGATTTTGTGCAGCTGATCCCATGCTGGGTAGAGGACAGTGTGTGCCAAACGTCTGCAAGGTTTTAAGGAAGTCACACACTGCCACTCACAGGTTACAAATGCAATGACACAATGTAACAAAAACACAAACAACATGGCACAGCAAGCTGGTGTCACAGGAGCGGCTCGGATACCATAAAAACAGATTATTAAACACACAAAGGGATCTCCCATTCGTGGGGATTGCGGGGGATTGACGTACGAATCGCACATTTTATCCAGAACGTCAGAACAATCATTCTCCATCTAATTTATTCTTTAAACACAGCTGTTTTGGTTTGAAATGTTCAAAACCGTGTAACGCTGTCAGGGTTATTCAGAGAGAGGTGAAAACCAGGAGAATGACTGGAGAAGTGAAAATTCTAGGTCAAAATAGCCAAATCAGAAAAATGCTCTCATTTATCTCACTTTCCAAATCGGCTATTTGATCTAGATTGTTCTCTTCTCCTGGCAATTCTCCTGGTTTTCACCGCTCTCTGAATAACCCTGTGTGTTTTATCCGTTGAAAGGTACCAGTCGCTTGCAGATCTATAAATACGGGACATGTGTTCAGTCCGCATTGCGTCCCTTTTTGTGGTTTTATTACATTAAATACTGTATATAAAAACAAACTGCATTTTTTTTTTACCGTGAACCAAGAGAAACTAACCGAAAAAGTGCAAGGGTGACCCCCTGAAGCTCACCCTTCTGCCACGTCAAGGCACCTCCAGTAAGGTGAGTCCTATCTAATGAATCCTTACTGGAGGTGCTTTGGTGTGGCCGGTGATCTTAAAACTTCAATGGCCATTCAAGTAAACAAAAACCTCTAATTGTGTTTTGTTTCACATACAGGGTTATTTAGAGACAGGTGAAAAGCAGGAGAATGACTGGAGAATGGAAAATTCTAGGTCAAAATAGCCAAACCAGAAAAATTCTCCCATTTATCTCACTTTCCAAATCGGCTATTTTGACCTACAATTTTCCATTCTCCAGTCATTCTCCTACTTTTCACCTCTCTCTGAATAACCCTGATATAGTGTTATAGGGATAAGCTCAGGTGACATCTTTTTTCTTGTTATGGTTTATACATGTTCCTGGGCTGGATACATCTGGTTGTTGCAGATGCCCTGATAGGGCTCAGGCGCGACACCATTTTCCTGTATCTATGTATATATTGTGGTGTTTCCAGCCAGCTATCATAGCTATAGGATTGAAGGAAGGATGCTATTAACCCCATCACAACTGCAGGGTTGAAGGAAGGATGCTGTTAACTCCAACACTGCTTTACAAATGAAGGAAGGGTGCTGTTAACCCAGTGGCGCAGCGTGGGGGGTGCCTTGGGGGCGATCGCCCCGGGCACAATTTTCATAGGGGGGGGGGGGGCGCAAAATTTCTAAAGAAATTTGAACCACTAATATTTTCCAGCAGGGATCAGCAAGGTGTCCGCCTGTTTTGCCATGCAGGCGGCAACTTAGCACTCAGCGTCCAGAAGGGAGGACCAGGACACAAAATGCTGGTCCTGTCCTGACTCCTCCTTAACGCTGACATGAGTCATGTGAAGCAGCGCAGCATTATTTGACGGAACACCCTGTACCATGCTTGTCAGCCCCCCTTGAAGCCCTGTTCCAGCCCCCCCCCCACCACTGGCAGACCTGCAGCCGCTGAACAGGAAAGAGGGAGGGAGACGCCCGCCCTGCCACTCATTTAAAATCCGGTCTCCACTAAGCCCCCTGGACAGCCCCCCCCCCCCCCGGGCCACCAGCAACTCCACGCAGGTAGGCGACACTGTATGACACTAGAGCAGCGTGACCACCAAACAGTAAGGGGGTACTGGGGGTACAGGGAGAGGGTGACTGGGGATACTGGGATAGAGAGAGTGTGACTGGGGGTACTGGGACAAAGTGGGGGTACATGGAGAAAGAGTGAGAGTGACTGGGGGGGGGGTACTGGGAGAGCAAGTGACTGGGGGCTACTGGGAGAGAGTGTGGGACTGGGGGGTACTGGGAGAGAGAGTGGGGGAACTGAGAGTGACTGGGTATAGCATGAGAGTGGAACTATGCTAGGGTATACTGGGACAGGGTGACTGGTAGCAGTGGCGTAGCGTGGGGGGGGCATGTGTGTGTTTCATTTTTTTATTATATCAGTATTTTGTTAATATACAATACATGTGCTTGTGGGGTAACGGGGTCAATACTCTACTGGTGGAAGGGAATCATGGCGTGTTACCTTGTCCACAGGTTTGGGGGGCACACAATTCTTGCCCTGCCCCGGGCGCTGACAGCCCACGCTACGCCACTGCTTTAACCTTATCACTGCTTTACAATTGAAGGGAGGAGGATGCTATTAACCCTACCACAGCTATAGGATTGAAGGAAGAATGTCATTAACCATATCACAGCTATAGGATTGAAACAATGATGCTTTTAACCCCGCCTCAGCTATAGGATAGAAGGAAGAATACCATTAACCCTATTACAGCTATAGGATTGAAGGGTGGATGCGGTTAACCCCAACACTGCTTTACAAATGGAGGGATGATGCTATTAACCCTATCAGATATAGGATTGAAGGGAGGATACTATTAACTCTATCACAGCTGTAGGATAGAAGCAAGGGTGCTTTTAACCCCATCACATCTATAGGATAGAAACAAGGCTGCTTTTAACCCAATCACAGCTATAGGATAGAAACAAGGCTGCTTTTAACCCCATCACAGCTATAGGATAGAAACAAGGCTGCTTTTAACCCTATCACAGCTATAGGATAGAAACAAGGCTGCTTTTAACCCCATCACAGCTATAGGATGGAAGGAAAATGCCATTAACCCCATCACATCTATAGGATAGAAACAAGGCTGCTTTTAACCCAATCACAGCTATAGGATAGAAACAAGGCTGCTTTTAACCCCATCACAGCTATAGGATAGAAACAAGGCTGCTTTTAACCCCATCACAGCTATAGGATAGAAACAAGGCTGCTTTTAACCCCATCACAGCTATAGGATAGAAACCACGCTGCTTTTAACCCCATCACAGCTATAGGATAGAAACAAGGCTGCTTTTAACCCCATCACAGCTATAGGATAGAAACAAGGCTGCTTTTAACCCCATCACAGCTATAGGATAGAAACAAGGCTGCTTTTAACCCCATCACAGCTATAGGATAGAAACAAGGCTGCTTTTAACCCCATCACAGCTATAGGATGGAAGGAAGAATGCCATTAACTTTAACCCTATCACAGCTATAGGATTGAAGGAAGAATGCCATTAACCCTATAACAGCTATAGGATTGAAGGAAGAATGCCATTAACCCTATAACAGCTATAGGATTGAAGGAAGAATGCCATTAACCCTATAACAGCTATAGGATTGAAGGAAGAATGCCATTAACCCTATAACAGCTATAGGATTGAGGGAAGGATTCTGTTCACTCCAACACTGCTTTACAAATGAAGGGATGATGATATTAACCCTACCACAGCTATAGGATTGAAGGAAGAATGTCATTAACCATATCACAGATATAGGATTGAAACGAAGATGCTTTTAACCCCGCCTCAGCTATAGGATAGAAGAAAGCATACCATTAACCCTATCACAGCTATAGGATAGAGGAAAGCATACCATTAACCCTATCACAGCTATGAGCTATAGAATTGAAGGGAGGATGCAGTTAACCCCATCACGTCTCTAAAATAGAAGGCACGATGCTATTCACCCCATCATAGCTGTATGACTAAATCTTAACCTATCACAGTAAAATGTTATGCATCCTGAGTAGAGTTCACTCCTATCCTCCATTCATAGATCAAACCAGAAGGTGGGTTTAAGCTGCAGAAGTGTCAGTTTGTCATCTTTCCTCTCCCCCAGACCCAGTTAATCCAGCCCCATGTGATGCTGCAGCCCTCTGCCAGCCCTCTGCCAGCCCTCACAGTGAAGCTATTCATTGCTGGGGGCTGGGGGCAGGCAGCTTCTCCAAAACCCCTCTTCCATGCTGGCCATTTCACAGGAATGATGCTGATCACATGGGAGCAAGTCCCATAGAGCCAGGAAGTGGAGGAGATCCCATTCCCTACATGACCCAACCTCCTCCTGGACTGCATTTGGTGGGTAGACGGTTTTTTGCATTCCTCTCTCTCTGTGTGTTAGGTTTGCTTGTTGCATCATGTTTTGCTGATGTTTGGCCATACAGGAGAAATAGTTACACTGTAGCGTTTATTCATTGATTTCTACCTTGCAGCTTGTGAATCCTTTATACTGAAGGGCAGCACTCTTCATGTACTGACCATCCCCATGCAGTGAACATATTGGATCTGGCAACTATCCACGTTTTTTAAAAAACTATAAATGTCATCAAGATACAAATTATTTTATAAATATAAACCTGTCCTGATCTGCTGTTGTCTCAGTGGATACACATGAAAGTCCCACATAAGGGTTTATTCACTAAGCAGTGCTCTTTCATGGGGCAAAAAACACCAGTGGGTTTTAGTTCAGGGAGCTATGGGGAATCCTCTATTGGGGGACCTACCTCTGTAGTTAGCTTTACTTTTCACCTTTCTCTCCACCAAAGTTATTCAGCTTCGCTTTCCTTGGTGTTTTCAGTTGCCAGATCAGCTATGTTTTCTTGGACATTATAATTTATTCATGCTGAGGGGCAGGGTATCCTTTCTGCAACATTTTATTATCATCATCATCATCATCTATATAGCGCCAACAGTTTCTGCAGCACCTTACATTAACCCTTGCCGCCTAAGGACATGCTATGCCGTCCTGGCGACAGGAGGGCTTTGAAGATGTAGTTCATACAGGTACGTTCCACTGCCTTCAATGGGTCGCCTTGGCTGAAGGCCTGAACTCTTGCCCCTGCAGCCAATGACGCATGTTGGCTGTGGGTCGGGCCGCAATCTGTAGCTTGCGACAGCAACTGTTGGCAAGGCGTACCTATATGCCTTGCTGGCGCTGAGTCACCCTCGACGGGCTAAGCCCGTTGTTAAGGGGTTAACCAAAAGGGAACAAGACACAAATAAACTAACAGGATGGAGCCAAGAGGTGTAGAGCAATGGTTCCCAACCCTGGTCCTCAGGACCCCCTAACAGGCCAGGTTTGCAGGATATGTGAAGCACAGCACAGGTGATCTGTTTTTTTTGCTCAGTGATTGCAGGATTCAGTCTGCATTTCCCCAAGGTGATCCTTAAAACCTGGCCTGATAGGAATTTGAGGACAGGGATGAGAACCACTGGTGGTGTAGAGCGCTCTGCTCACAGGAGCTTACAATCTAGATGGATTGGATTGGAGGAAGACGGGAGAAGTTTTATTGGTTGTCCGGATCACTAGTGCCAGTGGTTCAGGAACGGTGGAGGCCATGGAAGTGGCATCTATCATCATCATGATGTGAGGAGAGGGATAGGTCAGCATCAGTGATGTGGTACACTAATCTGAAGAGGTGGGTTTTGAGGGATTTCTTGAAGGCCTGGAGATTAGGGGAGAGTTTGATAGGACGAGGCAAGTCATTCCACAGAACCGGAGTTGCCCTTGAAGTCTTGGAGGTGAGAGTTGGCAGTGCCGGTGTAGTCAGAGGACATGTGTAGGTCTCCCGCTGACCGGAGTGATCTAAAAGGAATGCGCTTGTGGTGTAAGGGTCACGTTATTAAGGGGTTTGAATGTGAGCGTCAGTGTTTTAAACTGTATCCTGACAGGAAGCCAACGGAGGGACCGGCAGGAGGGGAGGTATTTGAGGAACTAAACACCTTCCCTGCGCTCTCCCTCTGCATGAAGTAATAATTTGTGCCCATGAAAACCTGGCCGACCTCACATCCTTAGTTACAGTATAAGCTGTGTATTGTTCTGCTGGTTGTTCCCACTATTGTTTCTATCAGAGTTTTATGGAGATCACCACTTTAAAAGTTGCCGAAGTATATTTACTGGTGTTGCAAACAATGGTGGACCAATGCTGAATGTGCCAGCTGGATGGAGTAGAGGTATCATCACTGCTCTATAACTGTGGAGACACAGGTTTGAGTCCCGGCAAGAGCACCTCTCCAGTAAGTGTCCTTGGGCAAGACACCTAACGGTACGTGCACGCCACCCAGGACATACTTGAAAACGAGAGACAATCTCAATGTATCCTTCCTGGTAAAATACTTTCTAAAAAAATAAAAAATAAAATAGCTGCAGTTTATTTGTT
Source organism: Leptobrachium leishanense (assembly GCA_009667805.1). Classification (NCBI taxonomy): domain Eukaryota; kingdom Metazoa; phylum Chordata; class Amphibia; order Anura; family Megophryidae; genus Leptobrachium; species Leptobrachium leishanense. The sequence continues at coordinate 38,311,254 of CM019070.1, forward strand.
TTAAAAATGTATAATTGTGGATTCGTCATTCGCCGTGTGCATCATCATCATTATCATCATCATCATCATCTCCTGCTGTTTAAATTTTGCTAATGTAGATAGTCCCTAAATAGCGGATTTACTGTATTTTCTCTGCTTTTGATCCAACGGAGATCCCCCCCCCCCGAACTAAAGCCGCTGTCCCTTCCGTTAAACTGCGTTGCCTGGAAGAAAACCCATCTAGTGTTTCTATTGCTAGGACCTCCTGAATCCGGGGCGGCCGCATTCCTCAGCAGTGGAAAACTAAATTAGGACCAGGCATTCCAGCTCCAAAGTAGTGGCATGTTTACTGAAGTACAAGTGACAATATATGGTAAATCCGTATGGCGCATAAAATCCGTGACCTATAATATTCAATCCAGCTGATTATCTTGTGTGTGCTATGTAACACTCTGTAACACAATCACAATTACCTTTTTTAGTGCGCTATATGTAAAGCGCAGCTGGATTGAATATTATAGGTCACTGATTTTATTGAGCCATCTGGATTTGCCATATATTGTCACTTGCATGTTTCTGTTGCGCAATCTATTGGGGTGTTTTATTTTAGTTTGCACTTATTATTCCCTTAAGGCAGGGTTTCCTAAACCTGTCCTCAGGTCGTCCTAACAGGCCAGGTTTGCAGATATGTGAAGCACAGCACAGGTGATATGATTAGGGATGTGGGTTTCGGAATTTTCACGAAATTTCCCGATTCGTGCATTCGGATGATTATTATTTATTTATTTTTTTCGGATCCGAAAACGGCAGATCCGAACAAATTTCCGAGCCGAAACGGAAACTTTTCGGAATTTTCGAAGGGACTAGAAATGTGTAAAATCAAAAATCATTTTCGTTCCATTCGTGATTTCGGCTCCATTCCTGATTTCGGTTCCATTTCAGTAATTTCGGACAACATATTTTTCGGTTATATCGCTGATTCTGTAATTTTCTTTGTATCATTCCCATCTCAATGTATTCTTGTAAAACCAGAGAAATCTCAATGTATCCTTCTTGTAAAACCAGAGAAATCTCAATGTATCCTTCTTGTAAAACCAGAGAAATCTCAATGTAGCCTTCTCGGGAAACCAGAGAAATCTCAATGGCAGAATTATCGTATCGGCAGAGTTATCGTATCCGAAAAAACATTAGTTTACGTCAAAACGAATTGACACTTTGAAACGAGGAGAACAGACGTTCCGAAAAACACACAAATTTCCGACATATCGAAAAAAAGTTGATACGAAAAACGAACTGAGCCGAAACGAAAATTTACAAAATCCGAACGAACCGAATCGAACCGAAAAAAAATCGGTGCACAAGTCTAGATATGATTTGCTGCTCAGTGATTGCAGGATTCAGTCTGTATTTCCCCCAAGGTGATCTGCAAAATCTGGCCTGGCTGAGGGTCCCGAGGACAGGTTTGGGAAGCAATGGCTTAGGCTAATGCAGTGGTGTCGTAACGTGGGGGCGGGGGTGCAGCCCGCACCAGGTGACACCCGCCTTTAGGGTGACACCGTCACCCTAAGGGCGGGTGTCTCACCCTCCGCTGCGTATTCGCTCCCTGCGAGCATCCGAAGCATGCAGCTTCGGCGCTCGCCTGGGGGAAACACGTCACCAGCCAATAGCGGCTGGTCATGTGGCTCCCCCAGGCGAGAGCCCAAGCTGCGCGCCGCCGGACGCTCAGAGGGAGCGAACACGCGGCGGAGGTGAGCTGGGGCATATCCATGAGGTGCTGGGGCATATCCATTTGCTGGGGCAGTATCCATCTGCTGGGGCAGTATCCATCTGCTGGGGCAGTATCCATTTGCTGGGGCAGTATCCATCTGCTGGGGCATATCCATGAGGAGCTGGGGCATATCCATGAGGAGCTGGGGCATATCCATGAGGAGCTGGGGCATATCCATGAGGTGCTGGGGCAGTATCCATGAGGTGCTGGGGCAGTATCCATGAGGTGCTGGGGCATATCCATGAGGTGCTGGGGCATATCCATGAGGTGCTGGGGCATATCCATGAGGAGCTGGGGCATATCCATGAGCTGCTGGGGCATTATCCATGAGGTGCTGGGGCATTATCCATGAGGTGCTGGGGCAGTATCCATGAGGAGCTGGGGCATATCCATGAGCTGCTGGGGCATTATCCATGAGGTGCTGGGGCATTATCCATGAGGTGCTGGGGCAGTATCCATGAGGTGCTGGGGCATATCCATGAGGTGCTGGGGCATATCCATGAGGAGCTGGGGCATATCCATGAGGTGCTGGGGCATTATCCATGAGGTGCTGGGGCAGTATCCATGAGGTGCTGGGGCAGTATCCATGAGGTGCCGGGGCATATCCATGAGGTGCTGGGGCATATCCACGAGGAGCTGGGGCATTATCCATGAGGTGCTGGGGCATTATCCATGAGGTGCTGGGGCATTATCCATGAGGTGCTGGGGCAGTATCCATGAGGTGCTGGGGCATATCCATGAGGTGCTGGGGCATATCCATGAGGTGCTGGGGCAATATCCATGAGGAGCTGGGGCATATCCATGAGGAGCTGGGGCATATCCATGTGCTGGGCAGTATCCATGAGCTGGGGCATATCCATGAGGTGCTGGGGCATATCCATGAGGTGCTGGGGCAATATCCATGAGGAGCTGGGGCATATCCATGAGGAGCTGGGGCATATCCATGTGCTGGGCAGTATCCATGAGCTGGGGCAATATCCATGAGGTGCTGGGGCATTTCCATGAGGTGCTGGGGCATTATCCATGAGTGTGCTGGGGCATTATCCATGAGTGTGCTGGGGCATTATCCATGAGTGTGCTGGGGCATTATCCATGAGTGTGCTGGGGCATTATCCATGAGTGTGCTGGGGCATTATCCATGAGTGTGCTGGGGCATTATCCATGAGTGTGCTGGGGCATTATCCATGAGTGTGCTGGGGCATATCCATGAGTGTGCTGGGGCATTATCCATGAGTGTGCTGGGGCATTATCCATGAGTGTGCTGGGGCATTATCCATGAGTGTGCTGGGGCATTATCCATGAGTGTGCTGGAGCAGTATATCCATGAGTGTGCTGGAGCAGTATATCCATGAGTGTGCTGGAGCAGTATATCCATGAGTGTGCTGGAGCAGTATATCCATGAGGTGCTGGGGCAGTATATCCATGAGGTGCTGGAGCAGTATATCCATGAGTGTGCTGGAGCAGTATATCCATGAGTGTGCTGGAGCAGTATATCCATGAGTGTGCTGGAGCAGTATATCCATGAGTGTGCTGGAGCAGTATATCCATGAGTGTGCTGGAGCAGTATATCCATGAGGTGCTGGGGCAGTATATCCATGAGGTGCTGGAGCAGTATATCCATGAGAGGAGCTGGGGCATATCCATGTGTGCTGGGGGCAATATCCATGTGTGAGCTGGTCTGGGGCAATATATCCATCTATAAAACTCGGGGGGGGGGGGTGACACCATAAATTACCGCACCGGGTGACCCCAACCCTAGTGACGTCGCTGGGCTAATGTCAGATGAACGCAATCTGAGCGCACTCTGCGTGCGTGAACAACAGACGGACGGAAGATACTGTAGACACCACACGGTCCATTTTTCTTGACGGATGTAGAAAAAAAAAGGGAACTATGGGAAACAAAATTAATCTGAAAAATTATATAAATTGAAAAATATGAAAAGCCATTTTGTGCGTCAAGGTGCTGGACGTCGCAAATGCACACAGAACGCTACGTGGACATGGCGCACTCTGCACGTCCGTCTAACGGTTTTACATTCTTGCCTAACTTGCGTCCGTTTGCCACGTGCGTTGTGCTTGCGCAGTTCGGTGCGCACGTACTTCGTGTGTGGGTCTTTATTGATCATGATTCTATGCTACGACGGACGTTAAACTGTGCGGCAACACGGACGTGATAACTGCGTTCGTCTGACGCTGGCCTTAAAGTAACGGAAAAAGAATTGCATATCGAGTGGGTAATCCTGCTGGGGCTCATGGACCCTATAGGGTGACGAAAAACCACATTGAGTACACAAACAAAAAAAATGAGATTCTAGGCACTCCAAAAATAATTAAAAGGAACTTTTGTTCTCTCCCGGATCTGCAACGTTTGGGCTGGAATTAGCCTTTATGAAGCCTAAGGCTCCTGTCAGACGAGCGCAGCGTTCACGTCCGTGATGGCGCACAAAAGTACGTCCGTGATAGCATGAGATAAAGGCCAATGGAGTCCCACACACGAAGTACGTCCGCACTGAACTGCAGACGCACAACAGCCGCGGCAAACGGACGCAAGTTAGGCAAGAACGTAAAACCCCTAGAACGGCCGCACAAAGTGCGCTGTGTGTGTCCGCAACGTCCGCATAGCTTTGTGTGTGAGTGATGGAACGTGGTCAGACGGACTGCATTTAGGCTAGGGTCAGACTAACGCATTTTTCGCGTTGTCTGTGAAAAAGTGCGTTTGAACAAATGGACGCATTTTTCACGGAATACGCGATAGCGGTCATACGATGCGCCTTTTCGTCCGTGATTTTGTACGGATCATCAATAAAACACTTTTTGTGTCTGGATGTTATGTTAGCCGGACATTAGCAGCGTCTGACGTCTCCTAATCACGCACACACGCCGCTATGCGGCCGCAGCGCACTCTGTACGTCAGTACTAGCAGTTTGACGTTCTAGAAAAAATGCGTTCGTTTGCCACTTGCGTTGCGCGGACGAACGTTCGTGCGGCCGTACTTCGTGTGTTCCCCGGCATTGGACGTCATTTGCTGCTAGCACGGCCGTGATTTCGTGCGTCTAAACGCACGTTAAAACTGCTTTCGTCTGACCCTAGCCTTATACGTCCAGCATTTTTCACGGACAAAATGGTTTTGCTTTTTAATTTATTTTCCCTCCTACATCCGTCAAATAATACGTCAGTGAATAAACAGACTGTGTGGCCACTACCGCGTCTTCCGTACTGACGGACGTCCATACTGCACGGACGCACAGTCCGTAGAAATCACGTTCGTCTGACCCCAGCCTAAACAGACTAGAAAAAGGCTGATTCCAACTGACACAAGTCCCTTTTACTGCTTTTTGAAGTGCCGGGATTCTCATTTTTTGGTGTGTAGTTATTCCATTAAGGCAGCATTTGCTTTTATTTTTATAGGATAATTTTGAAGCATTAGTCTCTATCCTTTATTTACAAACTGATTTATCACAGAGGGCCTGCACACTTCGAGGGTTATTAACGAACATACAAATGTGCCATCGTCTTGCACCGGCCTGTGAATTTCACTACAGGTGCAATCTTGGCAATTTATGTATTCACTAAACTGCCAAATACGGTGCAAATCGGCAGCACTGAAATTGTCCCATAGAGAAGAAATCATTAGCTTTTTTCACAGAATGCCAATCTATTCGGTTTTAATGCAATAAATGTAATATCTTTTTTTCCAAACCCTCAACTTTTTTTTTTTTTTTTTTTTTTGGACCTTCTTTATTATTTAGATACATTTTATTCTATTGATTTACCCTTCCATAGGAGATGTCCTATTTTTGTTTTTTCACGGAGTGCGCTCAGCGAGGTGGTCAGACGGGCGTCGAGTGGAAGGAACGACCACTCTCACGGACATTCTTTCCGCTCTCCAAAGACGCTCCTCTGACGCTAGCCTTAGTGAATAACTCTAATCCCCATTCAGTGACGGCACCATACAAGTTTGAGTGCCTGAATGAATCGTTTTCCTCGCGGAAGCAGCTTGTGGTCCGTATTACCGTTCACTGTGCTGTGTTCGCGTACAAAGCGCTCCATCACCGTGCCCCTGCCTACATCTCCTCCCTTATTAGCCGGTATATCCCATCCCGACCACTTCTCTCGGCCAATGATCTGACGTTATCGTTTCCCCGTACCTGCACCCCCCCCCAACTCCCGTCTTCAGGACTTCTCCCGAGCTGCCCCCTTTCAATGGAAATCCCTCCCCTGCAGCATTAGACTCTCCCCGTCTCTCCAGTCCTTCAAGAAGTCTCTGAAAACACATCGGCTCACTCCATAATCCCCCACTGTACATTTCTTGCTCCATCACCCCACCCAGCCCACATGCACTCCACTACTTCACATACTCTGCCATTTACCCTCTCCTTTTTAGATTGTGCGCTCTCGAGCAGGGTCCTCTCTCTCCTACAGCGCTACAGACCTTGTTAACGCTTTATAAAAACTTGTAACTGTTCTATGTGTTTAACTTGTATATCTATTGTTATGTCCTACCCTTTGTACAGCACTACGGAGCTTGTTGGCGCTTGTATACTAGCATATTGGTAACTGTGTAGCACGCAGTGACTCCTCGCGTTGTTCTCCAGACCCGGCCTTGTCAGCTGGAACACGCCTGCTCTGCTGGATTGAGGAAGTCTCCTGTGGGAGGAGGACGAGACAGAGGGCAGAGCCACAACATGTCCAGCACCGAGGATTTCCAGCAGGTGGAAGGGCACCGACTGGACTAAGAGGACAGAGCAGGTCTTCGCCTGAGGTGCGTCCGCCGTGTCCCTAGGACCTCTAACTGCTCACACTGATTGCGTGTGTGTCATGCCTTTATTTACATAATGTGTGCGTGCAGATGTCTGTAACACTTGTACATAACTCCTGTCTGTCTGTTTTACCACCCACTGTACCCTACTAGCTGCTTATTGTGTGTATGTCTTTTTATCCTCCTACATCGCTGTGGAATATGTTGGCAACATATAAATGTAATACTCTGTTTACAGAGCTCCGCACTCTTATTCATTAGGCTGCGCCTCTGTCGCCACCGTATGGTCTCTACTATTTAACCCTTTGATTTAATAAAGCAATCGCCCTTATACATGTGGATATTTCTCGGTCTGTGCATGAACTGGAATTCTTCTATTCATTGTACGACTCTCAGCCTATGTGCGTGTGTATATATATATATATATTTTATTTGATGCGGCGGCACTCCAGGACTCGTAAAAGAAAAAATGTTTATTAATCCATCAAATCTAAGTCAACGTTTAGCTCCCATCCCTAGCTTTCTTTGTCTCAAGGAAAGCTCTGGATAGGAGCTGAAACGTTGACTATCAGGTCTATTGAAAGAAAGGTGAATCTCAGGAGAAGGACTGGAGAAGTGAAAATTCTAAGTCAAAATAGCCTAACCAGAAAAAGTCTCCCATTTATCTCACTTTCTAATTCGGCTATTTGGTCTAGATCGTTCACTTATCCTGGTTTTCACTTTTCTCTGAATAACCCTGCTAGTTTTAATGGATTAATAAACAATTTTTGTTTTACGAATACTGGAGTGCTTCCACATTGATTTTTTTTTTTTTTTGTATATGGTTGGAGCCAGCAGGCTGCAATGAACGGTTAAACGTGGGTGCATGACTATCTGTATCTAAAATATATCTATCTATATCTCAGTCTATGCATGTGCTATAATTCGCCCTTTTCAGTTTACATACAGGGTTGCCATCAGGTGGCGACAGTCCGAGATATGTTCAGGGGCCCAGTGGCTCCAGGGCAGGGGCTGACTGGTAACTTTTGGCCCAGGGGGCAAGTATGACCCAGGGACCATAGTGCTGCAACTCAGGCCCTTGTGTTTGAGCGTTAGCACAGAGCTCCGCAGCAATATAACTTACTCTCATACACAGCGCACATTACAGTGAGTTGTATTGCTATAGAGCTCTGATACAGTAATGTGCAGTGTGTTTGAGCGTATCAGAGCTCCACAGCAATAAAACTCTCACAGTAATGTGCGGTGTGTGTGTATCACAGAGCTCCGGAGCAATAAAACCACTCATACACCTCGCACAGGGGGTATATTGCCCCCACCTCGCACAGGGGGTATATTGCCCCCACCTCGCACAGGGGGTATATTGCCCCCACCTCGCACAGGGGGTATATTGCCCCCACCTCGCACAGGGTGTATATTGCCCCCACCTCACACAGGGGGTATATTGCCCCCACCTCGCACAGGGGGTATATTGCCCCCACCTCACACAGGGGGTATATTGCCCCCACCTCACACAGGGGGTATATTGTCCCCAGCTCACACAGGGGGTATATTGTCCCCAGCTCACACAGGGGGTATATTGCCCCCACCTCACACAGGGGGTATATTGCCCCCGCCTCACACAGGGGGTATATTGCCCCCGCCTCACACAGGGGGTATATTGCCCCCGCCTCACACAGGGGGTATATTGCCCCACCTCACACAGGGGGTATATTGTCCCCAGCTCACACAGGGGGTATATATATTGCCCCCAGCACACACAGGGGTATATATATTGCCCCCAGCACACACGGGTGTATATATTGCCTCCAGCAGCTCACACATGGGTATATATATTGCCTTCAGCAGCTCACACATGAATATATATTGCCTCCAGCAGCTCACACATGGATATATATTGGCCCCAGCAGCTCACACATGGAAATATATTGGCCCCAGCAGCTCACACATGGAAATATATTGGCCCCAGCAGCTCACACATGGAAATATATTGCACCCAGCAGCTCACACATGGAAATATATTGCACCCAGCAGCTCACACATGGAAATATATTGCACCCAGCAGCTCACACATGGAAATATATTGCATCTAGCAGCTCACACATGGAAATATATTGGCCCCAGCAGCTCACACATGGAAATATATTGGCCCCAGCAGCTCACACATGGAAATATATTGGCCCCAGCAGCTCACACATGGAAATATATTGCACCCAGCAGCTCACACATGGAAATATATTGCACCCAGCAGCTCACACATGGAAATATATTGCATCTAGCAGCTCACACATGGAAATATATTGCACCCAGCTCACCTCTCCTCTGCCAGGCCCCTCCTGCACAATATTGCTGGACGCCGTGTGCTTCCTACGGGCGGCCGCCAGCTTGAAACTCTGCCACTCACGTGGGTTCCACCAGCCAACCGCGATCTAGCGATCACGTGGCTGGCTGGTGGAACCCACGTGAGCTGCAGAGTTTCAAGCCGGCTGCCGCTTGTAGGAGGCACGCGGCGGCCGGCAATATTGTGCAGGAGGGGCCTGGCAGAGGCAGCCTGGGTGGCACTTCCCCCTCCCCCTGCCCAGTCCGCCCCTGCTCCAGGGGCCCTGACTCACCAAGATGCCAAAAATGTTCCCGGTGGTCCGGGGCATCTGGGGTTGGTAAGCGCACTCTGGCTCCTCACCGAGGGAGCGATCTAGCATGGTCTGTCCCAGGTAGAGGCGCAGAGTGAATGCTGTCCCACCAGGCAACATTTTTATTCCCCCTGCTGGAACACCTGGGATTTAGCCCACTCCCTGTGAAATCAGGTAAGCAGAAGAGGAGGCAAAATGTTTTATTTTTAATTAGTTTAGGGAAATGGGCAGCTGAAGGAAAGTGGGCCCCGAGCAATAGGTTAGGTTTGCCAGATTGGCCATGTTTTCCTGGACACACATTATTTCATGCAGAGGGAGCACCGTGAAAAGCACATCCCTGCAACATGTATAATTCATATGCTGCAGGAAGGAAATCAAGACAGAGGCCTGGGATTCCTCCTTGGTTTCTTACCTGCAGCGTATGGATTCTACATGCTGCTGGGTGGCATTTCTTTTTCATGCACTGCCCATCAGCATGAATATATTCTATGTTGGCCGATCTGGCAACCCTAGAGTAGGTCAGTAAGAGCACCAAGATTTCGGATGGCACCAGGGTCATTAAGTCCAGGTGCCCAGTGCACACCGAGCATCCTGTAACTGAATGCCAGCATCAGAAGGAAACAGAAAATAAGACAAAAAACTGAGCATAAACAAGGTATATTTTCCACAGGTTCCTACAGGACAGACTGGCAATTCTTTGCAATGGAGGACGGCAATGGAGGCCTGCGTAATCCCACCGAGGTGCACATGAGTCAGATGGTGATGCCATGTCACGCCAACCATCGTGCTCAGCTCAGTTCTGGACAGCTGCTCAAATGGATAGACACGGCGGCCTGCCTGTCCGGTGAGTGCACCATGTGGGCTCTGATAATCGTGTACATAATTTATAAATGGCGGGGGCAGACGACTGGTGTGTGTCAAGCAGAAGCTATGGGATGGCACCAAGCATGAGGAATCCCTGTGGAAGCCAATCACAGCATCTGTAACACTTTATGGACCTGCGATCGCAGCTGCAAAATCACAGGTTGCAGCGATGGGACTAATTTTTGCGTTTGCACGTCTGTTTAAGGCTAGCGTCAGATGAATGCAGTCTGAGCGCACTCTGCGGACGTACGTACTGAATTGATGGAAGATGCCGTAGACACCACGCGGTCCGTTTTGTTTGTTTTTTAACAGATGTAGGGAAATATGGGAATTAAAAGACCGGTATAGTCAGCCAGACCAAAAAAACCTCTGGGCGTCAACATTATGGACTTTGCAAATGCGCTGCGTCTGACGTCGCAGCATAACGCACACAGGCCGCTACGCGGACTTGGCGCACTCTGCGTGTCCGTCTTAGTGGTTTTACGTCTTTGCCTAAATTGCGTCCGTTGCCATCTGCGTGGTGCGTGCACAGTTCGGTGCGCACGTACTTCGTGTGTGGGTCTCTTGATCATTGTACTATGCTACGACGGACGTTAAACTGCGGCAACACGGACGTGATGACTGCGTTCGTCTGACGCTAGCCTTAATCAAAGACTTGCTTTGCACACAAAGCTCCTCTGCTGTAATTCCCCTATGCAGCAGGGAATTCTGGGTAGGACATGCAAACGAAATTCACAATTTCTCACTTTTTTGGATCCTAGTGCAGACCCTTCGCATGTCAATGCAATGCCATACTAAATGGCCTTAAGCATAGGTTAGGGCGGTGATGGCGCTCCTTGGCACCCCAGATCTTTCTGAACTACATGTCCCAAGATGCTCAACTGGACTTATCTGTGACTGCATCATGGGACATGTAGTTCTTAAACATCTGTGGTGCCAAGGTTCGCCATCAGTCTGTTAGGGCGAGTGTGTGCTTGCGTAGAAAACACTTGTGTAGTTTTTGTTAGGTAACAGATACAGCAGGGCCGTTTGTTAGGAGACCGATGTCTAGTCCGTGCCATCTGTAGGATGACACGAAGTATCGTTGGGTTGCTAGAGAGTCACTGAACTCTAGAAATGGGAGAATCCTCAGTTCAGACGGCGTATTTTAACAGAGGAAGCAGAACACAGACAAATGACTCATTAGAAAGTACAAAAGAGAAGTGCCCCCATAGACCATCACTGCCCGTTTACTGATGGATCACATCTCCCCTGATTCTTTACCAACCACAGTCTCCATAGAGACATAAGGGGTTATTCAGAAAGAGCCGATCCGGCTCCGAAATGTCAACGAACAGTGAATTTCTCCGTACAGTGACATTTCGGGGCCATTCGGCTATTCAGAGAGCAGGCAGTTCGCCAAATTTTTGACGAACTGCCAGCAGGTACGGTGCCTGTTTGGCAGTGAAATCCCCCATAGAGAAGCCATGGTTAGAGACCCTGAACAGCAGTGAAAAGTTGCTGAAATGCCCTGCTGTTCGGTGCTTTCATTTGGCAGATTTAATCAGAGGAATCCCATAGGTTTCAATGTTAAAAAATTTCTCCCTTTTTTTTTTTTTTTTTTTTTTTAATTTATTTTGATCTTTTTAGGCCAAATTTATTTTTTTTATAAAAGCGTTTTTTCTGTTTTCTGTAACAGCCCCTTTTTATTATCAGTCATAGGATCTTCTATGTTAATTCGAGACATTTTTGTTCAGTATCTTTTTTTTTTTTCTTCAATCAGCGTTTACATTTTTATACTTTCAAATGTTGTTGTTTTTTTTTTTGGTTTTTTTTGTTTTGTTTTTTTACCCCGTTCGACTTTTTCCGGCAGCTGGTCTGCGCAGTGATTACTTTCCGACGTGTTTGTGTTTTTTTGCGGCGAGTTTTCCCTGCAATCCAGGGACCCTGGGTAATAAATAATTGAATTTGCCGCAAGGTGGGGAGCTTTTGATTTCCCCGAAGTGCGTGCGACGAGAGTACCAAAATGTCGGTGACCTCTTAACACCCATAGTGTCCCTTTTGATAAGCACCGGTACAGGAGCAGGCTTGGATCACTGATGGTCTGCATTCATTTCATGTCCAATGAGGTGGAGGTAGAGAGAGTGGTGGACATTGTGGGCTCTAGAGTTAAAGAGGCCTCAGGCCGAGCTCGTATATGAGGTCCCCGTCATTGTGCAGAAATTGGCCCAATAAATAAGAATTAATAATGCTGATGCAGCTCTCCTTGCTCCCTTTATTTACCTCCTAGATAATATTCTGCATTTTGGGAAAGTGAAATGAAAAATAATTGCCTTACAAGCACATAACCCAAAAGCGGGATACAATGTGACCGTTTTATGTGCCGTATAATGTTAATTCGTACCTTCGTTATTTAGGGAGAGGCGTTTACTGCAAGTAAGTAAACAAAAGGATTAAATCTAATGTAAGATTAATTTATGGTCGTATTCTGTGTTTCAGGATTTGATTTACATCCGGGCCACACATGTAAAATTATTTATTACCCAGCTTGTTACTTTCAAGAATGAGAGGAAAAATAAATAAATACAAAATATATAATATATTAGAACTAGCACTCAAAGGTCTCCTACTTAAATAATGTTTTTTTTTTTTTATCAAGAAAGATCGTTTCGGCACACTATTGATCTCTATTGGAGCTTTCATCAGATATTTTATTATATATATTATATTTAAAGTGAAGAGCGTTTAATTTTCTTTTCTTTTTCTCTAGCGGAGAGGCACGCTGGCTGCCCCTGTGTCACGGCGTCCATGGATGATATTTATTTTGAGCACACAATCAGGTACTGCCTGTTTTTTAAGGTTTCCGTCTCGTGTCTGTTTTGCGGAGCTTGCATTATGCTGATACTGTGTGGTTAAAGGCTCTGCGGATCTGCCTCCTGAAAAAAAGAATTTATTTTTCATTCCTTAGACGTGCAGCAAACTATCCTGGGTGAGGACAAACGGCGCATGCATGACAGGCTCTTTTTCCTATGACCTTGTAAAAGGACCCTGACTCTAGCCTTCATTTCCACATTATTAACTGGTCGTTGTGACGCTGCGTCCGGCCTCTCTCAGCTGCCCCTAGGAGCTGCGAAGAGGAACAATTACACTTATAAAGTGCCAACAAATTCTGTAGCGCTGTACACTGGTTAGGACAAAACACCCAAATCAACGAACAAGTTAAACACGCTGATAAGCAGGGCCCTCTAAGAGAAGGGGAGGGGGGCAGACAGACGCGAGGGGTAATGAATATGAGAAGTAATGGGATGCATGGGGCTGTGTGGGAATTGGATCAAGAAAAATGCAATGAAGGCTGTCAATCTGATGATGTGGGAGAGCCTTCTGGGGTCACATTGACCCTTCAGTTTGTGCAGAGTTGTCTGGCCAATGCAAGTGCATAGAGCGGCATCGGACTGACTGTGTGTACGCTGGTCACTAGGAGTCAACAGGCTTAGAATTCAAACATAACTCGCTATAAACCCTGTCTAGCTTCGAGCGTTCCTCTAAATCTGCTTAAGCGGCCATGCTGGCCAGAGCGACTAATATATATATAAACGGTTTCACGCCTATTCCCTACCAGGGCGGCTGCGTAGACAAGAAGTATCCAGCCTAGTTCGGGCCCTATTACATTCTTAACGCAAAAACACACGCTAAACGCATGTTTTTTTGCACGAAGCGTTAAACGTTAACGCACGAAAATCACCGCTGGAATTACATTCCTCGTGCATTTTTTCATCCATAGGGAAATTGCGCTCGTAAAACCGACTCGCAAAAATGCGTGTAAAGTACCGTTGCGCGCAGAAATCAGTGAGCGTAATGTAATTTTTAATGCGAGTCCGTCAATTTGTGCGGACTGCGCACAACATACGTACGTTCTGGCGGGAGGAATGGTAGTAGCCGTCATTTTTGACGGATCTAGTAAAAAATAACGTGCGCATCGATGTTCTCCGTTGTGAATCCGCAGTTTGGTACGGTCAGGTTGTTAAAATTTGCCGTTACCACCAGCTTTTCAAAGACGTTAAAATTATGCGCGCAAACGTTGTCCGTTAAATTTTGCGCTAAGATTGTAATACCATGCGCGTACCAGCGCACAAATGCATTTGCACTCACAATGTTTAAGGATAGGATGCTCGCACTAAATTGCGCTCGCAAAGGGTTCGCGCAGGGTCACTCGCGTTAGATGTTAACACGCATTTTGTGCGCGAACGTCATAATACAACGTTCAGCACAAAGGGTTTTGCCCCTCGCATTAATGCGTTTTTGCGCACGCGCACAATTGCGCGCGAAGAATGTAATAGGGCCCACTTCATGTATAAAACATAATGAGGAAGAAAGGTTGGCATTTGCGGTCACCACTGTAGCTCCATGCGAAACAAAACACAATCAGAAGTTTTGTTTACTTGAATGGCCATTAAAGTGTAAGCTCACCTGCTACATCACGGCACCTCTGGGTCAGTTGTGTCCTAACTAATGAAACCAAGAGCTGCTTTCTAAGCAACCACATATCCTCATGCTGCTTCTCCGTCAAGAGACAAACTGGTGGGTTTATATTTATACCCTCACCAGGAACAATTCCACTTTGGGATTAAAAAGAAAACACAGAGGCAGCAGCTAAAATTTCCAGGCTGGGGATATTATTCACTATTGCTGCTGCCCCTTTCCGTGTTTTCTTTTTAATCCCAAAGTGGAATTGTTCCTGGTGAGGGTATGAATATAAACCCACCAGTCTGCCTCTTGGCTGATAAGCAGCATGGGGAAATATGGTTGCTTAGAAAGCAGCTCTTGGTTTCATTAGGTTAGGACCCACCTAACCAGAGGTGACGTGACGTGACGTGGTGCGTGGGCTTACACTTTAACGACCATTCAAGTAATCCAAAACCTCTGTGTTTTGTTTCGCATGGAGCTACAGTGGTGAGCGCAAATAACAAGAAAAAAGGTTGTCATGTATTAAACACCATAAATTATCCCGCTCTGACGCACTACTAGACTATAAATTAAATTAAAAATGTGAAATTTAAAAATATATATATATTTATTTTTTTAATACTGCAACTACCAAGAGATCGCTTGTAGTAAAACTTATATGGATCTACAATCTATGAATTCGACGGGGTGTTTTTTTGTTTGCGTTGCTGTCCATGGAGCTAAATTCAATATTTAAAGTATATCGGGCTATATTTATTATGTATTTTTTTTTTATTTTTAGTGTGGGTCAAGTTGTTATCGTGAAGACAAAAGTGAATCGAGCTTTTAACTCAAGTATGGAGGTGTGTATTGGAGGAAGTGCTTTTAAGGTTCTTCATATAAGTAGTTGATGTCTTCAGTTTGCGGGGGGGGGGTTCTTTTTATTTCATTTGAAATGCATCAGAATAGCATCGGGGCGACTCCATGGATGTATCCTACAAGGATAGATCATATAGTTGCTCAATGGATTTTATCTATTTTGTGAGTAGATCCTTTTGGGAAAACTGGTAAATAATATCCGTTTGGTAACAACAAACGTGCTCTGGTAGTCAACTGGGGAGATCACAGGACATTTTGTCACAAACTGGTCGCTGCAATCTGTCTGCTTCTGAACGTATCTGTGTCGTTGCACAACAAGGAAACCCCTACGCAGGCAACACTTGATATGTTTGGGACGGGTGCTGGACAAAATCCCGACAACCAGGTTCCCGAATGCCAATGGCCAACTTCCTGACAGAACTAGTGCCCGGCATACCAAGTTCCCGACACAGACAACTTTCCGACATGCTAGATCTCGACGGACTAAGTGCCCAACGTCTGACATCCAAAATTCCAGTGGGTGAGGGTTAGGCTTAACCGTCGGGCGCTTGGTCCGTCGGGATATTGGATGTCGGGGAATTGTCTGTGTCGGGAACTTGGTATGTCGGGCACTTGTTCTGTCGAAATTGGCCGTCATGATGTTGGCATTTGGAAAACTGGTTGTTGGGATTTCAACTCGAATGCATTTGGGACAAACACATTTCTAATGGTGCCGTTCATGCTCTCCTGCCCGGGCTGAACTGAAGTCCCAGTCATGGGCGTAGGAACTGGGGGGACGGGACAAATCCTACTGCGATTGTCAAACACACATTAAGTGTCTGGGATTGAGGATTTGTTGTATGGACAGAGTTTATGCTGAAGTTTACCATCCTAACATTACTGAATTTATTTTTAAGGGTTTTTTTTGCACTTCTTTACCATGAGCTGTCTATTCACCCTAGAATTTAAGGGGTTTCTACACCGACGCCCAAGTTATTGTTTCCAGGAGCTGTGTATGTTGCCATTGGTATCTCTTGAAGATTATTTTACATAAGGAATTCTCTATTTATTAGGAACTATGAGCAGGGAGAACGGGACCTACTACTAACCATGAAGGAGAGATTGTTTATGGTGTCGTGATAGGATTGTACTTTATTAGAAGGAGGCATTCTGGAGCATCTTCTAATTTGTGTTGCTTTCTCGTGTCCAGGTTGGGATCCAGGTGAGGTCTGAGGATCTGTGCGATGGAACAGAGTGGAATGTGTGCCAGGCCTATGCCACATTTGTAGCACAAGGCAAGGAGAAGGTGAGCTTATTGTATCAGTGCCCCTAGGCCACAAAAGAGTGAACATTTCAGAGAGGTAAAGTATTTATTTCAAGGTTTTGATAACTCCACTTAAACCCAGGGTCGACCCGACCATGATGTCCGTTGGAGCAACAGCTCCAAGTGGCAAATTCCGAGGGGTGGCATATTTTTGCCGCTGCTCATGGCCGGCCTCATGTTGAAGACATGCAGGAGGATTATTGGCGAGGAGCAGCCAGTAGGTGTCATTCATCAGCTGCTGATTGAGACACCTTCCAGCTGCTCCTGCGCTTCTTGCGGTTTTCACACCATGTGGAAGGGAGGCGTGATGACGCTGTTTTTTTTTTTTTGGGTTTATTGTGTTTGATGTTTCTGATATTTTACATGTGCTTTGTTTTTCTCTTTACAGGTGAAACTCGAAAAAATTAGAATATCGTGCAAAAGTTAATTTATTTCAGTAATGCAACTTAAAAGGTGAAACTAATATATGAGACTCATTACATGCAAAGCAAGATAGTTCAAGCCGCGATTTGTCATAATTGTGGTGATTATGGCTTACAGCTCATGAAAACCCCAAATCCACAATCTCAGAAATTTAGAATATTGTGAAAAGGTGCAATATTCTAGGCTCAAAGTGTCCCACTCTAATCAGCTAATTAAGCCATAACACCTGCAAAGGGTTCCTGAGCCTTTAAATGGTCTCTCAGTCTGGTTCCGTAGGAATCACAATCATGGGAAAGACTGCTGACCTGACAGTTGTGCAGAAAACCATCATTGACACCTCCATAAGGAGGGAAAGCCTCAAAAGGTAATTGCAAAAGAAGTTGGATGTTCCCAAAGTGCTGTATCAAAGCACATTAATAGAAAGTTATGTGGAAGGGAAAAGTGTGGAAGAAAAAGTTGCACAAGCAGCAGGGATGACCCGCAGCCTGGAGAGGATTGTCAGGAAAAGCCCATTCAAAAGTGTTGGGGACTTTCACAAGGAGTGGACTGAGGCTGGAGTCAGTGCATCAAGAGCCACCACAAACAGACGGATCCTGGACATGGGCTTCAAGTGTCGTATTCCTCTTGTCAAGCCGCTCCTAAACGTCAGAGGCGTCTTACCTGGGCTAAAGAAAAACAGACCTTGTCTGCTGCTCAGTGGCTCCAAAGTCCTCTTTTCTGATGAGAGCAACTTTTGCATCTCATTTGGAAACCAAGGACCCAGAGTATGGAGGAAGAATGGAGAGGCACACACTGCAAGATGCTTGAAGTTCAGTGTGAAGTTTCCACAGTCTGTGTTTATTTGGGGAGCCATGTCATCTGCTGGTGTTGGTCCACTGTGCTTCATTAAGTCCAGGGTCAACACAGCCATCTACCAGGAGATTTTGGAGCACTTCATGTTTCCTTCCGCAGATGAGCTTTATGAGGATGCTGACTTCATTTTCCAGCAGGACTTGGCACCTGCCCACACTGCCAAAAGCACCAAAGCCTGGTTCAATGACCGTGGGATTACTGTGCTTGATTGACCAGCAAACTCGCCTGACCTGAACCCCATAGAGAATCTTTGGGGCATTGCCAAGAGAAAGATGAGCGACATGAGACCGAACAATGCAGAAGAGCTGAAGGCCGCTATTGAAGCATCCTGGTCTTCCATAACACCTCAGCAGTGCCACAGGCTGATAGCTTCCATGTCGCATTGAGGCAGTAATTGCTGCAAAAGGGGCCCAAACCAAGTACTGAGTACATATGCAGTTTATACTTTTCAGAGGTCCCATATTGTTCTATGTACAATCCTTGTTTTATTGATTGCATGTAATATTCTAATTTTCTGAGATTGTGGATTTGGAGTTTTCATGAGCTGTAACCAGAATCATCACAATTAGTTCAAGCCGTGATTTGTCATATCTCCTATATTAGTTTCACCTTTTAAGTTGCATTACTGAAATAAATGAACTTTTGCACGATATTCTAATTTTTCGAGTTTCACCTGTAGTTAAGAAAATATTTTACTCCTATATGTGTCACTGGGTGCATCCATTGTGTGTTGTAAACTGCCCCCCCCCTCACAGTATCTTTCCATCACTTGCTCCTCACTGTGTGGCTTTGAGCATAGAATGGAGTGCATGGGTCGATCACTGACTCAAATCATTGTATTGTTTGGGATGTATTCAAAGGACATCACCAGGGGTAGAATAGAAGTCTTTTAAGCTCCCTTTCTTATCCCATGCAGCTGCCGGCTCTGATCTTGGGTAGCCTGGAGAACAATAGCCTCCTGCTGTCTTATCTAAACATTCCCTCATTCCCCTCATTAACTGTTAAATACTGTGTGGAATAAAGCACAGCCACAAAGTAAAACTCACCATAAGATTTTGGTAAATGTTGCTTCATGGGAAAAATACACAAATTGGAAACGAGAAATAAAAAAAACACCTACATTTATTTTTCATCTTTTTACATGCAACTACTTCAAAGAAAAAATAAAACCAGCTGCATGTGTTTTGTTGTTTTTGCTTTTTGCAATGCACAAGCAGTCTCGTTGCCGCTTATGTTAGTGGCTGTGTCCCTTTAAACCACCATTACTTTGCATGAAGGCACATTGGTCAGTGAATAAACTTTACAGTGTCACTAACCATCAAAATCTTCAGATGATCTGTTGTGTTTATTACGGAGTGATTTCTCTGTAGGTGAAGCTGAAGCCCGTCGTTCCTCTCACTGAGGAGGAGAAGTTGGAGTACAGCCTCTCCGCTGAGAGACGACGTATGAGACTGATCCATACTGACAACATCAAGGAGCTGCTGACTGCGAGCGCCGCAATGGACGGTACACCTTGGCGCGTAATATTAAGCAGATTTAACTGGGTGATCCCTGTGATTTAGACACAGGCTTAATGAGGCTCGGTGCTGCCCTAGGCGCTCTGTATTCTGCTGCCCCCTCCCGATGCCGCACAAACATGAAAGTAAGACCGTCACGTATTTTGCTCTATAGTCTCCGCTTGCAATATAAGGCGAGATCCATTTAAAAGTCCATTTCAATACCCTGCATGTGGCGCTCGGAAAACCTTTTTTTTTTTTTTCTAAACTCCTCTTTCTACCTGGCCATACGCATCGGCTCCTCTTCAGCTCAGGACTCCAGAACCCGGCAGCCATAGGTGGGCACACAGGGTGTGCCTGGTGTGCCCGGGCACACCCTAATGTTGGGTTAAGAGTTCATCTTTATCCAAGTATAGATATGTAAGTAATAAATGTTCCATGGGTGCACACCCTAATGAAATGGGCTGCACACGCCATTGCTCTGAGCTATGTAACGCAAATGACGCTCCTACGCAACTTGCGTAGGAACTGCAAATGGTGCACTGCCTTTACATACGCATGTTCCGCAGCACCTGCGCAGAGTGTGTCAGAGCTGCAGGTGCAGATCCGATCAATTGCTGCATGTCTCAGACTGCTAACGCGGGCGGTCGCCAAGAAGGTGATGTCAGCACTCTCTGTGTGTGCTGACGTCACTGGTGACCGGCTGCTGGTGACGCTGGGTGGGTGGAGCGAACTCCTCCACTTCACCCAGCAATTTAACCTGATGGAGGAGGTGGGAGAATGGGGTCACTTCTTACACCCTGACCACTTTTTATCTTTTTAAAGTGGTCAGGATGTGCAGAGCGTCCCTTTTCTTTAATTTGTTGTGTCTGGTCCATGTATTGTTTATTCTTGCTGAATGAACAATGAGAAAACGAGATCCAAAGTTTTTAGGTGAAAAGGAACACAGACACATTTATTCTGAGACCTGAAGAACCCATGAGGTCCTACATGCTGGGTTTCATGTCCTAGCCATTGTATCCCCAGTATCCATTGAGAAATGATCAGCTATTTGTGTGGTCAATAGATTGTGGCAGCTGTTGAACAGAGAAATGAAAATAAACAAAACAAATGTAACTAAATGAAAGTGTAACCTTGTTCAGGAGATTGGGCGTCCAACCTGATTATTCATGCTGTTTCACTCCTATCCACCTTCACCGCCTACAGGAAAAAGCTTGTCTATGGAGAAAAAAAATATGACATTTGGAAACCTCATTAATCTAAAGGTAAACCGTCATGTATCTCACTGCTTTTCTTCTTTCTTACTCTAAAACTTGCAGACAGGAGTCAGGAAAGTGGGACGAATGAAGTCATGCTGGCCCAGAAGACTCGCGTGGAGAGTGTGGAACTGGTCCTACCCCCTCATGCTAACCACCAGAGCAACACTTTTGGTGGCCAAATCATGGCTTGGATGGAAAACGTTGCTACAATCGCTGCCAGGTTAGTTGACGTCAGTGGCATAGCGTGGGTTGTCAGCGCCCAGGGCCAGCCAAGAATTGTGCACCCCCCCCCCCAATATTGCCCAGCTCTCATGGATATATTGCCCAGCTCTCATGGATATATTGCTCAGCTCTCACGCATATATTAGCATGGGGCCGGATGCCATGCAGGGGGGGTGCCTGGTCCTGAATAGCCTGAGAGTCCGTGGAAAGAGCGGGTGGCTGCGTGCGTGCGTGTGTATGTGCAGGTCATGCGGTCCGGCCAGTCAGGTGGTACAGAGACTCGGTACCACCTGACTGGCTGGACCGCGTGAACTGCGCACGCACGCAGCCGCCTCCCCTTCAACACAGACTCTCACGCTATTCAGGACCAGGCACCCCCCCCCCTGCATGGCATCCGGGCCCCCACAACCCGCGGGCCCTTGGGTGGGGCCCGACGGGTCAGTCCGGGCCTGCTGGCTGGGAACTTTTTTCTTTTGAAATTTCCCAGCCACCCGCCACTGGTTGACCTCTCCTTTTTTTTTATTTTATTATATGACTTAACAGCTTC
This sequence comes from Leptobrachium leishanense, assembly GCA_009667805.1. NCBI lineage: Eukaryota > Metazoa > Chordata > Amphibia > Anura > Megophryidae > Leptobrachium > Leptobrachium leishanense. Next base: position 38,332,656 of record CM019070.1, read on the forward strand.
CTATTATTTGTCGCAATATCTACATTATGTGAAGGAGTCCTATTTTCTCAAAATAATTCTGTTCTTACATTTTGTATCATTTCACACGGGTCTGTTTCGAGACATGCATGCTGTAGTTGGACCTTTCAACCCTTATGTAAACTTAACCAGAGCTGTTGTAAACTTAACCAGAGCCATTAAAGGGCCTTATTCCACAGTTGTCCTTATGTATAACATCTCCTGTAGTTTTCTTAAGGGGTTATTCAAACCGCACTGAAATTCCGGTGCTCTTTTGCTCCGCGCACTTTGGGGAATCAAATCCCCCCGACCCCCCCCCCCCCCCCCCCCGCAATGCATTCACGCAGGGTCCCTGAAGTGCGGGGAAAAGCCGTCGAAAAGACCGGATCCGATAAGCTGCTGGAAAACATTGGATCCGATCCGTTAAGTCACCGGATAAATATAAGAAGCTCAGCCACTCTTTGCCTGTAAAGCCGTTCATTTCCGGTGCAGATTCTTCACATCTTGGAATTCTGATTATGCTTTTAACTAACAGGAATATATATATATAACACAAAATGAAGAAAAGCCAGGCACTCGCTTCCACAGTTTGGACCATATTATAGATTTTTTTTTTTTTTTTTTAAGCTTCAGGTCAACAATAATGCAAAGATACAAAAAGGCAAAACCATAGTCCCCATCCCCCCTCTACAAATGAGGTAGACAAACACACAAGGGGACAGTAAAGAAGTACATCTGCAGTGAAAAGAAATATAAACAATCAACAAGAGTCACTCCCCAAGAAACTGGAGGACCGAGGAGGGTCAGGCACGCGGCAGTAGGGGAGGGCCAGGCACGCGGCAGTAGGGGAGGGCCAGGCACGCGGCAGTAGGGGAGGGCCAGGCACGCGGCAGTAGGGGAGGGCCAGGCACGCGGCAGTAGGGGGAGGGCCAGGCACGCGGCAGTAGGGGAGGGCCAGGCACGCGGCAGTAGGGGAGGGCCAGGCACGCGGCAGTAGGGGGAGGGCCAGGCACGCGGCAGTAGGGGAGGGCCAGGCACGCGGCAGTAGGGGAGGGCCAGGCACGCGGCAGTAGGGGGAGGGCCAGGCACGCGGCAGTAGGGGAGGGCCAGGCACGCGGCAGTAGGGGGAGGGCCAGGCACGCGGCAGTAGGGGGAGGGCCAGGCACGCGGCAGTAGGGGGAGGGCCAGGCACGCGGCAGTAGGGGAGGGTCAGGCACGCGGCAGTAGGGGAGGACCGGACCAGCAGTGACAAAAATACCAGCCTGTATGTTCGAAGGTGGTGCAAAGCTTATTGAGCACGGACTCTGGTAAATGTGACATGAATACCCCCCCAAATGTTGAAATTTTATTTTACCTTAAAATCCTTAGTAAGAGCGATCTCCACCCAATCATTTGGGAAAATTGCATAAAAACGAGAGTAACTCATAGAGAAGGAGGGGAAGGGGGTGGGAGATCCATTGCACTAGAATGGCCCAGAAAGGGATTGGATTTCTTGCTCGGAAAGGATTTTAAGTAAGGCCCAGTCTGGGGTGTCGGGTACCTTCAATTCCAAGACAAGAGAACCAAACCATCGTATCTCATCCCAAAATAAGGCAATAAAAGGACACGACCATCGGCAGTGGAAAAGGTCCGCACGAGCATGCAAACATTTTAGGCACTGGGCAGAGAAATAAGAGCCGGGGCAACATGCGCGTCACGTAATAATTTGAAGAACATTTCCTCATATTGTACAGGGGAATTTGTTTGCAGGATTTATTAGTGGTCGTGACTTGAAGTGAAAGGCGATTTTGTTGCGGAGGTGTACACACCATCCGACCAGGCCGGTGGTTGTGGATGACCAATGGAATTTTTTTTTTTATTTTTTTTCAAGAGCAGGTGCTTGAATCAGTCCAGAGAGACTGCATTATAAAAATTTGAGATCCCAGATGAAAAACAAGGTCGGGATGCCCGAGCCACTTGTCCATGTCTTGTCCTTCAAAATCTATATTGCAGTGCAGGGGATGCCTGGCATATTGGAGCATGAAATATACAAACCTGAAGAAAGGTGTCCTCTGCGCTTATTCCACCGTGTGACACAAAACACCATTAGAGGCTTTGGTTTCTATTAATGGCCATTAAGAGAGTAAAGCTCACCCGCCAACGTCAAGGCACCTCTAGTGAAGGTGAGTCCTATCCAAAATGAAGCCACAGGCTGCTGTGTAGCGATTAGCGAACCATCACTGCTCACGCTGCTTTTCAGTCATGAGGTAGACGGGTGGGCTTTTATTTAATGCCCTCCCAGAAACAAATCCACTTTGGGATTAAAAAACAAAGACACGGAGCGGAACATGCTGCAATGATGACCTGGCTGGCGGTACAATAAAACATACATAGTACAGGAGGAGCGGGGTAGTAATAAAGGCCCACCAGTCTAACTCATGACTGAAAAGCAGCGTGAGCAGTTATGGTTCGCTACATAGCAGCCTGTGGTTTCATTTTTGGATAGGACTTACCTTCACCAGAGGTGCCTTGACATTTGGCAGGTAAGCTTACTCTCTTAATGCCCATTAATAGAAACCAAAGCCTCTAATTGTGTTTTGTTTCACACGGTATAATAGGAATAAGCGCAGATGACACCTTTTTTTCTCGTTATGTTTAATGTTGCTGGGCTGGATACATTTGGTGGTTGCAGCCGCCCCATCGGGGAATAGGCACGACCCCACTCCTCCTGTACTATAAAATATACAAAGGTTAGAGGAGGAAGCACACACTTGCGTATCCATCACTGAGGCCCCGTTCACACTGCGATTTATCGCGTGGATTTTGCCGCAATGTCGCAGCAAAATCCGCGCGGCGTCGCGCTGTGTAGCTTCTCCAATTCATTTCAATGGAGCTGTTCACATCTTGCCGCGCGACGTCGCAGAAGCATGTCGCTGGTACATGACCCTTTTTTTGCGATTTGCTATCTGCGATTTTGCGATTTGTATTGGTGGTGCTTTGCAAAAATCGCACAAAACAGCGATGTCGTGCGACATTATCGCAACATGTCGCGAATATGAAAGTCGCGCGATTTTCAAATCGCACAGTGTGAACGGGGCCTAAAGGTTTCATAAAGGCTTAAGGATTGAGCCGAAACATTGTGTCTCCTTGCTCTGATTAGGGCAGTCTTGTCACGTCCTACAGTGTGACCGGCATTCCTTTTCTTGACTACTGGCATGACGGAGAATGCTGAATTAAGGAAAATTTAAGAACCAGAGACCCTTGTTGAAAAGGGTGTTAGGATTTGGATACAGAGACCTCAAAGAGATAAAATGGGTCAAGGCTGAGACAGACAAGGTAAAGCTGGAATGAAGAGCATTCTGACCGACCGATGTGAAGATAAACAGACCATAATTCCAGTGACTCTCAAGGCTGGCCGTCATGTTGCTATGTGAATTTCCCTGGTTATTACCGTAGCCACAAGCTGGTGCTGTCCGTACGCGACTCCTTTTCCGTATCAGTCAACTGATCCTTGGAGTGGGTCCATGTAAACACCGCACTCAGAGCCTTTTTTTCGTAACCTTTTGCTTATTTAATAAATCATTGTTGGAACCGGAGGTTCCGCGGTGAATACCTGGCACGAAGCTCCCATGGCTTGAATTTATTTAATACATGAATTTTCCAGATAACCCCTTTTTATATTCAGGAATTGCTGACATTCCACTTAGAATGACTTGGATATACAGTATTCTATGTACGAAATGCCGGCGTAGTCTGAACCTGAGCCCATGCTTAGTATCTGTTTTAACAGGGATTTTCTAGCAAAGCATGAATCCGTCTGCGTATTTACAAATGGTCGTCTCCCAGTCGTCTTGCGCACATGTTTTAGGATCTTGGAAATCTAACGAGAGCGCTGAATGAATGTTGGATTCGTAACTTTAAAATTTCAGTAGAAAGTTTGCATTTATTACGTTGTTGATTCTTATGTATTCACTGCATAATTGAGAGATGTTTTGATGAAGCCTTTTCATAGTAATATTTAATATACACTGCCCGGCCAAAAACAAAAAGTCACATGGTCTAATATTTGGTCGCATCGTCTTTTGCTGTGATTAACACCACGCATTCACCATGGCATAGTTTCGATGAGCTCATGCAACGTCACAGCATTTATTTACGTCCAGAGTGTCATTAATTTGTGGCCAAGATCTTGTATTGATGATGGGAGAGTCGCAGCGCTGCGTAAAGTCTTCTCCAGCACATTATCCCAAAGATTCTCAATGGGGTTAAGGTCTAGACTGTGCGGTGGCCAATCCGTGTGTGAAAATGATGTCTCATGCTCCCTGAACCACTCTTGCACAATTTGAGTCCGATGAATCCTGGCATTGCCATCTTGGAATATGCCCGCTGTGCCATCAGGGGAGAAAACACCCATTGATGGAAAACCCTGCTCCTTCAGTATATTCAGGGAGTCACATGACCTCATTTTATGCTGAAACATATTAACCACTGCAGTAATTATTCAATGTAAGGCTCACGCCTATTAGATTAGCTACTTCCAGGTAGTGACCTTTTTGGCCGTGCAGTGTATTTTAAGGTCCAAACTATTTGTCCTAATAGAAAACATGAGTTGAAAATTTTCACATGCAACCATTATAACCCAAAATATGCAAATCAGGAGCAATTCGCCATGAAAAATCTGGCCCTAGCTATCAAAACATTTAACACCTAACTATTCTAAGAGTTACTCCTTCTGTCTCACTGATACAATGTCTCGCTCCTGTCCACACAGCCGTCTTTGTCACGCTCACCCCACTCTGAAGGTCATCGAGATGTTTCATTTCCGAGGCCCATCTCAGGTTGGCGACCGACTGACTCTGAAAGCCATCGTGAACAACGCCTTCAAGGACAGGTCAGTAATAAACACAAAAGATGGGGCACTAAAAAGCCAGGTTAGGCTGCCGTGGCAGTAGAGTTGCGAGATCAGCCTTGTCTTCCTGGACACCTATAATTTATTCATGCTGATGTGCAGTGCATGAAAAATGCCACTCCACATCATGTAGAATGCATACACTGCGTGTAAGGAATCCCAGGTGACCTACCTTGATTCCCTTCCTGCAGCATATGAATTACACATGTTCCAGGGCAGCACTTTTCACTGTGCTCTCCGTTGCATGAAATCGTAATGTGTCCAGGAAAACATGGCCGATCTGGCAAACCCTATGGATGGATCAGTTAGACTCGTGAGTCCTGGGTTTTAGTTGGTTCTGTCTAGGAGACTGCATGATTTCTTTATCCTTTCCAGCTCTCATTTCCACCGTCTTTCGAGTAGTGATGACCAACCCTTTCATCCCAGGAGTTTTGGAAACAGGTGCCTCCATGATGCTAACCCAGTCCGAGCTGTCTGGAGTGCAGGGCTTGGACGTGGCTGCCTGGAAAAATAAAAATAGTGGCTTATTAGAAACATTACACTCTCATATAAAGGATCAAAAAGTGTTTATAACCTGACTCGAGGCTGATTGAGACAAACCTGAAGTCCTCTGACAGATGTGAGCTCGTACATGAGAAAATACCTGTTCAGACACTTCTAACAGTTTGGTAAGGGAGCAAAGGTGCCAATGTCCCTTTAAATTCACTTTACCATGAAAAAAGTCTTGTTTCTAAGAATATGTGATGTAAGCTTTTGTATTGCTGTAGCAAAACTCCTCTCTGTATAATCCTAAAACCGCATAGAGTAGGTGTGGAGCAGCTGTTTTCGTGGATGAACCTGATCTGCTGGAATTTTAATTGTGCAGGGGGAAGGAGCGTCTGAAATTTGAGCTTCGTGTGCTGCGGCAGGTGGGATCTATAGGTATATCTTGTGTAATGGGTCAAAGGTATAGGTGAAAACACTACACGGCAGAACCGGGAGGGGGGGAGAGGAGCTCTTTGAGTCTAAAGCTGTAATGTACCCATTTAATAACACAAAAAAAGCAGCCAAACACACACAGGTGAGCTGGAAAGACTTCTATTGAGTAGAATAGAATGCAGAGCAAGAATACGCGTTCTAACTTGGATAAAGCAATCGGTGCAACAGATCAAAAGTCCATGGACGTGTCCCTATCTCGGGGGTTTATGATCCTGGCTCTGGTACAAAGACCAAGGAGATATTTCCGATGATCTGGAGCATAAGAACTCACGTCGATATCTTTATTACTTGTACACTCGATTAAGAACAGACATTCCTACGGGTAAAAAGACATGATATGTTTTGTGTTGCATTTTCCAGGTTTGTTTACTTTAAGGGACACTACCATTAATATAAGATGTAACTAGATCACTTGTGCATTGCAAAAAAAAACACCTTGTGAAACACGTGCTGCCAGGTTTTTTTTTTCCCCTCGTTTGACGCATTTCATGTAAAAAGGAAATTTTTTTTTTTTTTAGCTCCTATTTCCATTTTGTGGATTTTCCCACAATGCAACATTTGCCACAATCTTAGAACAAGTCTCACTTTATAGCTGTATAGGATAAACCTGTAGTGAAAAGGCAATTGGGTGGAGGAGGGTATGTTTAGACAAGGCTGCAGGGGATCTATTGTGTTGTCTGTGCTACCCGAGATTAGAGACTGCAACAGATTGAAGTGCTGAAAGCCCACTATCAGATCTCAATCTACTATTGGTGATGCCATTTGGATACTGGCCATATACATGCAAACCTATTTGTTGGGTTTTTGAAGATCTGACCCATAGACTCCATTCTATGCCCAAAGCCACACAGTGAGGAGCAAGTGATGCAAAGACACTGGGGGGGGGGGGGGGTGGTGAGGCAGTTTACAACACAAAAGATCACACAATGGAGGCACCCAGTCACACATAGAGAGTAAAATATTTTCTTAGCTTACATGTGATTTTGATTTTCACTTATTGTATTTATGTTGCCGATAACTAAACATATAAGGGCATTTAATTTATTGGTGGTAGTGGCCCTTTAAGAAACTTGTGTGGTGGGAGACAGGAGTTTTGTTTCAGTATTATCACAATAATTTTGGAAAGCCCTGTATCTTTCTGTATATGCAAGGTGTTTTTGTGTCCGCACACGTACCTCTGTATGTAGGTTTGTTGTCCCATGTTTACCGCGTTGTGTCTGTGTTGCAGTATGGAGGTTGGTGTCTGCGTGGAGGCATTCTGCCATGAGATCACTGTGCCGAGGAGACATATAAACAGCGCTTTCATGACCTTCATGGTTCTGGATGGTAACAATCACCCCTGTGTCCTGCCACGCATCAAACCTGAGCCAGGGGTAGGTAATCCTCTAATCCGACTGAAGTGTATGATACTTACTTGTGTTCTCTGTTCCATATCCGTGACACAAACTCCGATCTATAGGATTAGGCCATAACCTTTCAACATTAAAAATTCTTTACCCCCAACATGCTGCACAGATCACAACAGGTTCCAAATAGCTAAGCGGCAAACCAACACCAAAAGAGAAGGCCTAAAATAAGCCAAGGTCAGAGCCAGAGGGGTAGTCATACAAGCCAAGGTGGTGGCTCATAGATCGTAGTAGTGCAAGCCAGGTAATATGGATATCATATATCAGAATGGTCAGTAGGAGTAGCCAAGGTCGGTACACACAGAATGCAAGGTATAGATAACACTTGCTCTTGGGTAGATAGAACCACAACAGGGCCCAGAACATAGTGTGAATGAGGGTTATATAGAAAGACCATGCTTCCTATTGGGTGGTGTTAAGTCCGAGCGCCAAAACATCCAGGAAAGACTCCTCAGATGGTGACCTATGACAATGACCAGAGAATATAGCTGTCCTGGGTTGTGTTAAGGGAACATCACGCCCGACGTCCTGGGCACAAAAACACGACGTGGCCAGCGTCAACAGAGATGGCTGCAAGGGAATGGGACCATTAATCAACTCGACGATGAATGATGACCTGAATTGTGGGTTTTGTTAGTTTTTTGAGACAAAAAAAATATATTTTTTTCCTTCACAATAGTTGTACATATCAAAGCATGGATCCAAATACTTGTGGAATAAATGCTGTTGCCATCTCTAATAATAAAAGATGGGTACAGCATCAATACCCTGAACATGCGTATCACATAATAGAACCTTAACCATGAGAGTACAACGAGTGGCGCGCTATATGGATCTGATATGCTAATATTATATACCTATATCCTTGGAGTGGAACAAAGAAAAGTAATATCAAACATTTAAAAACCTCACGCGGTCTCATTATTAAGGCAGGAGAAAGGGCTAGAGGGTCTCAATTTGTACCAGTGACATATCTCTGGGGGATCTATCCCGCCAACTGGCTCTGCGGGGCACATCGGGAGGAAAGCCATGGGTTCCATTTCCATAAATATTATGGACCAGAGTCACAGAGTTGGGCCGTTGGCCGTTCCATTTTATAGATATACCACCTTTTAGCCACAATAAGCGGCAACGCTCCAAGGGAGGCATTCCAATAGCAGGCTGTACAGATCCGGTGTGCTAGCCGGTGGCGGGAGATAAATTTTGTTTTAATTCAAAGAAGAACTGGAAAACAAGGAGGAATTTTCACCAGACCTCACATAGAATGTCAGAATTTTAAAATTAACGTTGGTGGGTGCAGATAAAGGGGAAACAAACCTCACATTTTGCAATCATGGTACACATGGTACCTCTAGCCACCATGAATATTTTATTTTAATGGTCATTGCTGGTTGTGTTATGACTTCCTCCTCCCCAAATCCAATGTCCCTGAGGGCTGACCCTGTCTTCAAAAGTGAAGGGCTGTCATCGGGCCGGGAAGGTTGTCAATCCGCCCGCATTGGGACAATTTTCCTCCTGTCCCAATCCGCGTTGAACAAGTAACGCAGTGCTTTATCGACCAATGCCTCTCGCTGCGTTTGACTGGCTAAGGTGAATTTTTAATGGGGGGGGGGGTGTTTGTATAAATATGTCACCACCAGATGAACTGATGGAGAATTTAAAGTTTGAAGCAAAAAAATTGTCAAGCTGGAGGAGGAGTATCAAAGTTTGAAAATCTTAGCAAATTCAGATCTTTAGCGCAAGAAAACATGCAGCAATTATCCAGATTCAACCATTTAACGATGAACAACCCATTTATAACACAACAATCCTTCATAATAATGTCATCTATAATGTCACCCCCCCCCCTCCTGTTTCTAATCCCCTCACCCATCTAGATTGTAAATTCCCATGGGAATAGGGCCCTCCCGTTCTCCTGTATCTGCTGGCAGCAATACTGACCTGCCTCCTTTACGTATTGTAGAATTGTCCTGTCTTTACCCCTTGCACCTTTTGTACAGCGCTGCGGAATGTGTTGGCGCTTAAATTATTGTTATTTATTAACAGGATGGTGTGAGACGCTACAATGAAGCAAATGCCCGCAGGAAGATCAGACTGGACCGGTAAGCAGCCCTGCTTCTCATTTGGATTTCCCGAAAACTCAATTTGTTGGGTCATGTGGTTCTATTTGGGTTTGGGCTCTCTGGGTGTGACAATCGTATTCTCATTATTAAACTTACTTTATGGGGATTTTACAAGGAGAGCAAGATGTCGTGGTGGTGATGGTGACTCGAGGTGTGTATTGGGAAGGGTGATTTTTCAGGCTAAATATAGAAAGGTCTTAAGTCTTTTAAAATCCTTAGCTCCTTATGCCAAAGCTGGTGCTAACTTAACCAGAGCTGTTGTAAACTTAACAACTCCATAGGCTATAATGGCTCTGGGAAGTTTACAACAGCTCTGGTTAAGTTAGCACCAACCTTGGAATAGGGCCCTTAGAATCTTAAATCGATTCATCACATTTTTTCGCTTTTTCTTTTGTCAATTCTACATTTCCCTTTTTTTTTTTTTGGTTTTTGAGATTATCTTTAATTTTCAGAAGGAACCTCAAAACTATCAGGGAATAAAAATTTTAAAGGGTCTATTCGTGAAGCTGAATTTTCAGTAGTTTGATTCCATTTCGCCGACAGTACGGCGAATTCACTATTTAGGGAATGGTCACCGTAGTGCTCCAAAGATGGGGTCGCCGAAGCCTCATGAGAAAGTTGGAGAACATTGGTGAAAAGCACCGGAGTGATCTTGACGAATTCCACCTAATAGGTGTTTAAACTAATAAAAAGATGTATTAGAATGTGTCTAAAGGTTCTTTAAAAAAAAATATATCACAAAGTCTGTTACAGAATAAAGGCTTTTTTTGAGAGACGAAAATGTTCGTCTAGGGGAAATAAAGGCTTTTTTGCTGAAAATGAAATGAATAAACCTTTTTTTTTTTTTATTTTTTTAATATTACTTTTTGACATTGAAACCGGTGGGATTCGCCAGTTTAGGCCGGGGTCAGATGAGCGTTTTTGCAGAGTGGAAGGAACGTCTGTGAGAATGACATCCGTCTGGTCACCTCGCTGAGTGCAGTTAGTGCGCTCAGCGCTGCAAGGCTCGATCCTTCTATGGAGCATCGCGCTTTGCAGCTCCATCGAACGCACGTCGTAGTGCTTTGACGGGGAGGCTTTCAGCACGGCCGCTGTTGCGTGCGCTACAGTGTGTGGCCAGCCCTGTCGAAGTGTCACACCGGGAGGCAGGTCAGTACGGGCGTTGGGCGCACATAGTGCGCTGGTCTGCCCTCGGCTTTAAACTTGTCGAACTGAGTCACCGAAAATCTGGGCATTTTGCTGACGTTTTGGTGCAGTTCAGCGTTCTCTGAATAGATGAACGATTGCTTCTCTATGGGACACTTTCACTGCTGCGACCAGTATTTCTCCGTCAATTCGCCAGGATTCAGTAAATTGACCGTTTAATGAATAGACGAATTGGCCTGACATTGCGCCGACCTGTGGTGACCAATTTAGAGGTTAAAGAATAACCCCTTAAGTTTTTAAAGAGGTAAGGGCGGTGAAGCTGTTGTGGATAGGGGCACAATGTTCAAAAATACCAGCTAATAAAGACAGTGGAGGGGATAAAAGGGATAGAGGGCATGGAATGGAGAGGATTCGGAAGGAACACCGGGGAGAGATACTGGAGTATCTTACAACAAACCACCTCCGATTCCAGGAGGTTGGAACCCCTTTTAAGACAGCCTTGGCCCTGTGCTCCCAGATGTTTTGGAACTGCAGTTAAAAGTAATTTTTAAAGCGCCAACAAGTTCTGTAGCGCTGTACAGCGAGAGTGACAGAATAACAAACATACATACACGTTACACGCACAGACAGAACAGTAGGAGCAAAGACTTTGCTCGGTAATATGAGAGGGGTGACACGGAACTACATCTCCCAGGATGCTCAGCCACTCATTAGGTTGGCTGAGCCTCTTGGCCCAGTAGATGTGGTACTATAACCTCTGGAGACTCAGGGTTGCTGACCCCTGTTCTAAGATAAATGTAGCATTGGTTACATTTATATCTGACTCGGGAATATATAGCCCAGAATATATGAATGTCCTGAATGGATGTATTTACTCATTGTAAGCCTGATCTGTCATTTCACCTAATGTATGATTTTCTTGTGCCAACAGTAAATATGTCATTTCCTGTAAACCCTCTGAAGTTCCATTGTCCGTCCCCTGGGATCCAAGTAACCAGGTAAACCGCGCATGCAGGACCACCTTGTGAGAAAGGAGCTGATGGGTCGATTTTATTATCTAATGCGATTATTAACTCACATTATGGGGTAGAACTGAGAAACGTTGGGGTTCCAAATCTAGGTGCTGCACCAGGACGTTGTGTCCACGTCATTGGAGATATTCAAAGCCACTCTACCTGAGCTCTCAGTTATTTTATTTCTACAGATTAACGTTTTCAGGTAGATAATAAGAATAAAAATAAATCTTGCCCCCGAAATGTAACTAGGTTTGATTAAAGGTTTGTGGTAGTTGGGGGGGGGGGGCTTTGCTATAAATATCAGCTTAAGCGGAGATCACAAACTGCTAATTATCTGAGGGTGAATGAATATAATACATTAGCACGACAAAATCTCCCCAAAACTGACTAAATGATCCCCAGCCCCAATATGTATAGGAAATGGTCTGATGCTGGTACCCTGGAAATTGTACTTTATGGGTGTTTTAAACCTAGAACCTCGTGGTATGCTGCTCATCATGTGACTGGAACGGATTACCAAGGCCTGTAATAGAAATGTAAGAGCAGGTGTGCAGCACAATGCCTGGAGAAAACCCATCACCCTGTCCTGTTTGTTGGTTTCATCTCTTGCACTGTTTAGATTTGTTTGGAAAGGAAGAAAAAAATAAAATAAGTAAACCAGGGATAGAGATGAGACCATATCATGAGAGATGCAGTATAAATACTCCATATCTTGTGCTGTACAAAACAAATCAGCATTGATGCCGACCCCATGATCTACTGCGCCAGAAAGACAAAATATGTCATCCGGGACAAAGAATTCCTCGCTTTCCATTAGAATACCTGGCAAGAGGGGTGTTGCAAAGAGGTTGGAGCATGTGAGGCCAGGTACAATAGCCCTGGTCCACCAATATTGTTGCTGTTCCATTGAAGACCTTTCAGAGGCAGAAACCTACTGTAAGGGTAAAGAGCCATGTGTATGTATGTATGTATGTATATACAAGGTGGAAAGCCTGCCCAAAGGGCAGTCTATTGTGGATATTGCCCCAGCTCGTGGATATATGCCCCAGCTCGTGGATATATGCCCCAGCTCGTGGATATATGCCCCAGCTCGTGGATACTGCCCCCAGCTCGTGGATACTGCCCCATCACATGGATATTGCCCCAGCGTGAGGATACTGCCCCATCACATGGGATATTGCCCCAGCGTGTGGATATTGCCCCATCACATGGATTTTTCCCCAGCGTGTGGATACTGCCCCATCACATGGATATTGCCCCAGCGTGTGGATACTGCCCCATCACATGGATATTGCCCCAGCGTGTGGATACTGCCCCATCACATGGATATTGCCCCAGCGTGTGGATATTGCCCCATCACATGGATATTGCCCCATCACATGGATTTTGCCCCATCACATGGATTTTGCCCCAGCGTGTGGATACTGCCCAATCACATGGATATTGCCCCAGCGTGTGGATATTGCCCCATCACATGGATATTGCCCCTTCACATGGATATTGCCCCCAAGCTCAGACCCCAGACCAGACATGGGGCGGCTGTTCGAATGCTCTATCGGCATTCGGACAGCCGCCCCATGAGATCCTCATACTTACCTTCCGAGCGGCGAAGTGGAAGTTTCCCCGCTCCGGTCTTTGAAGGACCCAAGCCGCGGTCACGTGGGACTCCCACGTGACCGGGGCTTGGGTCCTTCAAAGAGCGGAAGCGAGGGAACTTTCCCTTCGCCGCTCGGGGGACGGGTTGGATGCGCGCGGCAGCCGGGTAGAGGCTGCGAGCGCAGCCTCTACCCGGCTGCTGTGTGCATCTTGTAACCGCCGCGGCGAGCGCACAGCCGGCTTGTGCCGCGGCGGTTGCATGCGCGCGCAACCAACCGCCGCTGGTTGCGCGCGCATGCGCAGAGTAAGGCTTGGCGACGGACACACCAAGCCTTACTCATAGATGTATATCTATACTATAATTATCTAGATTTATTCGATCAAAGAATCGCCAGCACTCCAGAGTTTTCCAAAGTTGCAAAACTTTATTAATCCATGCGCGATGAACCTACAAGCCTGCTGAACGCCTCGCACGCCGGTGGGGGTGAGTGACCGGTGTTTTTATTTGTGTTTTAATTATGACCCCTATTTAAACCACCAGGTTGTTAGAAGGGGATGTTATGTTCTTGTCCTGAAGACGGTCTCAGATTGGGACCGAATCGTTAATTTTATAAGCACATGGATTAAGGCTGGGGTCAGATGAACGTGCGTTTAGCCGCACTTTATTACGGCCGTGGTAGCAGCAAATGACGTCCAACGCAGGCCCACACATGAAGTACGGCCGCACGAAAGGGTGGCCGCGCAACGCAAGCAAACCAACGTATTTTTCCAAGAACGTCGAACCACTAGTACTGACGCACAGAGTGCGCTGCGTCCGCATAGCGGCGTGTGTGCGTGATTTGGAGACGTCAGACACTGCACACGTCCAGCCAACATAACGTCCAGACACCCAAAGTTTCCTGGTTTTGGATCCATAAAAAATCACAGCCGTAATTGCGCATCGTATGACCGCTATCGCATCTTCCGTGAAAAAGTACATCCATGCGTTTGGACGCACTTTTTTACGGACGATGCGAAAAATGCGTTCGTCTGACCCTAGCCTTAATAAGTCTTTGCAACTTTGGAAAACCCTGGAGTGCTGGAGATTCTTTGAACGATTCTACATCTTTGAGGCCACCATGGAGCACCGGGTGCGTGGATTCAAGGGTTAACCGTGAGTGCAGACCACAACGATCTATATATATACATGTGTGCTACTGTTACAACTTCTATTAAAATATAAACTGTTGTATCCATATGATCCTGCTTGATTGCTTAACGCTCTAAGGTCATGAGTTCTGTTTTGTACAAGGTCTCTTTTTGTGTCTTCGCTGGTAACGCTTTATTCTATTGTATTTCCCCAGGTGTATCTCAGTTACAATAATGTATCTTCTCTGAAGAGGTTGGTTTCCAAGGCCCAATGGACTCTGGCTTCAGAAATAAACAAGGTACGGCTGATTGTCGTACGTCATTCACATATCTAAGGATGGCCATGGGAAGCTCAGTGATTCACGCAGCTATTCCTCAGGGCTCCGTCATCTCGTGGCCAATAAACCATTTCAACACTGCTCAACAACAATGGAATTGTTACACTCTTGTCTACGTTTCATTCCATAAGATCCAAAGCATCTTTCCCATCCTCGTCACTATATACTGATCTAGCATACTGAAAATTGGCTCTTGCGATAGAGATTGAAAATAAAAGCACATTTATATTTCATTACATCAAGTCTCATGTGGGATGGCTTTCATTTTACAAAAAAAAAACGCAAAAGGGGGAAAAAAAAATATTTTGTTCTGTAGGTCTGCAAATCCATGGGCCCAAATGGTTAGAATGAAGAAGAGAATCTAAAGGTGCAGAGAATTGGGGGGGGGGGGTGAACTAGGGTGATGTGGACAGACACGATGTAGTCACACTCTACGCTATGGCTCCCAGGTCTATGTAGGCAATTAACCCTTTCAGTTACCCAAGCCTCTGCTTCAAATTTAAAGCTTGAATAAACCTGATAAATATTTGAAACATTTATTTTTTTATTTTTTAAGCAAGGGCAGCAACAAACTGGCAATGTATGGAGTTCTAAAGCACAGAGTAACACATTTGAAACCTCTCATTAGAACTGATGGATGATCTGCACGTCGTAATCTTCTATTCCTCTGTCACACAGGTCTGTCTGTACACCTTAGAGGAAGACGGCTTTCTGTCTTTCAGGGTTGAAATTAAGGTGTCCATTGATGCTAAAGAAGCCTTTAACCTGCTCTCTGACCTGACACGCAGAAGCACGTGGGATTCCCATTACAGGTAGGTCACATGTAATTCCAGCATGTCGTCGTAGCAGCCTGAGGGCTGGGATTTCCTGTCTGAAAGCTACATCTGTAGCGATTGTTCTTCTAACAGCTTGTGTCGTTTTCCTCGGTGTGTGACTAAGGGTCACATTTCTGTCCTGGGTTTTGTTTCTTAGAGAATGTCAGCTCTTGCAACAAGTGAATGAAGATGATGCCATCTACCATGTGGTCAGCGCCATGCGTTCCGCGAAGAACAAGTTGCTGGACTATATCATCCTGGCATCTCGGAGGCCGCCCTGTGACGCCGGGTAAGGGCTTTAACATTTTACCGTAATGTAATCATTATGATTTATGGGGCTTAAAGGGTCTTGTCACATTTTACTGAAATGTGACTTAATTTATGGGGAGATGTTTGTTTCTGTACTATAATTCAGTGTTTCCTAACCCTGGTCCTCAGGTCCCCCTAAGAGGTCAGGTTTGCAGATATGTGAAGCACATCTCAGGTGATATGATTTGCTGCTCAGTGATTGCAGGATTCAGTCTGCATTTCCCCCAAGGTGATCCTTAAAACCTGGCCTGGGGTACTAGAGGACCGCGGTTGGGAATCACTGCTATAATGCATGGTATATAGGTGCAGGTAAATAAAGTGAGGATGGCTTGCGTCAAGGGATCATTAGGACATCATGACACGATTTCCTTTTGCAGGGACCCTTACGTCATCGCTTTTCGTTCTGTTACCCTTCCAACACACCCTGAGTGTGAAGAGTATACACGTGGCGAGACACTCTGCGCTGGATTCTGCATCTGGCCCCAGGAAGGACACATGACAAAGGTATGGGGTTTTGTAATGCTTCACTATTTGTGACGCAGAGTCCAGCGCCAGTCCTGTGTATTTAATCCTAATGAATGTGTTACATGGTGGAATATTTACACATCTGCACCTTGACTATATGTTCAATCCCATTTCTGTTTTGAAACTAGTGAAAATGTGTGCATAATCTAAACTTAATGTTCTAGTCTACAACCCTATTATCCTCACACTGGCCTTAGGGTTTTTCTTCTGTCCACACAACCCGGATCAACCCCCCCCCCCCCCCACCAAACTCAAGGCCCTATTGCATGTCGGCTGCAGAAAGGGAGACTAAGGAAAAATAAATAAAAAAATCTGCAACACCAAGTTTTGCTTATATCTCAACTGTTAAAGCGCCTACCCCAGTATCAATACGTTACTAGCACCTGGCCCCGGATGGAAGTGCGGGCGCATCCTGGTACTGGGAGTGGAGCCTTGCGCCGCTGCAGGTATCGACTCCCAGAATCCATAGGACTCCATGGAGCCTAACGCATCCAAATTATGAGCTCTGCATGCACTGACACGTGTGGGATCGCACAGCAGCAGCGGATGAATCGCGGAGGAACACTGGGACTTTTTGTTACCAGTCTCCTGCTACTCACGGCGACCAAAGCAGTGGATTGCGCCGCCCTCTCCACAATGGCATGAGAGGTGAGGTTTTATTAAGTGGTTTATTTTGGGGTGTTAAGTGATTTCTGCTTTTGTGAAATCAATTAATCACCAGCTGTTAGGAGACGGTATTTTTTTGATTAAGAGAAAGGGATACCTTGGAATAGCTTAATCTTATAGTCCGAAACGCAAAATATATATTGACCTTGGTTGGACGCAGCATGTACATGATTGGGGGGTGAGTCTATTTTCAAACTATTTAAACTTGTCTTTTTTGCTTTGGTTTTATTCCTTGATAAAGGTTCTCAGGAACCGACACGTCGGATTTTTAATCAATAAAGTGATTTTTATTTTCTAAGACCCAGAGTGCTCCTGCATTTGGATGGAATATGGTCTTAGAAAATAAAAATAACTTTATTGATTAAAAATCCGACGTTTCGGTTCCTAAGAACCTTTATCAAGGAATAAAACCAAAGCAATAAAGACAAGTTTAAATAGTTTGAAAATTTTATATATATATATATATATATATATATCACACACAGAAACTGAGCACTCCGGTGCCTGCCGTTCAGCTAGATATTATGCAAAAAGAAATTGGTGGCGACACTCCCGGACCTTAAATAAACATAAATTGTAATCCATAAAAGTCAACGTTTCAGCCCTGACCCAGGGCTTTCCTCAGGACATACAGTCAGAAAAAACAAACACTTTATAGAAACCAACATACTCACCCATAAAGTGTTGTTTTTTTCTGACTGCATGTCCTGAGGAAAGCCCTGGGTCAGGGCTGAAACGTTGACTTTTATGGATTACAATTTATGTTTATTTAAGGTCCGGGAGTGTCGCCACAGATTATAATAAATATATATATATATATATATATATATAATTAATGTCCGGAGACGCTATGTTGACATTAGCTGTGGAATAGGGCCCTGCCTTTTTCGTCTTGCCTTTTAATGATATATTACACTATATAACCTCAATATTGCCTGGATCATAAAGGGGTTACAGAAAAATCCTTCTCAGATACTGTAATACTATATTGAAGTAGAAGAAAAAAGCCTTTCATAACTTCAGTATGATGTGTATGGTCTGCTGGTCCTTTTTTACGCAGGCATTGTATAGAGGCTTAATAAACACATTAAGATATGCGTTTATACAGCGTTGGCACGTCTCCAAGTCCTTCTTTAACTACATTGACCTTTCTCTACATTGTCCTGTTTTAAACAGAGGATCAGCGTCTAATAAGTGATGCATTTTCTCCTTTTTCATGCATGCTGGTCTTTTTTATTTTTTATTTTAAATGACAACCTCTATGTGAAAGCCTAATCACAGAAGAACGCTGTGTTCACTTTAATGCCCTCCGTCTCTCTACCAAATACTACACAGGCAATACATCTGGTTAGGGCACCCATGAAATATCTTCCCTTTTTTTTTTCTTTTCAATTTGACGCAAAATACAAATTTTTTTTCTTTAGGATTAACAAAGTTTTATAAAGAATAGAAATTATTTTATTTTATTTTTTTTATACTAATTTTATCATGAACCAGATAAGGAACTTCCAAAGTAGAGGGTATCAAGACATCAACGCGTCTCCTGCTCAGGCCTACGCTATCAAATCTTCTTACTTAAAATGACCAACCTTTTTAACCTTCCCGAATCATGCTTTATACCTCAGCAGTAGGTCCTCACCCACTTATTTCCAGGCTGCCATTTTTTTAAAATGCCTTGAGTTCCCACATACAGAAGCCATGATGATGTTTTCACTGGTTTCCCCAGGTGTCCTACTACAACCAGTTCGCTCAAGGATTTGTTTCGTACGTCACGACCAATGTTGCCGGGCTTTCCTCCGCTTTCTACACCACCTACAAGGCATGCGAAGAGTTCCTTATTAAGAACACGAAGACCTCTGCAGCGGCCATTAAACCAAGAGCACCCAAAGAAGCAGCAGAGACCTCTTTATGAAACATTAGGTTTTATATTGTGTCTGTTTGGCCTTCTAATACACTACAGGGCCTCGACGCAGAACCAGAGAACAGCTTCTCAAAATGGAACACTCGATTACGTCCCGGAACGCGGTGGAACAGATACAGAATGTGCGGAACGCTTTAAATCATCTCGATGTCGCAGCAATGTCAACTGTCAGAAGAATCGAATTTATAAGATATTGCACTTCTTTCCTATGTCCATTTACTATGGGACTATTTTCGGGGGTGACTGTATCTACACTTTTTCTAGGAATGCTTATGGACAATGTGTGTAGCATGTTCCATAAACCTCAGTATAGACACTATACCCAGTGCGTGTATTCACATTTTTACTACTTTCTAGAGCATTTATGTGAATTGTGATGGCTCATTTTAGGTACTATAATTAGAAAAAGATGCTATATTACTTTAAGCACAGTCTCCCCCGGCTGTCCTCCGTGAAAGGTTTGTACCGTTGATAATAATTGCTCTTCAAACTTGAGTATCCATAGCTGGGAGCAGACGTCTCAGGTGGCCAAACCGGGCAGAATATTTACCCACACCTGCTATCTATGATTTCCAGTTTGGTCTAGTGTAGGTTTAATAAAGCGTCCTAGGTTTGGGGGAGAGAAAGCAAATCGTAGGAACAGTTGAAAGTGTTTTGCTCTCTCATATGGGAACTGTTGCGCAGGTACAGCCCGTTAAGAGACCTCGCTACCAGATCGCTCTTTATGAACGAAACGCACAAATGGCACTTTTAGTTCTGAAGTAGGAAACCCGTCAGCACAGGATAATAAAGGCATTACATATGACTTGCATTTTATATGTTCCTTACTTTCGTTATTACTTCGTAACATATGGATTGTCAGGAATATTGTTATGAATGTCTGGCTTTTGTACTGAGATTATATACACACACACGCACTCTTAGTCTTGGTTGTGTGCGCTTTTTTGTTTTGTTGCTATGATTGCTGCTGCTGAAAAGAAAGCTAGGTTTTAAAACAAACCTGGGCTCATGAATGGACTAAATTTTTAGAGTCAAAAATTCTGGAAGGGTCCAGCTCACAGAAGTACGGTATACATTTTCAATGATAAAAAAAAAACAGGGCAAAATAGGGATGTCATTTTAAGCCCACAACCAGGGACGCAAGTAGAAACCTCAGGGCCCCGGTGTGGGAATCCATGAAGCTGATTATCAGCTAGTACCTCCTAGGACTCCCATCCTTGGTCCCCACTCCCCAGGTCCCCCCAACAGGTCAGAATTTAAGGATCACCTTGGGGAAATGCAGACTGAATCCTGCAATCACTGAGCAGCAAATCATATCACCTGTGCTGCGCTTCACATATCTGCAAACCTGGCCTGTTGAGATATGCAGAGGGAGCCCAGAGCTGGATTCTGGAAAGTTTAGAATTTTTGTAAACTGTTAATGCTTCTGCACCCCATTCCCATTTTAATGTTTAACTCATTTCTTCCCCTTCCAACACGAGTGATGGCAAGCCTTGGCACCCAGATGTTTCTGACCTACAAGTGCCATGATGCTCAGCCAGCCTCGTGACTAAGCATCATGACATGTAGTTCCGAAACCTAGGGTGCCAAGGTTTACGATCACTGCTATAGTAGGTATTCCTTTTAACTTGTGAAAGTATGAAATAAAGGATATAAAACATGGAAAATGCTTGTTTTACCGATAAAATAATACTGGCAAGTTAAAACACAATAGCACGTCCTTTGACGTCTCCGTTCACCGTTTGACATATACCCATCTTTAATGGAATGCACACATGAACAGCTGGGATTTTTATGAAAGATGCAAATTTTTATTAGAACATTGTGATCATATAGGAATTCATCTCTTATTTAGTTTTTTTATCAAGAATTCCATTACTATTTTCAAAACCGTGACAATGTTGTTAATGGCAAAATGAGAATAAATGTTACGATCGTTTAAAAAGAAATATTGGAAAACAATGTCAGTGCGCAGATTTGTGAAACGCAGGGTCTCTGGCATTTTCCAGATTGGGGGGGGGTGCAGGGGGGCACTCCTCACATCCTGACCACCTCCAAAAAGTGACTGTTTGATTTATAAAGTGCCCCTTTTAAGATATAGATTGAGCACATGCAACCTTACCATTGTTTTGTCTATAGTATACATTGTAGCTGCATTCTACAGTTCTATCATAGCGGGAAGTTCAGAGCTAATCTACACGTGTTTCTGTCGCTGCTCTCTGTGCGCCAACGCTAACCTTTAAGAATTCAATAAAAAGAACGTCCCATAGAGAAGGAAAACCAGGTCACATTTATGCTGCACGTCTACAAACAGGATTCTAACAAAAAGTGGAAATGGATAATGATAACTTAAGAGTTCCAGGTGCAGAATGCTTAGCATTTGTGCTATGAAGTGTAGATACTGGATAGAAGTAAAGCGAGATAATCCGAGGGTAATTTGTAGTACACTTTGTTTCCAGTGTGTGACCGAATTGTCATTAGTCCATGGTATCCATCCATGAAGTCTCCATGGTGGCTGTCATGTTGCACAGTGAGGGAGTATATAGGTGACGCGTCTTTGAGCTTTACAGCACCTTCCCAGGATATCCCCAGTGCTACGGCCTGTAACTGGAAGGACACCTCCTGCCAGAGACCCTTGCATAGTGCCAGCATATCCTCCACCATTTCTCCTGTGTAACCCTGACTCAGTTTGTTCTCGGGCCAGCTGGGTGCAATGGTGACGAACGGGAAGATGTCATTAATGCTGCTGATAAAATCCTCTCCTTTTATGCATCCCGGATCTTTGAAATTGCCGTAAGATACATCCATGCTGACCCACACCGGGAAATACAGGGTCTTCTGCTCATATTGCTGCTTAAGGACGCGGAGGGTCTCGTTGAGAGTGGAGTGGTCTTTTAGTTTTAAGAAAACCCCCCAGGGATTGAAGTGGTTGGAGATCAACTTTAGCCCCGTTTCCAGTGGGAGGCTGAGGGATGACTTGGACAGAACAACCACAGCGATGAGCTTTGAATTCTCCTCCTGCACCTCGACATTGAAAGTGATCATGCCAGAGTTACCTGTGAGAGGGGATTATACAGCATTGTAACTTTATGCGCCAACGTATTCTGCAGCTCTGTATCCCTTTCTGCATACTTTCACGTACATATAAATAATGGATCTCAAACTACGGCCCCTTCAGATGTTTGAGCTACATATCGCATGATGCACAGCTACTTTTTGGGCAGGGGTCAGACAAGCACACTATGTGCGCCCATACTGACGTGTCTTCTGGCGACTGTCACAGCGTTGTGACCTGGCCGGCCACATGCTGTTGCGCGTGACAACGAATTGCGTGCACGACAGCATCCGTGCTGTGTCCGTGCAGCAAGCCTCCCCGTCAAAGTGCTAGGACACGTGTTGACTGGGCTGCAAAGCGCGATCCTCCATAGGAGGAATGAGCCTTGCAGGGGCTGAGCGCAATAACTGCAGTCAGACAGGCGTCGAGTGGAAGGAACGTCCAATCTCACAGACGTTCCTTCCGCTCTTCTGAGCCCAGCCTGAGGTTGGCAGAACCCAAGGGAAATGTAGGTCCCAAACATCTGGAGGGTCAAGGTTGCCGACCCCTGGCTTAAAGACCACTTAATTAATATTCGGAAAGGAAGTCCAAAAGATTCTCTGGCCATTTATTGCAATCAAAGAATTCTGGGAATTTTAGGCAATAAACATCGAGGGGGGCCAGAGTTTGAGATCCCTTGTTCATACAAATGGTGGTATATGAAAGTATACAAAAAGGTATTAAAAAAAATGGTGTGGGAGGCCAAACGGAAATTTATATTGAGGATTTGATCATTCATGGGAATGATGTCACCCCCTAGTTGTCTCTTAATGAGATAGTAAAGTGAAACATTCTATATTATTTTTGAATTGGTGAAAAGAACATTTTGGGTTTAGCGGCACGTTTGCTTCTGCATTAAACTTACTGTCCAGAGTATTCTGCAGCATTGTGACATTGTCCTCAGCGTCGTACCATTTCACCAGTAGACCATCGTCATCATCTGGGTGAAAATACTGCTGCAAACCACCTCCAGAGTAATACAGTCTTTTTCGGTTTGGATTCACTGTGTGAAAATGATTATTAGCAAATCACAGCACCCTTTTACATTCCCCAGCCCTTTGTGTCCTGTTACGTGTTACGTGTTTCCGCTCCTGGTGATCCGAAGGAAGATCATGTTGGCGTTTCCCTGCTCCCTCCTACTACACCTTGTACAGCAGTTGATAAAGAATTAAAAAACGTAGGCCCCTATTACATCCTTCGCGCAATTTCGTTCGCGCAGCGCAATTTGTTTTGGGTGCATCGTCCAGCGTTATCGTGCGAAAATTAACGTGCCATTCCGATCCGAACGCGTTTTCTCATCTGTCAAAAAATAACGTTCGTAAAAACGACGCGCAAAACGAAGTGTAATACGCGCGCAGTAACGTTGTACACGTAAATCGATGTGCGGACTGTTTTTTCGAGGGATTCAGCCAATCAGAATTAAGAACCTTAATTGACACCAATTTACCTTAATTGACTCCCTTAAGTTTTTGCGCCTGTCAAAGTAAATCTGAGTATATATGCTGCAGCAATAAAAAAAATATGCACAAATTCACAATTTTATTGTTTGGGTATGTGTAGAATGTGTAACTATACTGTGCTGTATTTTTTTTTTTCCATGCTGGTGTTTTTCGTTTCGGCCAGGACGTTCCGATTTGCCGTTACCACTAGCTTTTAAAAGACGTTAAAATTATGCGCGCAAATGTCGTTCGTAAAAAGATGCGCATCAATTGTAATACCATCCGCGTACCAGCGCACAAACGAATTTGCGCTCACAATGTTAAGTATAGGACGCGCACAGTTCATCACGCTCTCGCAGGTCCATCCACGTTAAATAATAACGCGCATCGTTTGTGCGAACGTTGAAATACAACGTTCAGCGCAAAGGGTTTTGCCCCTCGCGCAAATGCGCATTTGCGCACGCAAAACACACTGCGCGAAGAATGTAATAGGGGCCTTACTTTTTTCTTTCTTAAAGTCACAAAAAGACAGAGGAATAAGTGGCCTCGCAGGACCAACACAACAACACTCAAAAAGACACATGCGAATAAGAAAAAGGTATAGTACAGGCGATCAAAAGCAGATAAGCATCAGAGATACAATAGAAAAATGTTCCGGGAGCCGGATAGGACAGCGATCAGGGAACGTGAAGGAGAAACAAAACCAATCCACAGAGACAAAGAACTCCCCTCAACATGAACAATAATAAGGTAGTGGAGGGTGACTCAAGAGCTATCCCGGGTTGGTGGCAGTAAGGGGATGACCACAGTAGTTGATACTTCAAGCTTGTATATCCCCGATTCCCCAGTCCTAGTCAGGGGCCACTACAGCAAACCTAGAGAATTGGGAAAACCAATGCCCAGGGACTGTTCAATGTGAAGTACACAGTGATTGGTGTAGGCATTACTTGGGTGCCACATGTAGCAGTATTTTGTTGTGGGGCCACATGTAACTTTAACACATGACAGCCTTAAATTTCCAAAACGGCAAGAGAAACATAACCAGAGGCTGACTGAATCAGAAGCCAAGGAATGGATGATCTGGGTTTGCAAAACCAGATGTTTGCCCATAACTATGCTATAGACGTGTCGTTTAAGTGCGATATGTATAGATTTGAAAGGAGGCGTAAAGCCATGACCGTGACACTGCGCCTGGGCTCTGCCCATCTCCCAGATCTTTCACGCCCTATTCATACTCTGGAATAACACTTACGTGCAATCTTCTTGAATTCAGATAACAAAGGATCATATATATCGTAATAGATTTTCTCAGGCGGACTGTTATCTCGGATAAACAAAAGGTCCTCCAGGGTCAAAGGATCTGAAGTACCTTGCCATAAAGTGAGCGTGTACCTGCAAGGAGGAAACACGAAGTACATCGCATACAGGGCATAGGGTGCTTGCATGTAAAAAATAATACCATTTTTATAAGCCATATAATAAAATATATTTATACATTTAATCCTACACCCCCCCCCTCCAACTATATGAAAATCTGTCCTAAATATCTGGATACCAGTTACAAAAGCAGAACTGAGAACATGTCATTTTTACTATAGAAACAGCCCATATGCAAATAAATAAATAAATATATTTAGGAGATTGGAGAATAATCCCACCTTGGCTGTTTGCTTCCTACTGTTAGCAGACATTCTTAAATTCAGCACAAATCATTGGAGTTTAATGATTAACTTTAAATAAGAAAACAGATGTAATTTATTTGTTTAATTCCAAGAAGTTCTATTGGCTTTTCCCCAGGTATGTAATACATACACGCGGCAAGAAAGCAGATTGTACAACAAATGCTTATGCCGGCTATTGAATATGGAGATGTAGTGCATGCAGCCGCCCCGCAAACACACCTTCAGAAACTTACTACATTGTATAACTCATTCTGCCACTTTGCGCTACAATGTAACTACATGACCCACCATTGTGACATGTTAAAAGAGCTAAACTGGCCGTCGCCTGAATCCAGACGCACTCTTCACCTTTCCAGCCTGATGTTTAAGAGCTTTTCTGGGAAGCTACCACCCTACCTGAATAGGCTGCTTCCCCAGCAGTTCCCTCATCCTATAACCTCCGATCCAGGACCTGCACCTTACTTACAATACCACAATACAAAAAGAAAGTGGCTCGATCCTCATTTTCCTACAGAGCACCGCAGTTATGCAATAACCTCCCAGACGCCATCAAATCTTCCCCCAGTCTTAAGTCACTCAAGAGATCTCTATTAACATACCTCAATACAGAATGCACCTGTAAACATGTAACATAGTGACTATATACAGAATGCACCTGTAAACATGTAACATAGTGACTATATACAGAATGCACCTGTAAACATGTAACATAGTGACTATATACAGAATACACCTGTAAACATGTAACATAGTGACTATATACAGAATGCACCTGTAAACATGTAACATAGTGACTATATACAGAATGCATCTGTAAACATGTAACACGGTGACTATATACAGAATGCACCTGTAAACATGTAACATAGTGACTATATACAGAATGCACCTGTAAACATGCAACATAGTGACTACATTTTCCTACATATTTATTTTCTGTGTTAATCTGTATATTTGTGTTGTTTTTAAAATCTTGCATTGTATTACTTTGTATTTCTGTAACGACTGTAAAATGTCAATGTTCTTGAACCCAGGACATACTTGAAAACGAGAGAAATCTCAATGTATCCTTCCTGGTAAAATCCTTCATAAATAAATATATATATATATATTCTCTATGGAAAATCCAGCACTCCAGGGACCGACTTCCTTCACCCAGCTGTATACAATAGTCACATAAAGGCGCCACTCCAAGGATTTTTGCAATATCCTTCTTTATTTCTTTGATAAATGCATCAACGTTTCAGCTTACTACCCGCAGGTCCTGAGGAAAGCTTGTGGGTAGTAAGCTGAAACGTTGACGCTTTTATAAAAAATAAATAAAGGATATTATTCCAAAAAACCTTGGAGTGCCGCCTTTACAAATATACATACATACATACATACATACATACATACATACGCATGGAACCTACTAAAGGAGGATAAACCAGGTGGCAGAAACAAGAATGTGTAGTCAAACACTTCATGTAACATTTTATGTATGGGTTTAAACAAAACACTTATGAGATTGTCAGTAAATATTGTAGCCTGAACCATGAATACAAGCGATGGGCAATAGGCAGACACGTGGTGTATGTGAACATAGGATGTAGTAGTTACAACACAATACCGGTTTGATGTGCCTGCTAGTACCTACTCATGGAGGGAAATCCTGTCTACAGATTATGGATACTGGATTTGAGTGTTGACACAACTGTTGGGCAGCGGATCTAATAGTAGTGACAGGTCACCAAAAAGTGCAAACCTTCAACAGAAAGGAAGAGGGTTTGCACATAAAACTATAAGAAAGCCAAATAGACAGGTGCTCACAGGCTCCAGTGTTGCCCAGGACAAAAATCCAGTAACTGAAGAGAGGCCAGGAACTCAGACCAAAAAGTGGCAACTTTATTGGAGGTTTCCAGCTGACTTTGTTTCGGCTGAATCGTAAGCCTTTGTCTAGGAGGTAAAACGTTGTTGTCGGGGTGACCTCCAATTAAATTGCCACCTTGTGACCCGAGTGCCCGGACTCCTTTCTGTTTCTAAAAAGATACATACCTAGCATTTTCCAAAATCATTAAAATGACTTCATATCAATAAATGTCATGATGTTACCAATCAGACTGCTGCAGGAGCCAGTTGAAATTGTACCACGCCGATCGAGTCAGGACGGCTCGAGCTGGGAAAGTCACCCTTTGGGGTAGAGACTTCACTAAACCATACATCTCCTGGATCATCTCCCACGTGTAGGTTCGGTTTGAGATCAAGGGCGGCAGATAAAGAGTCACCCATCCCGGAGAGATTGTCACGTCGGGGAACTTTGTTTGAATCAGATTTAAAAACCTGCAATTACGAAACATAGTCGATTAGTCTCACTCTAGGAAGAGTCCAAAAGCATATTCAAGTATCTTCTGAACAAGTAAAGAGGCCTGTCTTTAATATTGTAACCCAATAACTAGAACCAATGCAAACTGATCTGCAGGGTCCAAATAATTGTAAGAGCAATGCTTTGTGGAGGAGCTATCAAGTTGGATGCCTCCATTGAGTCTCTGTTCATCCCTATCCACAGAAGACAAGTGTATATAGACCACAAACTCTTGTCTTTAGAAGGTATGTTTCTTTTGTGATCCTTTATTCTCCAGAGAGCCTCAAGGGCTGTCTGCTATACCCTCCTTGCAAGGCCTTACAAGGCTGAAATGATCATCGGTGGTTGGTACATCTCTCGGGCAGAGAGGACTACCTTGCCATTTTAGTATTGTCCACCCTTTCTGGGTGATAACATGCTGATTTGAATATGGTTTAATCCCCTCTGTAATGGAACCAACGGGCTAAAATCCTGAGACCAGAACATGGACCCACCATAGGGCAGGCTATTAATGCTGTTGACTTGACAGTTATGACTCTCACAAACCTCGTTTTTGCTTATTTTCCAGACATGAATATGGCCCAAGAGACGACAAACAGCCCTTCGACTACGTCACCCAGCCCTCAATATACAGTTGTGTTCAGAATTATTCAACCCCACTGAAATTGAGTGTTTTGGCCAGTTTGACATTGATTTTGATCATTCAGTCATCTTGCTTACAATTAAATCAAAGAGGCACGTGTAGGTCAGACAAATATAACATAACATTTATAATGAAATAACCACAAATGTCTTTTCTGTGCTCACATCATTATCAGTTTTATTCAACCCCCAAGTGACATTCAATCTTATAACTGTAAAAGGATGTTGTACTAAGTACTAACAGCTTTTAAACGTGAAGCATAGCTTGACACAAGTGTCTTGCAGCGATCTACGGGTATCTTCGCCCATTCGTCATGGGCAAAAGTTCAGTCACATTCTTAGGCTTGTGCACTGCAACTGCTTTCTTTAAGTCCCACCAGAGGTTCTCAATGGGATTTAAGTCAGATGACTGCGATGGCCACTCCAAAATGTTCCAGCCTTTAATCTGCAACCATGCTCTAGTGGACTTGGAGGTATGCTTGGGATCATTGTCCTGTTGAAAGGTCCAACGTCTCCCAAGCCTCAGGTTTGTGACGGACTGCATCACATTGTCATACAATATGTCCTGGTACTGAAGAGAATTCATGGTACCTTGCACACGCTGAAGCTTCCCTGTACCTGCAGAAGCAAAACAGCCCCAAACCATGATTGACCCCCCGCCATGCTTCACAGTAGGCAAGGTGTTCTTTTCTTCATAGGCCTTGTTCTTCCTCCTCCAAACATAGCGTTGATCCATGGGCCCAAACAGTTCTTTCTTTGGACACAGCAAGGGGGTGCGCCTGGGAGTTCTGGCATGGAGGCCTTCATTACGCAGTGTGCGCCGTATTGTCTGAGCTGAAACTTCAGTACCCACATCTGACAAATCTTTTCTCAGTTCCTCAGCAGTCACACGGGGACTTTCTCCACTCTATGCTTCAGGTAGCGCACAGCAGTCGAAGTCAGCATCTTCTTTCTGCCACGACCAGGTAGCGTTTCAACAGTGCCCTTTGCCTTGAATTTGCGAATGATGCTTCCTATGGTCTCTCTTGGTATGTTTAACATCTTTGCAATCTTCTTTTAGCCATTGCCCTTCCTGTGAAGAGTAATCACCTCTTCTCTGGTCTTCCTGGACCATTCTCTTGACTTCACCATGTTTGTAACCACACCAGTAAATGTCTAGAAGGAGTTGAGTATCACAGTCATTTTAAAGCTGCCTAATTGGTGCTTATTATGCTTTATTGCTGCTCCGTGACATCCACAGGTGTTTTCAATACCTGATTGAAAACACTTGAATGAACCTCTGTTCTTCAGAGTGGTAGTCTTTAAGGGGTTGAATAATTGTGTCAATGAAGAATTCACAAAAGAAACATTTACTACTGTATTACAAAACCAATTGATGTCATTTTAGTTGCATATGGTTCTTTAAAAAGTCCTTGTAGGATTTCATTCTGAATAAAATTACAAATGTACACTAAATTCCCTAAAACCCTTTACAGCATTGGGGGTTGAATAATTTTGAACACAACTGTATAATTGTTTTAGTTAAGCCATCATGTTCACTAAAAACACCTATAACTGCATATAAAAGGTGGGATGATAGTTGAGGTTGAATGGATATCCTTGTCCGCAACTCTACAAGGTTCGTAGCAAAGTCCACCTTGAATCCATGAGGTCCGTCCAGTTCATAAACAATGATACACAATGAGGCTTGGAGCATCATAACATTTTCACAATGACGACTATCATTGGGCATTTCTGCTATTCTTGAGTATGGCTACCACGAAGCTTGGCCAAGTATCTCGCTCACTGATAATGTCAGAAACCCTCCCCAAACCCATGGTGTGCTCCAGATTGTCATTTAATGTCCTACCACCCTGTACACTGTGTTATCTGTAACATGAACATTCACGGTTGTGAAAGAGAATGAAGCCAAACAGAAAAAGGAAAGACATGTAACAAATGATACTGACTGTGCTGCATTGACTGTGGTATGATTGACGTTGGGTCCTTTCACGATGTCTGCATTTATCCAGACGGGCTGCCTAATTTGCCCCTTTGCGAGCTTTGCATTCACTATATCCAGGGACGGGGAGACAGCCTCTGTGCTTTTGAAATCCAGCTTGATACCTGTGCAGAAAGAATAAATAAAAAATATAGAATAGAATAATGGAGAGCGAAGTGGTTTCTGGCTTTGATCCCTGCGCTAGGGGATATAGTGTAATAAGCAGGCTCGTATTTGACTAAAATATAACACCGTTCCAAAATCCTCCCATATTCACTGCTGAAACATAGCACTAGTGACAACATATACAAACATCTGCCCGATATCTGAGAAAAGGAAAAAAAGAACGTCATTGTCACAGCCACCAAGATACTATAGGTTTTATTCAATAAGCCACGAACTTGGCACAGAATGGTGAATTTCACTGTACGGTGCATTTTCATGGTGGTGTGTCTATTCACTAAACTGTCAATTCTTCAAATACAGTGCAATTCGCCTCAGATCGCCACAATTCAGTGATCTTCGGCGGCAGTGAAATTGTCTCATAGAGAAGTAATGATTAATCGATTCGAATTGCACCAAAGTGTTGTTGAAATTCCCTGATTTTTGGTGATTCAGTGCGACAGGTTTAAACAGGCGAATCCCATAGGTTTCGTTTTAAAAAAATATATCGTTTTTAATTTATTTGTTTACTCGTCTCATTTTCAGCAAACTGTCTTTTTATTTATTTTTTGGAACACCTTAATGTATATTATTATTTTTTTTGGAAGAAATTTTTGATTAACAATTTTTATAAAAGGCTTTTTTTTTTTAATTCTGTAACAGACCATTTTATTATTTTTTTAAAGGATTTTTTTTTTAATTCACACGCATTTTAATGCATTTTAAATGTTTTAAACACCTATTAGGTGGATAACAAAGAAAGTTGTTTTTTTTTTTTGCTGTTCGGCGGTCTGTTCATCACCTCCACTTTCGTCGCACTTTGGGGACCATAAGGTTAACAGTGAATTCACCACAGGGTCGGCAGAATGGAATCGCCAAAGCGCACCGAACGAGAGAGCAGAGAGATTGCGGCGATTTCTGAATAACCCCTACAGTTCTTTATCACTGTCCCAAAAATCTAGATTTAAGTTTGTCTCAACACTGGACATGAGGCCATTGATATAGAGGTTTCTGTGCATGCGGGCAATGTCTTTCTGTGACGGTGGAGTCTATATTAAAAATAATACATTTCAAATTCAAGATATTTCTGCTAAAAACGCCATGTTGTACCTTTTGAGGATTCAACGACAGCGTCCATCCATTCCTGGAGAGTGTTGTCGCTATACACAGCGGGAGGGTGAGCCATGATGGGGAGGTTTGTTTGATTTACGGTTCCATACCCTTCCAGGTTGATGTCTGCTTCTAGAACCATGATGTCGCCTGTAGGAAGGTGTGGAGAAGAACATTGATATACACTGAGAAAGCACAGACCATCTTTACTTTGGACTTGTTATAACCCCGGGTTTTTTAGTTAGACTCAGTTAAAGGTAACCAAAAGCTGACTGTGCAGCTAATGCCAAACTATCAGGGTTATTCAAAGAGAATCAAAAAGTCGTGGCGCACGTTTAGTGACTTTTCGTTCTCTTCAATTCGGTGCGATTTGGTGATCCCATTTCGGTGACCCTGCGGTGTATTCAGCAAGCACCACAGGGCCATCGTACTGCAGGGAAAAGCCGCCGAAAACTCACCCCAAAACCCGCCGAACGCACACCGGAACACGCAAAAAAACATCTGGATTAACCCCGCCGAACACGCCGGAGAATCCCGGGCAGGAGCCGATCAGAGGGCAGAGCAGCTGCCGGAAAAACCCGACACCGCAGACGAATGGAGTGAAAAAAAAACACAAAACAGTACGCTTGAATATTTGAAAAGTGAAACGCTGTTTGCAAAGAAACTGCAGAACGAAAATGTCTGAAATTTACATATAAAATCCATTGAATGATGATAATAAAAAGGGCTGTTACAGAAAAAACGATTTAAAAAAATAAATAAAATAAATTTTTGCAACAAAATCCCGAAAAATGCCTAAAAGATCCTTAAAAAATCTAACTATAAAGAGACTTATTACTGCAGAATAAAATAATGAACGGTTTATTAGATATTGAATTAAAACAGGAATATTTTTAACATTGAAGCCTATGGGATTTCATTGAATTTCAGCGTTCGGTTACCTTTCGCCAGCAATTCGGATCTCTTTGAATAACCCTGTATGTCTCCCATACGTTTGAGACATTGTTTCCCACTGTAGGCCTTCATCAGTGAATGTAGATGGAATCCACCAAGCTGGTGTGGCCCTCTGGACCTGACTGCTGGGATTTTAAAGAGATCACGGAAACGAGATCTGCACATCCTCAACACGTGTGACCTTTGCAGCTCTAGGCCCGTGTCCTAGATTAGGCCTATTGATAAACTGTATTCACCAATGCATCCAATACGAGAAAGTAGAACAATGGCACCGTGGCGTCTAAGGCATGGCACGATGGGGGAATGAAAGACATTGGTCTTTCAAGTGATCAGTCTTCCTAGTTACTTTTAGCAAAGTTTATTTCTATGCTGTCCTTGGCCAATGTGACAGACCATCAATGCAGAGGACTTTCCTACACCATCAGCCTCCCTGGGATTGGGTTTTCTGGATAAAAAAAAAAAGAACCATTAGCTGTCCATATGAATTGATGTAGTTTCAGGAGTATTTGTGTGGAGCATTCCATCAGAAGACTTGCAATGTCTCTCAGCGCTTCTAGATTGGAAGACATCAGATTTACCGCTTGCGCATTAGATACACTGCAGTTGATTGTCTAACTCAGTGGTTCCCAACTTCAGGCCTCAAGTCCCCTGAACAGGCCAGATTTTAGGCTAGGGTCAGACGAGCGTGATTTCTATGGACTGTACGTCCGTGCACACGGACGGACGTCTGTACGGAAGACGCAGTAGTGGCCACACAGTCCGTTTATTCACTGACGTATATTTTGACGGATGTAGGAGGGAAAATAAATTAAAAAGCAAAACCATTTTGTCCGTGAAAAAAATGCTGGGCGTATAAATGCAGTCTGTCTGACCACGTTCCATCACTCACACACAAAGCTATGCAGACGTTGCGGACGCAGCGCACTTTGTGCGGCCGTTCTAGTGGTTGTACGTTCTTGCCTGCCTTGCGTCCGTGGGCCGCGGCCGTTGTGCGTCCGCAGTTCAGTGCGGACGTACTTCGTGTGTCAGGCTCCAATGGACTTTCTTTCATGCTATCACGGACGTACTTTTAGGCGCAATCACGGACGTGAACACTACGCTCGTCTGACCCCAGCCTTAATCCTGCAATCACTGAGCAGCAAATCATATCAACTGTGCTGTGCTTCACATATCTGCAAACCTGGCCTGTTAGGGGAACTTGAGAGCCAGGGTTGGGAACCACTGGTTCCAACTAGATGGCCAGACGGCAGAGGAGAGGGGATTGCATTGTATGGCTGTAAAGGTGAGTTAATGGGAAAAACACCACAAAAATACAACACCATCTGGGAAGGTTTAAACTAACAGGGTTATCCAAAGAGATTCGAAATGTCACCGCACGTTCGGTGACTTTTCGTTCTCTTCAATTCGGTTCCTTTTGCCGATCCCATTTCGGCGACCCTGCGGTGTATTCAGCAAGCACCACAGGGTCCCCGAATTGCAGGGAAAAGCTGCCGCAAACCTGACGAAAACTAACCGCAAAACCCACCGAATGCACGCCGAAAACCCACAAAAACATCTGGATAAACCCGTGGAAAAGCCCGAGCAGGAGCCGATCACACACAGCGAAGCAGCCGAGACGCAGACAGAGGGAGGTGAATAAATTAGCAAAACCGTTTGTATGAATCTGTGAAAATGAAACGCTGTTTGCAAAGAAACTACTGAGCGAAAATGCCTGAAATTTACATATGAGGTCCAGGGAATGATAGTAAAAAGGGCTGTTACAGAAAAAATAAGTCAACTGGAAATTTTCTTTTTTTTTTAAAAAATCGGACTTTTAAGAAAAAAAAAAAAAAAAATCAGAAAAATGCTTAAAGTATCCTATAAAATCTATAAATAAAGAGACTCTTTACTGCAGAATTTTATAATGAACGGTTTATTAGATATTGAATTAAAACAGGAATATTTTTAACATTGAAGCCTATGGGATTCTCCTGAATAAATTTGCCGAATTAAACCACCGAATGGCAAGGCATTAGGAGAACCTTTCACTGCTGGTTTGTGTTCTCTCAATAGCCGAAGCAGTGCATTTTTATGGGGATTCACTGCCCTCAAACAGGCACCGAACAGGCACCGTATGTTCAGGCAATTCGCCAGGATTTGGCAAATTGCCTGCTCTCTGGATACCCGAATGGCCAAGAAAGGTAACCGAACGCTGAATTTCAGCGTTCGGTTACCTTTCTCAAGCAATTCGGAGCGCTTTGGATAACCCTGAAAGGTTTAGGCTGGGGTCAGACCAGCGCACTTTTAACGTGTGTTCTGGCGCACATAATTACGGCCGCACTAGCAGCAGATGACGGGCAATGACGGCCAATATACGATGTACGGCCGCACGAAAGTCCGGCCGTGCAACGCAAGTGGAATTTGAACGCATTTTTCTGAGAACGCTGAACCGCTAGTACTGACGTATTGAGTGCGCAGCTGCGGCATAGCGGCGTGTGTGCGTGATTAGGAGATGTCAGACACTGCTAATGTCCAGCCTACATAACGTCCAGACGCAAAAAGAGTTTTATTGACGATCCGTACAAAATCACGCCTGAAAATGCGTGTCGTCTGACCGTTTTTGCGCATTCCGTGAAAAAATACGTCAATGCGTTCGGACGCACTTTTTCACGTTCGCGGGGAAAAATGCTTTCGTCTGACCCTAGCCTTAGGCTAGGGTCAGACGAGCGCATTTTGTACGGTCTGTGCGTCCGTGCAGTACGGATGATGTACTTTCTGACTGACGACACAGTAGTGGCCACACAGTCTGTTTTTTTCACTGACGCTAGTTTTGATGGATGTAGCAGGGAAAATAAATTAAAATGCAAAACCATTTTGTCCGTCAAAAATGCTGGACGTATAAATGCAGTCCGTCTGACTACGTTCCATCACTCACACACAAAGCTACGCGGACGTTGCAGACGTGGCGCACTCCGCACGTCCGTTCTAGCAGTATTACTTGCCTTAGGCTGGCGGCACACGAGCGTTTTGAGAGAATGGAAGGAACGTCCGTAAAAGTTTCTGCCGAAGTCCTTTAGGATAAAGGTCACTGCAGTTTCCTAGCGTTGTTTCTATTGGAGATCGCCGAAGCGTATCCACCGATTTTGCAATCAGAAACAATGCTGATTGGAGAATAACTGCTTTTACTCGTTTTACGGAAGAATGACAGTGGAATCTGTTTCAACAACTTCAACTGCCGTACCGTTCATAGGCGTATGCAGGGGGTGTGCATGGGGTGCCTAGGTACACCCTAACTGCTGGGTCAAGAGGTCCACCTTCACATCCTACATGGACATTTTTGATGTCCCTTATCTGGTTGATGATGAACGGCATAAAAACTGACAGTGTCTCCGATTACAGGCTTGTAATTTCCAATGATAAATGTGTATTTTCTGAAAGATCTTTTAAATATAAGTTTTCAATTAATAAATGTTCGATGGGTGCCCATCCCAATGTTACAGGCTGCGCACGTCAGTGCTGCCGGTGTTAAGTTATCGTTCTCTTGTTTGGCAAATCTTGCCGCTGTTGCAACACTGGGAGTTATTGAATTACTACCACAAGAGATTCCCACCCTTTATTCTTCGGAGAGGAGGCACGCGATAACCCAGCTAACAAACGGCTTGCGGATGGAGCTGTGACGTAGCTCGGATCACTGTGTGATTGTCCTCAGTCTCTGAATGATTGTGTGGGATAGGCCCTCTCCCCTTGACCTTGTGAAAATATTCTTTAGTTTGAGGTTTCATTTGATCCCCTCTGTAACCCTACTCCCAGTGTTAGTAAATGTGAGACAGCAGCTTTTTACATGGTTAGGTCACGCATGCTGCTGAATGGGTTTCAGGGATTACAGGAATTACTTACGCAAGTACATTTTGAGGAATAAACTATAGAAATCAAATATATGCACCAAATTCATATTTCTGTATCGTGACTTTTTTGTAGCGTTATTATTGTGCTATTGCATTGTGTCTGCTCTACCTGTGGCTCTCTTTTGCACGTTATTGATCCATTCTTATTAACCCCATCAATACTGAGATCGAGATATCTCAGGTTTCAAAGGAACCACCTGGTGCCCCGATATCGAGATATCGTGATCCGCTGATCTGCAGCCCAAAAGCAAATGAAATTCCTTTGCTGTAGAAGGTGACCCCAAAATTTTAGCCCTGTGGGCATAATGGCCAAAGAGCTAAAACTGTAAAATCAGCTGCTGAAAGCTCTGAAATATTGGGCTTTCAGCAGCTGATGCAGGGAGAAAAAAATAATAATAATAAAATAGACCTGCTGCTCAAACCTTTGTAACTCAATTTGGCAGTAGATGGCGCCATCTACTGGCCGAATAGGATAATTACAGTAATAGCCATGTATTATCGTAAAATTAATTTAAAGTTATTTTACAAAACAAAATCACTGGTTTCTGACAATGTTTTTTTGGAAAATCACTTGGTAGTGAAGGGGTTAAGATGAGGTTTAGACAAAAAAATTGGAACTATAATAATTTGGTGCATATTTCTTTAAAAAAAACATAGCACGTTCGCTCCTATCGATGTCTGACCACGTCCCCTAAAGATTATATTTAGTATGTGAGTAAGCAGCCTACTGAGGGTAATGAGACAGTGCTTTGCTAGTGACTGGAGGTAGATCGAGGATGTGGTGTAGGATTCCCTCTCACATCCTTTATGTGTTGGTTTTTGGGGCTTTTTTTCTTTCCTTAGTTCAAAAGCTTAATCTCCCCTTTGGTCTGACTGACTGTGCCGAACTGACGGAACCTATTCCAAGGTTGGTGTAAACTTAACCAGAGCTGTTGTAAAGTTAACTCCTTCATAGGGCACGATTCTCTAGTGAACGCTAACGTTCGGATGAGTTGGTGTTAACGCCAGGGTAAGTGACTTTAACACATGTCCCCCTTATTACCTTCCTGATGCTAAACCCGTAAGAAATCACTTAACGTGTCGGTGATTGCTCTTGGATCGAAGAAAAAAATTAAGAACCAACAAATGAACATGCGCAATCCGCCTTCCAGTTTGTAGCAAATAAATGTTTTGGCAGGGCGTTGCAACTGTGAGAAATAGGAGGCTCTACGAGTTTTGTAAATGAACGTCGAAAGCAAGGGTCTGAGCGAAGGCAGAGGAAATACAGAGTAAAACATACAAAATGCTAGCAGTGAAACATACAACAAGCATAACACAGGGCGTGTGGTGCAGGAACAGTTTAAATATTATTGAGGAGTAATAAACACCAGAGTCAATGCACACAGCCATTGCAGTAGACATAGAACCCATATTTACTGTTTAGCGCTTCCTGCATCTGGCTCTTGTTGTTGGCCCCGTGGCTCCAGGTCACTAGCAGCCCATCCTTGGTGCTGATCATGCCCTTCTGTATTAGATATTCCAACATGTCTCCCCCAGTACTGAAAGGGGGGCCTCGTCCTGCAAAAATCAGTTTACAATGACAACATAGCATCAATAAAAAGGTCATACAACACTCCACATACACCAAGGGCAAAATTATCCTCAGGGGAAAGCTTGGGAACACAGTTCCTCCACGGTTTTTGCAGAGTTTTCATTGGTCTCATACACTATAAAGCTTGTATTCAGGTGTTCATTCATATCATTCCCTGTTACGTCACAAATATTAGAGGTGTGCATTCGTTTTGTAATGAACCCCAATTCGTTCGGAAGTACGTCTAAAATAACGAATTGGTGTCATCCGAATTAAAACGAAACGGTATATAACGAAATTGATTTGTTTTACTGTTTCACAAGAGAAACATTGACTGATTAATTTTTTTTAGTGATCCTAAAATTCGAAATCGATCCCAAATTACGAACAAAATTATGAAAACAAATCAGTTTGGTTTTGCGGTTTCACAAAGCACCCTGTCCCTGTCAATTGGCTGTGGCGCTGAATCTGACATATTCAGCACCACAGGCCAATATACAGCTCAATATTTAACTCTAGCTTGCCTTTAAACCCTTTAAACCTTGAGGTTAGAGTAATTGAGCAGGATTTGATATTTTCTTTAGTGATCAGAATTGATTTTGAAATCGATCTCCAAATTACAAACGAAATTACGAAACGAATCAGTCTTCAAACGAATTCTGTTTCAGATGAAATTATTTTCAAAAGAAACAAATTTTTCAGCTGTGCGCACCTCTAATATAGGATTTATTGTTTATTGAGCACCAACACATTCCGCAGCGGTGTGCAATGGGTAATGATGACAGGTCCGTATTGCTGCCAACAGATAACAGAGGACATGAGGGCCCTATTCCCGTGGGAACTTACAGTCTAGATATTTTTACCAAAATCCACCAATATACATAAATATATCATATATGAGTGTGAGTGTTTGTGCTAAGTGCGAGATGATAATTGCCAATCGAGGGCAGAAATCTTGGTGAGTTCCTACACTTCATTTTTTTAAACTTGATACCTGATTATTCTGAAAAGTATCTTCTGACAGGACAAAAGAGACTCATTAAAAAGAAAAAGGGATTGTTATCTGCATTTCTGTATCAGTTGAGACAGACACACAGCACTCGCAGTTTCTGCATAGATGTAATGCTTTTAGTGTGAAAGCGAGGGGGGGGTTATTAATCATTGGATTGTGTTTGGTAGTTCTTTATGACAAAACTCAAAACACAAATTCAAAATATTGCTTACCACAGATTTTAAACAATTCTTCACTTAAAACGCCCCATTGTTAGAAGTGTTACTTTTTAAATGACAACCTTTATCCTTCTTCACCGTGTCCAAAATAAATAATATATACTTAATACGATTTTAGCCATTTGCGGAGGATAACCAATATTCCTGAGCAGCTTCTACCCTGATTGTAATGTGAACGATACAAACTTTACTGCTGCATTACAACAACCAGGGATTTGGCAGAATACAGGGAGAGTACTGGGGTCACTCACTGCTGTACAGGGATACGATTCGTGGGGTTTTAATGCCTGTAAATCCCTGTACAGTACAGATACAAGGTGTTACTGTAATTTCCATACACAGGCATTATGTCACTTACAGATATTATTTTATAGTCTATTGGTATTGTTTGGAAGCTGCATTTCTAATAATCTCATTATGAGCACTACAATTTAGTGTGTTTGAGACACATCCTCGTTATCTGCAGACATGTACACACTGCGCAGTGCTCTGGGATTGAGGATTCATTGTGTATTTGGGCGTTTATCCCTTAGTTTACCCCCCTAAATGTTGCCAAATTCCCCTAATGATAATGGCGGATAAGTAATATTCTGGGCTTGCTAGTTTATTACTTTAGTTATACTTTTGCACGACTTTTCAGCGAGGAGGTTATTCCTTCCAAGTTTTTGGGGGGGTTTCTGCAGCAGTTATGTAAAAGTCATATGTTTTGGATCAGCACAATTCATTTTGGACGCAGCTCTAAAACCCAAGCAAGAACCAAAACGTATGGTCGACCAGAGTTCGTAGGGGCAGCACTTTGATCAAAGGAGAAGGTAAGGTGATCCACATAGACTTCAGCCCACCTGATGGACGAGACATCGGTGAAATACCAGTAAAACCTATGTTTTCTGAAGCCTATGTGGAGTACGTGGACCTTCTGCTCTTTTGTGTGTGTGCTGGGAGCCTGGGCATGCTATGGGTGCAACGAGCATCCAGTGGAGGGGCTATACAAGTTCAGTCCTATTAGGAGTGCATTCCTCCTCTTTATTGCTAGCTCCTCTTAAACATGACACAGGGTCTGAAATGCCCTGAACAACCCCTCTGCACAGGGATCTACCCCCCACCCCCCAAAAAATAACTGCAATTACTCTCTAAGTTTTCTGCTCCTCAATTAACCATTGACATTCAAAATCCAAATTTGATATCAATGTTTAAACATCAAGATAGATGTAATAAATATCACATATTTCTTGGGACTTAATAAGGAAACACCAGTGGAACCGAATAAAAGCTGCTCAGTTTCTGGGTCAAAAGGGAACACCGTTGCAAACGAGAGAACAGTGGAGGAACGGCTTTCCCACTCGACTTGAGCCCTGCCTGTGCACACAACATAATTATTAAGTCACACTCATTAGCGAATTATCAATCTAAAAATCCCACATTTATCATCCACAGAATGATGTGCATTCATGCTTAAGAGATATATATATGTATACACACGCGCACACACACACAGATACCATTCAGTCATAGCAATGTCATCCACGTCCTGTCACAGTAACCAGTATCTAAAGAGTTTCCCAGGGCATTTTACTGCATAAACACATATGTAAAACAAATTCACTAGACGTGGAATTGTCATAAAACAAATCCAAATATTAGAAAGTAAAAAAAAGGCTGCGCAGAATTCTTAAAATCAGCGTGTGACCTCAGTATTGCAACCTCCTTTCTCAATCTTTTTATATTCCCAGTTTATAAACAGCC
The DNA here is from genome assembly GCA_009667805.1 of Leptobrachium leishanense. Lineage (NCBI taxonomy): Eukaryota > Metazoa > Chordata > Amphibia > Anura > Megophryidae > Leptobrachium > Leptobrachium leishanense. The sequence goes on from CM019070.1 coordinate 38,373,343, forward strand.
CAGTTTGGTATCAAAGTGCCAAAATCACAGACCCCAATGCATAAAGTCGGGGGAGAGAAGATTCAGTAAGTCAAGTTGAAGGAACCAAGTTGAGCTACGACACAGAATAAATTGATAGTCCTTAGGAAGACGCGTTCAAAGGTGAAAAGTTGGAGAATAAAACCTCGGCTGTTACGGACTCCGCAAAGCTTAATTTTTCAAGGTGCCGCAGTATTCTAGCCTCAATATCCCATCTAAGGCGAATAAAGGATCGTGAAAACGGGAAAAGATATGGATTACACTCGCTCAAGACCACCCTTACCTTTTGGGGGCTTGCCCAAAGTCAGACATAGCGCGGCAATGGTGATGCAGACTCCGATAAAGACGAAGACTCCAGCCGCCGTCCTGAAGTGAGACACGGAGCACCGCTTCATCTTGTACGCATTGATGTTACAGTAACACTAAACTCTCCTTCCTCAAGACCCTAGTGACGGAGGACTCGCGAACACCCTCCGGTGTCTCCGCGGGGACCTGATCCAACTGGTTCCACCCCTCTTTGTTTGGACCCCACAAAAGAAGTTATCCCGTTGCAGAGAAACACGCAGCTTTCTTCTGTTATGTTCAGGTCATGGTTATCCGTTAAGCCACGAGACCAGCAATCTGTAATTAGCAGACACACAATATGCAGAATTCTGCACTTGGACCTTGCGCGGCTATCTGCTCAGTTACACAAGAAAAAGCACAGCCTTCTTCTTCCCCAAAGGGTCTTACAAGAAGCAGAGAAAGCGGAACGTAATCTCCCGTTACTTGGCAAACTCTGCTCCAGTCTAGGGTTTCATCCGAATGCCTGGTTTCTATTAAGATGCCTAGAAATAGCTCTCCATGCGCTGCATTTTAACCATTGCCGAACCTGAACTTTTTTAAAGGAGTTTTATTTTCGATTGTACATGCTTTTACATGTTGCAGACCTAAATTTATTCATTTTCTGTATTCTTTTTTAAGTGAACACAGATTTATTTAACCAAAAGCTTTCGCCTAATGGAGTTAACTCGATTTTGCAGCAAAATGCATTGAAAGGCAATCATTAGCATATTAAAACCCCAATAGAAAACCTTAAGGAAGTATTCTCCCCGCATCACCTCTTCCCATGATAGACTGCAGGATTTCTCAAGTGCCGCCCCCATCCTCTGGAACGCTCTCCCTTGTATGGTCAGACTTTCCCCTAGTTTCTCTTCCTTCAAACGCTCCCTTAAGACTTTCCTATTTAGGGAAGCCTACCACCTGACTCACAGACACAACCAGTCCATCACTCTCGCCGTGCAGCCCACCACTCTCGCCTCGCAGCCCATCCCTCTCGCCGTGCAGCCCATCACTCTCGCCGTGCAGCCCATCATTCTCACCCTGCCGCTCATCACTCTCGCCTTGCAGTCCATCGCTCTCAACGTGCCGTCCATCGCTCTCACCGTGCAGCCCATCGCTCTCACCGTGCAGCCCATCGCTCTCACCGTGCAGCCCATCGCTCTCACCGTGCAGCCCTCTCCTCCTGTTCCCATCCCCAACCCTTCTAGATTGTGAGTTCCCACCGGAATAGGGCCCTCGTTTCCTCCTGTATTAGTTTGTCAAAATGTTGTTCAATGTATTGTAACGCTGTCTATACTGTGCCTATTGTACAGCGCTGCAGAATATGCTGGTGCTTTATAAAGATTGATAATAAGAAATTAACTGATAAGCTGCAAAGCGCAGCCTCAAACCTCACTAAGAAAAAGTTCAACTTTGCAGCTGCGTTACAATAACCAGGGAGAGGACATAATACAAGGATATGATTCATGGGGTTTTAAATGACTGAAATCCCTGTACAGTACAGATAAAAGGTGTTACTGTAATTTCCAAACACAGGCATTATGCCGCATACAGATATTATTTTTATATCCTATTGGTATTTTTTGGAAGTACAGTAAGCTCGTGGAAGCTAGCGCAATCACCAATGCGCTAACAGATATTTTTCCCCCCGATTAGCGTTAGGAAGGTAATCAGGGGGACATGTGTTAAAGTCACTTGTCCTGACATTAACGCTTGCATATTATTATTATTCTGCTTTATTTCTAAACCAGCATATTCCGCAGCGCTGTACAATAGGCACAGTATAGACAGGGTTACAATACAATACATTGAACAACATTTGACAAACAGTACAGGAGGAAATGAGGGCCCTATTCCAGTAGGAACTCACAATCTGAACGCGACAGTTAGCATTCGGTATGTAATCTAGACAAAAGTCTTTTAAACTCCCCGGCATATCTCATTCAACTGCCAGCTCCTATCTCAGGTAGCCTGGAGAACAATAGTTTTATGTAAATATTCCCTCCTCCACCTCATTAACTGGGGAGATAGATTAAATAAACAAGAGCCACAAAACAAAGCTTTTGGTAAATGTTGCATCATGGGTAAAATCCATAAACTGGAGATAAAATACCCAATTAAATTTTTCCTTTTTACATGCAATTACTTTATAAAAATATATAAAAAAAAACAGCAGCATGGGTTTTATAATGTGTTTTTGTTTATATTGCAAAACTAATCTAGTTACAGTTTATATAAGTGGTAACGTCCCTTTAAGGGGAGAAAAGGGGCTGCATTTTTAATACAGTATCTCGAATATCTCAAACTTATATTGCCATTTTATCTTTTGCAGTTCCAAATCTCGAAATTTGATCACTTTAACAGATATCCGTAAAATATATCATTCGCTACCCAAAAAGAGCAAAAAGTGACAAAACTAGGATGTGGCACATTATCTATCTTGACAAACCATCACAGAGGAGATGATTTAGAGCAGGGTTTCATAAACCTGTCCTCGGGACCCTCAACCAGGCCACATTTTGCAGATCACCTTGGGGAAATGCAGACTGAATCCTGCAATCACTGAGCAGCAAATCATATCACCTGTGCTTCAGATATCTGCAAACCTGACCTGTTAGGGGGACCCGGGGACAGGTTTGAGAAACACTGATTTAGAGGATTCTCTCGCTTTCCCAAGTCTCAGTACAGGTGATATGTTGACCATCTTTTGGTCATAGCTTACTCAAGGGATGTTTGGACCTTGTGTTGTTATTAAAGCCAGTGATTTGCTATCCAGCTCCTGTTTTTTTTTTTGCATGAAAAGTTTTTTATTTTCAGAAAAATCAACAAAGAGCATAAACAATATACATGACAAGTAAAGGAGAGTTTGACATAAAATTTCCGAAACATAGAACGAGGAATAATCCATACATCTTAGACAATTACTCCATTAGACTGTGTATTGGTAAGTACTTCTCCTAATACCGCCCCGGACATTCACAAATGCAATAGAAATCAACACCCGTGCCGCCAGTACCCTCGTGCCCTACAGGATCGGGGTATCATTAACCCATAAGGATCAGTAAGCCAGTGGGTATAGGTGATGTCAATGCCTAATTAGAGGAGCATGCCAATCATGCTATTGATAAGGATTAATTCCCGATAACATACAACAAGAACAAACACATATAGACAGATAATAAAAGAAGGAAACACCCATTAGAGATGAGGGGAGAAAAAAAAAAAAAAAAAAAGAAAAAAAAAAAGGGGGGGGGAAATTAAGTGAAGATGCAGAGTAGCAGAGAGATGAAGTGGAAGTCAGAAAGGGGAGAAAAGAGGATAGAGAGAGAGAGGGGAAGAAAAGAAAGGTCAGAAAAGAGGTGGACAAAGGGCAGCAGCATGTCTATCAGAGCCCACTCCACCATATTAGAAGGCCGAAGCACTTCCCACTCTGGCAGGGAAGTCCATAATAACCGACCGAGAAGCCCATCCATCAGTACATACAGAGGAGCCTACTCAGAGGCATGGGCCTCCCGAAGCCACTCCGTGCATTTAGAGGAAGACACAAACTCCGACCAATAATACCAAGAACGACGGAAGATCTCGTCCCATTTATCTGCGGGATATAGCAACTGTTCTGCTGACCTTATGAGTTCCATCCTTAATAGTACTTCGCGCAAAGGGGGAACTAGATCAGATTTCCAGAATAGAGGTGGTACTGACCTTGCCGCCAGTAACAATCGTGGCAGGATAGATCGTTTGAATGACTTATAAGGCAGATCTGTCTGGCCGAGCAGAAACAGCCTAGGGTCTAAAGCCAACTCCAGGCTCATCACGTGATGTACTAGCTTCTGTATTGCTCCCCAGAAAGGACGAATGCGTGAACAGGACCACCACATATGAAGGTATGTGCCTCTAACCAAGTTACACCTCCAGCAGACATCCTCGGCAGAGGCACAAAAACGCGCCGTCTGCGCTGGGGAGGTATACCACAGTGAAATCAATTTATAGGAGGTCTCTCGGAATCTAGAAACCGGGGAGCCCGACGCAATAAAGTAGAACGTCTTCGTCCAGTGTTTCTCTGGAAGGTTGTCTCCTAACATGGTGTCCCATCTTCCCACAAAGGAGGGCAATTCGGCCGAGAAGGCTTGTAGCATGGAATATAAGGTGGAGAGGCTACGTGTCAGAGCGATCCCCATCACACAATATTTTTCAAACTGGGTGAGCTGCCTCAGGAGACCCGACCTATCGGGCAGAGAACATAGAAAGGAGCGCAATTGTGCATAGTTGAAAGATTCCGCAAATGTAGGCGCTGGGGTCTCCCCCCTCCCAGTGGGATCCACTGCCCATCCGCGAATAGATGATGTGCCCTGAGACATGAAGATGTAGTGAAGCGCAAGCGTACTGCCGCACTGACCCCACCCAAGAGCGCTGGATTGTGTGATAATGGAAGAAGAGGCGACGGAGAGGGCGATAGTGCAAAGAGGGGGCGGGCCCGAAGCCAATATCGGAGTGTGCATCCCACAGTAGGGGCCCGTCTAGATGGCAAGGGTACGTTTCTCTGGAGGAGCCATGGCAACGCCCAAAGAGGGCATTCTGCAAGTGCCCACTCCAGGTCCAACCATCTACGGGTAGAGCCCTGCTCCATCCAATCCAGCAGTCTAGTCAGGTGGTTGGCAAACAGATATAACCCCAGATCCGGCAAGGCTAATCCCCCGGAGGAAACAGGCTTGCACATGGTCGTAAATTTAAGACGGGGTCGCTTACCAGCCCAAACAAAATTCAAGAACAATTTCCGCACCTCAGCGAGCCAGCCTCTAGGAACCCGCAGAGGGATGGTCTGGACAAGGTAGAGAAGGCGGGGCAAGACATTCATCTTTAGAACCCCAACCCTACCGAGCCATGAGAGATACTTAGAGGACCATCCTCTCATGTCCTGGTGTATAACCGATAGAATAGGCAGGAAATTAAGGGAAGGGATCTTACTGACATCTGCGTGAAGCCATATGCCCAAGTAACGTAGCTTTTCCGCACACCACCTGAATGGGAACCGGCGTCCAAGGGCCGCTCTGTTCGTGCCCTGTAGGGAAATATTCAAGATCTCTGACTTATTCATGTTAATCTTAAATCCCGACAGTGCCCCATAATTATCCAGCTCCTTTACTACCTCCCTAAGGGAGACCTCTGGATTCGAGAGCATAAAAAGTAGATCATCAGCATAAGCTGAGACCTTATGATGAAGGGAGTGGCCCCGGATGCCGGTGATCAATGGATTAAGGCGAATAGAAGACAACAAGGGCTCCAGAGTGAGAGCAAAGAGTAGAGGCGAGAGCGGGCAACCCTGCCGGGTTCCATTCCGGACTTGGAAGCTATCTGTAAGAGCACCGTTTACCCGAACCCTCGCCGTTGGAGTATCATAGATAGCATCAATCCAAGAGAGAAAGGTGGCATCGAATCCAAATTTAGCTAATGTCATCCTCATAAATGGCCACAGCACTCTGTCGAAAGCCTTTTCGGCATCAGTTGACAACAGGAGAACTGGGCTCGACCCCCGATGTGCCAGGCTAATAGCGTCAATTACCCGGGTGGTAGCATCCCTGGCCTCCCTACCAGGTATAAATCCGACCTGATCAGAGTCTATCAAACGGGGTAGACAATTGCGCAGTCGTGTTGCTAAAATGCGCGTCAGGAGCTTCAAATCACAATTTAACAGGGATATCGGGCGGTAACTGGCACATAGCAACGGATCTTTCTCCGGCTTGGGTAATAGTGAGATAGAGGCTGCCAAAGTGGCCTGATGGAGACGAGCGCCCTCCGTCACTGCATTGAAAGTGGCGAGCCAATGTGGAGCCAGGGTATCTCTAAAGCTTTTGTAATATTCCGAAGGGAATCCATCCGGCCCAGGGCTTTTATTGTTCTTGGCCATCCTTATAGCCTCCATTAGTTCCTCCATCGTAATGGGGAGACTCATGGTCTCAGATTCCGCTCTGGACAAGGTATGTGAGACCGTGCGGTCCAAGTATTGGCGAGTCAATGATGTCTCCCGGCCAACTCGTCATCCGACCGGATGTTGTACAAGGCCTGAAAAAATTTGCGAAATTCTGCAGCAATACGGGCTGGGTGTGAGGTAATCTCAGAGGCCGAGATACGGACCCGAGGGATATACGCCCTTTGGCGGCGAGCCCTAAGCTGTTGTGCCAGGAGGCGGCCGGGTTTGTTCTCATGGAGCGCAAAGAAGGCTCTGGATTTAATGGCTTGCAGTTTAAGGTCAGCGTTCAGGTGATCCGCCAAAGACTGGCGTGCCTGGAGGAGGCGTTGGAAGGTCTCGTCCGCCCCCGAGGCAATATGTTCGTCTTGAAGCCGCTGAACATCAGCGAGCAAAACTTGAAAATGCGCTTTGTTCCTGTTCTTAAACGCTGTACCGCGGCTAATGAAGAACCCGCGAATGCAAGCCTTATGAGCCTCCCAAATTGTGGTGAGAGGAACATCAGGCGTAACGTTATCTTGAAAAAAGTTAGATAAGAGTGTCTGCGCATCCAAGAGGACCTGCGGGTCAGATAGTAGAGAGATATTGAGCCGCCAATTACGCTCCTTGGGCACACACAAGGGTGAGGAGATCGAGACAGAGACCGCGGCATGATCCGACCAGGTGCGAACCGCAATCGCCGAGTCTCTGACCAAAGTGAGCTCATGTGGAGACATGAAGAAATAGTCCAACCTAGAGTACGAGGAGTGAGCTGCCGAATAAAATGAAAAGTCCCGTTCCCGGCCATGAAACGCCCTCCAAACATCTACTAGCTAATATGAATCCAATAAGCGGCGCATCTGGCGATGCATGCTATCCGGAATAGATGATACCCCGCTCGACGTATCCAGGCGTGGATCCAAGGGACGTTAAAGTCCCCTGCCAGTACCAGAAGACCCTCCCGAAATGCTGCCAGTTTACGAAGAATGCCTGAGAGGCAACGACACTGTGATTTATTTGGCAAGTACACGGATGCAAATGTGTAAAGTTTCCCCGCTATCATGCCTTTGGTAAAAAGGAACCGCCCCTCCTCATCTCGGCGCGTCTCAGTCTCCACGAAAGGTACATCCGCTGCAAAGATGATAGCAGAGCCTCTAGACTTTCCCCCAGTGTAATTACTATAAAATAAAAGGATAAACGAGACCATACGGCGCATAAAACAATGAACAGATAATTGTATGAACTGCTGGTTAATAGGAGTAAAAGTGAAGGTGTCCTCCAAGATATAAAAGGTGTCCTTAAGAATGCAAAAAATGTAAAAAAATGTCCTTTAAAATACCAAATAGAAGAGGTAAAAGAGTACAAGAAAATTGTAAAAAGATTAATAAGTCAATTTGTGCAAAATAAGTCAGTGGTTTATACTCAAGGGGTGTTGTTGATTGAAGACAAATACATTAATCTTCACTGTGGTGTGGATGTCAAATCTTCTCTTTAAAGGTGTCCCTCAGGGAAAAATAAATAAAGGCAATAATAGTGCAGATGGTCTTACTGAGATGAGATAATTTAATAAAATGAATGTTTCACTCACATTTATTAGAGCCTAAGGGAAATCCAGGCTCAAGGAAAATAGCTTGTGGCCAAGTATAGGGTGGCACGTCCCTCCTTTCATCTGTGGTGATTACTAGATAAAGCAGAGCACTCCCATAGCGTAACTCTGTGCAATACAGGTGGAGAATTAAATTAAAATTGGTCACACTCACCAGTTATAGAGCCTCTCAATTCCAGGCTCAAGGAGTATCGCCTTGGGTCCTCTTAAGGTGGGGGCCCAAACCTCTTTGATGTAGCAGCAGTTGGTCCAGATGTCCAAAAGGAGGAAAAAGTGGCGAATGCAAAATATAGATAATGAATTTATTGGAATAAATAAAATCCTGGACAAATTGTACCGAGACGCGTTTCGGCTAAAAGCCTTCCTCAGTCGGTATGTTTAGTGTCCATAAAGTGCAAGTAAAGTAAAAGTGAAAATGAAAGTGTCCTCTTATATAGTATCATTTCCTGCCACATTCAATTTGTTAACTCCCTATTTCCTGTTGGCCGATTTCCGTTCGTTCGGATTTACCCAGAAATGCTTTGCGGTCGTTTCGGAATAAAAACGAAAATGAATGCAATACATTGAACGATCGCGGGAAATCCGAATATTTTGAACAATCGCAGCAGTTACGAATCTTTAAAACAATAATCTTATATAGAAAATTTAAAACAAGGCTTAAACCAAGTTGTAGCCTATGTAAAATACGGAGATTCGGAAAAAACGGGCAGCATTTCGCATCGAAAGTAAAAAAAAAGGTCGACCAATAGAATTCTACGAAAAGTCGTAAAGGTTATTATCATGATCGAAATGCACACATAGTCCCGGCATACTAAGATCAAGTGAAATACAGGTCAGGTATATACATACGATACGAAAAGAAAAGCGAAAGAAAATTTCTTTCTTTAGTTTCACCATGCGTGAACTGGACAAACCTTTTTACCCAGAAGTGCTTTGCGAAAAATTTTTCTTAGTTTCGTTTTCGTTCGTATCCATAGTCTGGGACTTTACCCAGAGAGGCTTTGCGAATACTTATTAGTCTCGTTTTCGTTCGTATAATGAACCTGACTTTTTACCCAAGGTTTACTCGATTTTTTAGGGTATAGTAATTAATGATAATTCATCTTTTCGTATATAAGAAACGAAAGGGACGGGAAAAGAAGGGCGAAAAGTATATGAATTTTCTTTTCGTATCTAGTAGAAATAAAAATAAAAAAGTATATATGCTGGAAAGCAAGGATGTTGTCAAATAGATATATTCAGATAAGGATAGGGTGGAGGAGTTTTAGTAATGTCTCATCATGGCCGTTCTATATAAAATAGATTGGGAAGTTGATCATAAGAAAGTTATTAAAATCTCATAAAAATGGGCTCGAATTATAGAATATATGCATGGTGGTAAAAATATTAATATTATTGATATTAAAAATATTAATAAAAATGGAGAGCTGGGTATCATAAAAATGGATATAAAAATGTATCGAGGGGGTCATCTAAAAAGAAGAAGGGGGGAGGAGTATTATATCATTTAAAAGGAATAATTAATTAGCTGTTAAGAAAATGGCACAGTTCAAAATCTGCATTTAATCCATGTGGCTGAAGTGTGTTCATTAAAAAAATCCACCTCATTTCTTCTTTGCCTAGTCGTGTTTCTAGGCTTCCTCCTCTCCAAAGGGGTTCAAGTTTTTGGACTGCCATGAATGAGAGGCCTTCTGGTTTTGCCCATGTTTTAATTTAAAATGTAATGATACTCCCCCCCCCCCTCTTAATTTTTTCTCGCCGGAGGACCTTTTGCTACTTGAATATGACCTTACTTACGCCGTTTCCATAATTTCTATGCATATTATTACATACTGTAAGGTTATCTTTTTGATATACGTTTGCTGGCCCTGCGTGGTCGTACCTTGTTTGATTTCATGAGACTTGTTTTATAATTCTCTAAATAAAGAATTTAAAAAAAAAAAAAAAAAAATGTAATGATACACTATGCTTATCAAAACCTTTCTTAATATTTCTTATATGCTCCTGTATACGTATATTGAGTGGCCGTGTAGTACGTCCCACATATCTGAGTCCACAGGGACAAGTTAAGACGTATATAACATTTTTTTGAAAAGCATGTCATCATTCCTTTGATTCTAATTTTTTGGCCATTTCTTTCAATCTCCGAACTTATTTGTTTCTTGCCTTTGGTATTTCTGCAGTTTAAGCAGTTTCCACATTGGTGGAAACCTTCTCTTATTCCAAGTGGTTAGGTACTTTCTTATTTCTTACCCTATGTGAGAGTTCCATCTTTAGATTCTTCACCCCTCTGCATATCTGCGAATCTAAAGATGGAACTCTCACATAGGGTAAGAAATAAGAAAGTACCTAACCACTTTGGAATAAGAGAAGGTTTCCACCAATGTGGAAACTGCTTAAACTGCAGAAATACCAAGGCAAGAAACAAATAAGTTCGGAGATTGAAAGAAATGGCCAAAAAATTAGAATCAAAGGAATGATGACATGCTTTTCAAAAAATGTTATATACGTCTTAACTTGTCCCTGTGGACTCAGATATGTGGGACGTACTACACGGCCACTCAATATACGTATACAGGAGCATATAAGAAATATAAGAAAGGTTTTGATAAGCATAGTGTATCATTACATTTTAAATTAAAACATGGGCAAAACCCAGAAGGCCTCTCATTCATGGCAGTCCAAAAACTTGAACCCCTTTGGAGAGGAGGAAGCCTAGAAACACGACTAGGCAAAGAAGAAATGAGGTGGATTTTTTTAATGAACACACTTCAGCCACATGGATTAAATGCAGATTTTGAACTGTGCCATTTTCTTAACAGCTAATTAATTATTCCTTTTAAATGATATAATACTCCCTCCCCCCTTCTTCTTTTTAGATGACCCCCTCGATACATTTTTATATCCATTTTTATGATACCCAGCTCTCCATTTTTATTAATATTTTTAATATCAATAATATTAATATTTTTACCACCATGCATATATTCTATAATTCGAGCCCATTTTTATGAGATTTTAATAACTTTCTTATGATCAACTTCCCAATCTATTTTATATAGAACGGCCATGATGAGACATTACTAAAACTCCTCCACCCTATCCTTATCTGAATATATCTATTTGACAACATCCTTGCTTTCCAGCATATATACTTTTTTATTTTTATTTCTACTAGATACGAAAAGAAAATTCATATACTTTTCGCCCTTCTTTTCCCGTCCCTTTCGTTTCTTATATACGAAAAGATGAATTATCATTAATTACTATACCCTAAAAAATCGAGTAAACCTTGGGTAAAAAGTCAGGTTCATTATACGAACGAAAACGAGACTAATAAGTATTCGCAAAGCCTCTCTGGGTAAAGTCCCAGACTATGGATACGAACGAAAACGAAACTAAGAAAAAATTTTTCGCAAAGCACTTCTGGGTAAAAAGGGTTTGTCCAGTTCACGCATGGTGAAACTAAAGAAAGAAATTTTCTTTCGCTTTTCTTTTCGTATCGTATGTATATACCTGACCTGTATTTCACTTGATCTTAGTATGCCGGGACTATGTGTGCATTTCGATCATGATAATAACCTTTACGACTTTTCGTAGAATTCTATTGGTCGACCTTTTTGTTTACTTTCGATGCGAAATGCTGCCCGTTTTTCCGAATCTCCGTATTTTACATAGGCTACAACTTGGTTTAAGCCTTGTTTTAAATTTTCAATATAAGATTATTGTTTTAAAGATTCGTAACTGCTGCGATTGTTCAAAATATTCGGATTTCCCGCGATCGTTCAATGTATTGCATTCATTTTCGTTTTTATTCCGAAACGACCGCAAAGCATTTCTGGGTAAATCCGAACGAACGGAAATCGGCCAACAGGAAATAGGGAGTTAACAAATTGAATGTGGCAGGAAATGATACTATATAAGAGGACACTTTCATTTTCACTTTTACTTTACTTGCACTTTATGGACACTAAACATACCGACTGAGGAAGGCTTTTAGCCGAAACGCGTCTCGGTACAATTTGTCCAGGATTTTATTTATTCCAATAAATTCATTATCTATATTTTGCATTCGCCACTTTTTCCTCCTTTTGGACATCTGGACCAACTGCTGCTACATCAAAGAGGTTTGGGCCCCACCTTAAGAGGACCCAAGGCGATACTCCTTGAGCCTGGAATTGAGAGGCTCTATAACTGGTGAGTGTGACCAATTTTAATTTAATTCTCCACCTGTATTGCACAGAGTTACGCTATGGGAGTGCTCTGCTTTATCTAGTAATCACCACAGATGAAAGGAGGGACGTGCCACCTATACTTGGCCACAAGCTATTTTCCTTGAGCCTGGATTTCCCTTAGGCTCTAATAAATGTGAGTGAAACATTCATTTTATTAAATTATCTCATCTCAGTAAGACCATCTGCACTATTATTGCCTTTATTTATTTTTCCCTGAGGGACACCTTTAAAGAGAAGATTTGACATCCACACCACAGTGAAGATTAATGTATTTGTCTTCAATCAACAACACCCCTTGAGTATAAACCACTGACTTATTTTGCACAAATTGACTTATTAATCTTTTTACAATTTTCTTGTACTCTTTTACCTCTTCTATTTGGTATTTTAAAGGACATTTTTTACATTTTTTGCATTCTTAAGGACACCTTTTATATCTTGGAGGACACCTTCACTTTTACTCCTATTAACCAGCAGTTCATACAATTATCTGTTCATTGTTTTATGCGCCGTATGGTCTCGTTTATCCTTTTATCTTAATCTTGGCACGTATTTTGGTTGTTTTTTATGTGCTTCTTACCATACTTAGGCAGCAATTGAATATTTATTCACATAGCACTTTAATTAACTAAAATTAACAAGCGCCCACACTGTACAGTGTATACCCGTATACACACTTTTTAATTACTATAAAAGCCCAAAGGAAAGTTACGATCAGCCAGGGTGAGTGTAGAGTCCCCGCGAAAGTGCGTTTCCTGAATGAAAATTACCGAAGCTCGAAGGGCTCTCAGTTCTCGCAAAATCTGACGTCGCTTCTCAGGGGTATTCAAGCCCCGCACGTTATAAGAAAGCAAGCTAAGCGGCTTATCCCTGTAAGCTGCCATTATGAGGGGCAGTTAGTGTTGGATAAAGATAAAGATAGAGTGTGAAACGGGGAAAAGATTACAAGAAGGAGGATAAGAAAGGGAGAGAAAGAAAAAGATGGAATAGAAAGAGAGAAAAGAGTGCAAAAGAGGAGAGAGAAGAAGAAAGAGAATAGAGGAGAGAAAGAGAGAAGAAAGAAAAAGAGAAGAGAAAGAGAGAGGGAAAGAGGGAAGAAAGAAGGAGAGAAAGAGAAAAGAAAAAAAAAAAAAAAAAAAAAAAAAAAGGAGGGGTGTATTAAAATAAAGAAGATAAAAACACAAGACAAAACAGCAGACAAACAAAAAAAAAAAAAAAAAAAAATAAAAAAAAAAAACACGAGCACAGAAATTCGAGGGAAGTAGTGGACCTAGAGGATAAAGGCTAGGGATGTGAAACACACCGCCCTAAATGGTCCTCTAGGGAATAATACACCAATCCTCGAGGGGGTGGGTCATGCAACCTGTCTGCAGCCGCAGACTATTTAGTATAATCAATCCCATAACAAGACCAATCCCACAATCACAACCTAGGTCAAACAAAAGATAATACCATAACAGGGTAACTAGGTAATATCGGAAGCCCAACATGTTTTCCCGACCCACAAATCAAAGAGCATGGATAAATATCTTTAAAAAAAAAAAAAAAAAAAAAAAATTTCCTTTCCCTTTTCTCTTTTTTTTCCTCCTTTTCATTTTTTTTTTCCTTTTTTTTTTTCCTCTTTTTCCTCCTTCCCCCCATTCCCCCCCGACATCGCCCACCCTGGTGCTCCCTGTCGTTCATAACATAAAATCGATTAAATAGAGCCTTCTGCGGTAAGGCACAGAGATGCATAAAGATCCAGCACTCATTATTAATGTGCAATCTCACCAGATACCTCAGCAACCATGAAAGTCCAGATACAATTCTAGTATGCCCAAACGTAAATTAAAATTTTCCGTTAAAGTCCCCTCCATTGTGCCACAGATAGGGAGTAACGTGCTTCAGAATTATTAACCTCCACCCCTTATTTCTTTTCCCTTTTACCCTGTTTTCTCTTTTTTTTTTTTCCCTTTTTTTTTTTCCTTCCTTCTCTTTTCCTTTTTTCTCTTCTTTTCCCCCTTTCCTTTTTTTTTTTTTTTTTTTCCCCTCCCTCCCCCCCCTCCCTTCCATTCCCTTCCCTTCCCCCCCTCCCCTATCTTCCTCCCCCTTCCCTCCCTTTGGTTTCCTACAGTTGACTCCCCCACCCCGACGTTCTTTTCCTATCCCCTCCCCTGTCCCTTTTCCTAAACCAGATGGGCACCCAAAGGTAGCGTAATCAGTGCAAGAGATGTCCATGTAATCAAAGGTTGTCGTCCCGGTTGCGAATGCAGAAAGGCCAAAATAATTCATGTTGTCTAAAGAAAAAAAAAAAAAAAAAAAAAAAAAAAAGAAAACAACCTCCTATGAATCATGAGACGAGAGACCACTGTCCGGCATAGAGCCTAACCAGCGCGCTTCAATTCAAATATACGTGGGCGGGAGTTTGAGCGCCTAAAAGACGCCAAGGGCGCGAAAAACACCCCCGCATGGCGAGATATATGTTTTTACAGCCAGAATGTGCTTATTGTCCAGCATGCTGTCTGGATGAAACAAATCTGGCATAGTGTGTCATAGGGTAGAACCGGGTAGAGCATATAGATTAGAAATGTAAGCAAGTATGTATAAACGCCAGAAATAATAATAAGGAAAATAAAATAAAAAATAAATAAAGAGAAAAAATATCCATACTCAGAGTCCGTGTCCCAGGAACAAAATGTGTCCTTTTTATCGCTTCCCCTCTCTACCTGCTCGTCTGGGCTCAGGCCTCGTTCCAGGCCACCCGCAACTCGCCCTCGTGGATGACCCCCATCACCAGCCAGGAAGAGGCAGCCCGCCTTGGGGCCTACTGCACCCCCTCACCACGCGGGGCAGGTTCGACCAGATGACGGTGTCGGCTCCGCGATCTCCGCGGCCTAGGCACCATCTCCCTACCCTGGCCAGGGAGGGAAAATAGCTCCCAATCAGGGATCCTCACGTCCTGAAGGCCCAGGGCTGCGGCGAAGCGCGGGACATCAGAGGGTGTGCGTATTGAGTGGGCAACGTTATTCATACGGGCTGACAATGAGAATGGATAGCCCCATCTATATGGGATCCGTGCTTCGGATAGGGCTTGTGTCACGGGCCGTAATGCGCGCCTGGCTTGGAGCGTAGTAGGGGAGATATCATGAAAAATCTCGATATTACCTCCATCGTAGGACCATGTGCGGCGGGCGCGAGCTTTCAAATATATAGCCTCCTTCAGGGTGAAATCCGCAAAGAAGCAAATCAGATCTCTCGGTGGCATTGTGGAAGAGGCCGGAGGAGGCGCAGCGCGCGGTGAGCGCGAGGTAGATCCGCCGCCGTCACTCGTTCCGATCCCAGGAGGTGGTTAAAGAGGCCCGGTAGATAGACATGCACGTCCAGAAACCCCTCCGGTACTCCGCGGACACGGAGATTTTGCCGTCGGGACCTGTTATCCAGGTCATCAATACGACGCCAGACCTCGGAATGCTGCGGAGAGTTAGTTAAAGCCGCCGCAGGTGGTGCGTTGGCCGCCTGCTCTAGGCGCGTCAGCCGCGTGTCCATCGTCGATACCTCCCCCCGCACCTCAGCGATGTCCTGCTGCAGCCTCTCCCGTACCTCCGCCACTAGCGATTGCATGTCCGCCCGCGTGGGCATATCCGCGAGCAGCCGCTCAATTCGTTGGGTGGCTGCGCCAAGGTCCGGGAGCGAATATTCCGGGGAAGAGGCCGAAGAAGCCATGTCCGAGGAGTCGTCTCCCTCCTGGGGCGTTGGCGGCCGGGGTCCAAAATACGAATCCAATCTTCCCGCTGTCGATCTGCGCGGAGTCCCCGGGCGAGACTCAGCAGGTTGATGCCGTTTGCCACGACCCATACCAGGTTTTCTTATTGGAAAAGGCGTATTGTTTGTGGGATTGTGAGGAGCTCAGACACTACGCAGCCATCTTGGTTGAGCAGCAGACCACGCCCCCCCCCAGCTCCTGTTTTTGCCTTCTTTCTGCATTGACGTCTGTGGTCCTTTCTATCGCCCAGGTCAGCTCCACCAGATCAAGTACCATAGCGGATCCTGACTAGATACGGATATGCCCAAAAAGACTTTTGCATCTTGTGAGCATTTCTTATAGCAGGGGTTTTGCTAATAACCTGTATCTGCAATATTACCCTATGTGTATCTATTGTGTTTTCATGTAGAGTGAGCCACGTAACAAAGGCTGGGGGGGGGGGTCAGACGAGCGTACTTTTCACGTCCGTCTGACCGCACTGCTTGCTGTCCCGTCATAGCTTTTCAAAGAGTCAATAGAGAACAACACACGGAGTACGTGCACACTTTCTCAAGCGCGGGCAACGGACGCCAAAATGGCATCGACGTGAAAAAGCTAGACAGACGTAGGGAAACACCTGCATACAGCCAAAACTACCTGATACAATGTAACCACAATCTCATCCGTTACTGTGTGCAATCAGTGCGCTCGTCTGACCCCAGCCTTAAGAATCAAGTCCATATGATCACAGCAAGATCATAAATCTTGGAGAGCAGCGACTTCGTTCTCTTGTTAATACTTTCATCAAGTTAAATTGTTTGTATATATCACATTCCCTTTAGAGTCATTTCAGTGTGGATTGCTGGAAGTTGTCTTTGGCTAATAAAAGGTGTAATTTTTAACACCCCCATATTCCACCCTGCAGTACAGCAACGCATTAGCCAAGTGTAAAAACGCAGGGTGAAGTGGAGGAGAGTTAGCGACCAGCCTCAGGCCGCGAGGGATTGGAGCTCTGCGCACCAGCACTTGTATACGTAAAGAACGCAAGAAAATTATTTTTAATTTCCTACAAATTGTGCAGAAAAGGCTCAGGGACTTTCAGGAGTCCCAGAGCCAAATACGAGGCAGCTGCGCGTGGCAAGGAACATAAAGGTGAGTAAAACTGGGTTAAAAAAAACAGGGGAAACGCTTGTTTTCAGTAGAGTGTTCCTTTAATTTGCATTTACACAGGCGCCTATTTATTATAACTGAGGAGCAGCATTCACAACTTTTATTTTGACAATATTTGATTCTCAATCTTTTAGGCCATCGGGTTAGCATTTTTTTGCCCTGAAAAATGTTCCATACGACAGTGATGGCTTTTTATGCTTGAGGTTTAAATAAAATAATATGATTTTCTTGCTTTACGCTGCACAGTCTGGATTATTCTGCAAGTGATTTTCCAAGTAGGTAACGGGTTATATGGTTTAATGAGAGGGTAACCGCTTCTTGATAGGAGAAATCTGACCGCCATCGGGGGGTCAAGAAGGGATCTCCCCCCGTTTGTTGAATTTTTGGCGAGCGCTTCAGACTGTGGTTTTTGCCTTCTTTTGGATCAACACCAGATGTGAGTGTCTGGACTCGATGGATGCACGTCTTTTTTCAGCCTGTTTAATTATGATCTTCAACAACACTGTAGAGGACAAGGGAGACATCAGTAAGATTGAGAAAAGGCATAAGTGCAGTAAGCGCAATGAGCATCTTGAGAGCGTCCGTCCAGGCGACGTGCTCTATCCCAATATCTGTGCACCATCGATTGTTTTGTCTTCTAGGTTGTGCTGGTCTTTCATATTTTTTTACAGTTCTTGAAGTTAGATTTCATGATTCTGTACGAAGATATAAAAAGGTTCTTCTGTAACTGATGTGATTGAAAAAAGCTGAGAATTAGATCTTATTTCTTCACCATAATCAATATGGAGAATATTAGCCCAAAGAGTCTTTCGCACATGGCCTAGTCCTTAACGCTCAGGTAAGCCTGCGTACTTTACGACCCGAGAAATAATTTAAATAAAATGGAGACTGCTGCGCAAAGATTAAAAATGATGGGGATCCCGCTTTCACACGAAACCTGCAGAAAGAAGAAGGAAAAATGGAAATATTACACTAAATATAACAATAATAACATGTCACAGTTCTATGCTTCCACGGCACTCCTAAAAACATACAATTCCTTCATATAATGCTGTATACACCAGGGTATGTAATGCGGTCAAAAGACAGGTTGTGAAAGGTTTTAGTTTATGTAATGTATAACCTTCCCCATAAAGCAGGGAATTCTGGGATTTGTAGTGTTACAGCAATTAGAGAGGTTGTGTAAAGAAGAAACAGCAATACTTTCCTAAACACCTCAGAACATGTTTAAATTTGTTAGACCCCCTAGAATTTATGAAAGGACATTCATATGGCTTCAAGAAATTCATCAGTGCTTACTGGATTCAAAAAGCCATAAAAACTTCACAATATGACCAAAACAAGCATGCAGGAGATGTTGAAGGCCCAGGAGTTCACACATTTTGAAATAAAAAAAAATAAAAAAATTGCTGGTCTTACATCTTTAAAACAAAAAATCTATGTAAGAAAAAATAAATAAAACAAACACAATGAATTAAAGAGATGTCATTTATTAGATTTTGTGCCAACACAACCTGCTACGATTTGTTCTTTGAGACAGTAAATCACATGTATTGTCTGGAATACACTGAAAACAATACTCGTTTAAAACGATGCTGAAATGGCCAAAAAGTGAAGAGATGTCAAAACCAATTAAAATTAACCTGCCATGTAAAAATATGTGCATTATTATTATACATGTTTGGAGGGCCATGTTTCTTCAAGATCTGGGGAGCAGCAGGAGAGTTAAAATCCACATTCATGGATGCCCTCCATCCCCAAAAACAACCTTGATGATTCCTTTGTCTAAAAAAAAAAAAAAAAAAAAAAAAAAAAACTAAAAAGATCCAAAGTTTTACCCCATGTGCTTACAGACCTGGGGAACGCAGTGTACCACCATACGGTGCAATGACGCGCATCACTATAAACTTTGACAGTGCGCTCATCTAGTTGCAATCACACTATGCAATCTCCAGGATGACATTTGCATTTCTAAGCTGGAATCTTATTAGTTTTGTCCGTCTGTCTGTTTCCACTGACACCACTGAGGGTGGAATCAGTAAGATGTGCGTGCGCCACGTTTGTTGGTTTCCAGCCAGATTGTGCTCAGACATTTATTCAAAATGTTGCTGGACACTACCAAGCCAAAGAGATTCTTAGGAGGTGGAATGCGAGAAAGCCGTGCTCCAATGTCATCAAGATTAGATTTCAGCTAATATAGTTTACCAGTGAAAGAGCAGTAACATTTCTGAGGTTTGGAGTGTGGCGCGAGAGTGTGAAAGCTGTCATTTACATTGCGGTAAAGAATATCGTGCACATATCAGCCCACTGACTGGCTCATTCGTTTTCATGGAGCAAGTTAGGGATAGACGAATTATCGGTCGGCCGATATTCAGCAAATTACTGATATTGGCCTTTTATGCGCCAATATTTGGACAAGCTGGCTCACTGCAGCCCTGACCCGCGGGGTCCCACAGAACGGTGCCGATCCAGGACTTCTCCCACAGCAGGCTGTCAGCCCTCAAGGTAGGGCTTCCCCTGCCCACTGACGGTATTGCACATGAGTGTGAAGTCCAACAGAAATTGGACTTCACCTCATCTGGCAGGGAATTCCCTAAACAGGAGATGCAGGGGTCTATTGGTTCCCTGGTATTTCTATTGGTTCTACCTATTTCCTAGAGCAGGGTCAGCAACCTTGGCCCTCCAGATATCTTGGAACTACACTTCCCATGAGGCTCTAAGAACCTAATGAGTAGCTGAGCATCATGGTAGTTGAATTCCAAAACATCTGGGAGGACCAAGGTGTTGCTGACCCCTTACGTTCAGGGTCATACGAGGTATCATTGCAAAGGACAGAGTCTAGACGGCTCCATATTGTTTGCCGAAATAAAAGCTTAAAATAATTTCTGTTAATGGCATAATGTCAGATATGTGTTGTTTTTTTCGCAACTTTAAATTTACAGAAAATAAATAAATAAATCGGCAGCCTTTCTGGCCGATAATCGGAATTGGTATAGGGCCTGGAAAAATGACAGTGGTCTATTCGTAGACCAAATCTCCCATAGCATTTTACCGTCTCACGATTACAAAGGGAGTCCTCACCTTTTATGCTGCATGGCTTCCAGCAATGTACACTCTGGGTTCACCTGATAAAAAGATTCCGTGGCTTCATCTTCAAAATAAACCTGTATCATTTAATCAGTGCATAGGCCAAAGACAGAAAAAAAAATAATCAAACTCAAAAGAAGGTAATTCACAACGGTAGATGGTACATTGCAGCTTTACGTTTACTCAGCATCAGGGGTGATTAGAATCTCATTTACCCCATTCTACTGACAAAGAAAAAGGCCGTTATACTGCGAGTTAGTTTCTACATATCAGCACAAGGAAAGCCATTCTCCAGTTGTCGTTCCAAGTATTTTTCAGCAGCCAGAAGTCCAAACATTACCAGACTTCTAAGCGTTTCTCTGAGGGTTTGCACGGCCAACTCAGGAAATCATCTCTCAATACGGGATACTACTGTATCTCATAACGCAAGAGGAATTTCCCTTTTAACAACCATATAAACAGTCAGCAATTTGATCAGTAGGAGCTTTATTTTAGAATATGATTTTTCATTCATATAGTGCAGGGGCTCCCAACCCTGGTCCTTAGGACCCCCTGACACGTCAGGTTTGCAGATATCTGAAGCACAGGTGATATGATTTGCTGCTCCGTGATTGCAGGATTCAGTCTGATTTCCCCAAAGTAAACCTTAAAATCTGGCCTGTTAGGGGGACCTGAGGTCCAGGGTTGGGAACCACTGGTCTAGATGGATTCTTTTGATGATGTCAAGCTAAAAATGGCATTTACAGGGTTATTCAGAGAAAGGGGAAAACCCAGAGAATTGGCAGGAGAAGAGAACAATCTAGACCAAATAGCCGATTTGGAAAGTGAGATAAATGGGAGAATTGAGCTGGTTTGGCTATTTTGACCTAGAATAATTCACTTCTCCAGTCATTCTACGGAGTTTCATCTTTCTTTGAATAGACATGATAGAGATACATTCTTCTAATGTAAACCGACCAAAAAGGCCAAGTTAACATGAGAAAAAGAGAGAAAGTCTGTGTTTACTGTACTCTAAAACATATTCCACCATCTACTAATGACCTGCATCACAATCCTCTTTAAATGTGTGAAGGCTTGCTGAATAATGACATGTTTCACAGAGGTATATGAATAACTGCGGTTGGCTCTCTCACTATCACTGTAACTCCAAACTGAAGATATAGGCAGACACTTCCACCAAGATGGATTCAAACCCGAGTCAGAGCCGAGTCCGCTGGCCACTGAGAGCCGATTGTAGACAGAAAATCAGCAAAAAGCTTCAACTGCTAAAATGCTTCATTCAGAAAACTGGATTAACTAATAGGTTAAATATTAAGTCACAGCAACCTCTTGTGGCCAGACGTGTATAATGTCTACACACAGAGAGCCCTATTCTACAGAAAAATTCATGGTGAGCTGTTACCTATACATTCTATTACATGTGGGTGGCTATATTAGCAGCTCATCTTGTAAAAATACCATTGTATAAATAATCCAAGCAATTTAATTAGAATTTATTCTTTAAAAAGGGCCACTACCGCCAAAAAAAGCCTGAAAATAATAAATAACACAGCAGCATGTGTTTTATAATGTGGTTTTATTTGTAATGCACATGTAATCTAGTTACAGCTTATAGAAGCGGTAGTGTCCCGTTATAGTCCTTTATCAGATGCCTAACGTGACCCCCTTAGCATCACAAGAAACCATTATCACAAAAAAAAAAAAAAATATATATATATTTTATATATATCTCACTTACAACCAGATTCTGAGCCTGGTACTTTCTGTCTGTGTCCCAGGGGGGCAGACCTTCGCTGAACATCCCATTCAGATGATCAATGAATCTAGTAAGAGGAAAATGGGGGGGGGGGTCATAAATACATACATAAAAATGGGGGTTATCGTCATTTAACAGAGTGTGCATCCTGAAGATTACACCTATACAGAGAAAAAGAAACTACTTGTCATTGTCAAGAGTGAAGTTTGTCATGTGCTCTGGAATAGCCGTGAAATGTAAATAAGTAATGCAGTTTAGCCAGAAATATATTTTAAAATGTGACACTCAAACTAAAAGACTTTTGCACCAATAAAAACAGAATTAAAAGACACGGTTATTAAATTCCTTTTAATAAAGATAATTATAGCATGCATTCTAATATCGCTGCTCTTTGGGATTGTACAATGGTTCCATACAACGGATTTATTCTCACCTTGCGTCCTCGTGAAAGGCAGATATGAAGTCTGTCTGCATGTGCTCCGGGTATAAGAAAAGTACTGGCCAGTTCAGGCGACCATTCTCGTCCAGAAACACTTGCGTCCCAGTAGCATTTTCAGAGCTGACCTCATCATATGGTAACGCTGAACTCTCTTCATCTTCCTCACCTGCGCACTCCTTATGTAACTGTATCCCTCGTTCCTGCAGGAAAATGGAGAAAGTTAGTACAGAACATTACATATTATCTACTAAAGACCATGACATTGTGTTTCAGTATACATCCAGTCTCGATGAAGAATGTCCCAATCTGACCCATTATAAAGGATCAAGACTAGGGCGAACATATCGGCCATGTTTTCCTGGTCAATTTATTCATGCTCATGGGCAGTGTATGAAAAATGCCACCATGCAACATGTATAGTCCATACGCTGCAAGTAAGAAATCATAAAGGGATCCCAGGTGACCGGCCTCTATTTTCTCCATGCAGCATATGAATTATACATGTTGCAGGGCAGCACATTTCCTTGTGCTCCCCTCTCCGTGAAATAGTAATATGTGTCCAGGAAAAAATGGCCGATCTGGCAACTCTAATCAGGACCAGATCTCAGCATTTTACAGGTATTGCCTTTTCAAGCCTATCTGACCCCTGGAAAAGAAAAAAAGCAGTAATGCAACACACAGGTGGAATCCCATGGCCTTGGCAATGACTCGCAATGTCTTCCCCGCTTTAGTCACTTACCGTTACTGCAGAGATCACAGAGTCCTTCACAGACTGCTTTTTCTTCTCTGTGTGTTTGCTCTTCCTTGCGTCGCGATCTGCTGCTCTCTGAAAGGGGAACACAAGAGTCATGTTAGATTAAGACATGCTATTCATACACAGGGGAGCTCATTAGCATCTAATATTCCCATTTTCCCAAAGCAATAACTCAGAATGCAACGTGTCAACAGAGCAGTAGTGTATAGCGCTGAGCAGCTTTATTGTGGGTGGTACACTGCTGTACCCAGTGTGGTAATAATGCGGTGTACAACACTGCAGCCTCTACAATTAGGATTTGCCACAAAAAGCATCATAAAGGGAAGTATTTCCTAGCTCTAATCTCCCCGTCCAGCTAATCCTACCTGCAAAATCTATAACTGCTCTGTAAGGGCCCATTGCATGCAGGAGCATTGCAAATTCACAGTCAGACAATGATCACTTAAACTGTTCAGATACAGCATGATTGCAGGAAGTTTTAATCACTCACTGCAGAAATTTGAGGAAATTGTTTATCTATACAAAAGTCATGATGCAGTGAAACAATCTGAAGCGACGTCAATACGTTTAGGGGGGCACTAAAAGTTAATATGCATTTCCCATGAACTTTTTGGGCCCCTCGTATCTACATGGGGCAATGGAATCATCAGTTTTAAGAAGGTCACAAAATTATTATTACCAGATGGTCTAAAGGCAGAGAAATCCCATCACAGCCAAAAAGAAAATCAATAACAGTGTAACGTTATAACTACTTTCTGGAAAAACAATATCCTAAGCATACATTCAGTTATCAGAAACAGCAAATAAATAATGATAAATCTACTGATCCCTTACCTGCAGCTTATGAGCCTTTGCTCTGGTTTCGAGCAGCTTTTTCTCAATTGGGTCGATCTTTAGTCCCTCGTCGCACCACTTCAAGGCCTCTGCGTAATTTTTCATTTCCATGTAACACAAGGCCCCTGTTAACATGACAGATTTTTGTTACAGACAGTGATGTCTAATCACTAACCTCGCAAATAAGCACTGAGTGCTTGGCCAGCTCTTGGAGGGTGCAGGAGGTGCGCTACAACTGGCCCCGCTCTCCCACCGGCCCCACAAAGCAGATCTGCCAAAACACAATCTTCTCCTGTGACACGATATTTAGTAGTTTCAAACAGAGATGGAATGCCACACCGCGTCAACAGATGTGTAAACTTCTAAATACCTTCTTACACTTCTCCAAAACAAAGCTCCCACGCCAATCTTTAGAGCAGCACCACAGGCTCCTTCTCTCCTGTCTCCCTGCCTACAAGTACTTCCACAGCCTCCACCTACTTGCTGCGAGCATGGAGGATTTCTTCAACAGACACTGGTATTGTTTACATATCCTTCAGTTTGTGGTACACACAAATAGTTGGTTTGTTTATTATAAGATTACTTTCTGTCTTAGCCGTCGTAAACATACTAACTCCATAGACTTGTGTTTACACAAGAAACAGAATCTAGCCCCATATAATAAAATAAAAAATTTATAAAAAAAAAAAAAACAAACTTGCAAACACGTTTCTTGGTAAAACAGTTAATTTTCAGACAGCTCAATTACATTTTCCTACCTCTAATCAAGGCTTTGAAATGATCTGGCTTCAGTTTCCTCGCTGCAGTCGCATCATTGAGGGCCGAGCGGTTATTACCTGTGAATTATTATTACATGTTAAAAGGAAGAAGTGATAATTGTTACAAAGACAAAAAGCACCTTCCATTGAAGCTTGTAGAGAAAACCTTCTACAAAAAAGCAGACAGAAGTAGAACGCAATCAAAATATAGCAACGTTTTTGAAAAGAAATGGAGCAAAGTAGCTAGGCTTGCGGATGCTCTTCAGGCTTTTTAAATTTACAACCATGACATGGTTTTCTTGTGCAAGCTTTTATAAATACATTTAAATTTGGAAAGTTTTATAGAAGACGGGTTATCTGTAAGATCAATAATACCAGTCTGGTTATTTTTCTAGCAGTTTGCAAACAAAAGCTTTCCATATGTCATAACATAAATAACCCATCCCTTTAGTGGCAAGGAAAAAAAAATGGTTTAAAAAAAAATAATGGTGTTGCTGATCCGTCAGACAGAGACCATTTCACTCAATCTCTCTAGCACAGTGATGACAAACCTTGGCAGTCCAGATGTTGCTGACGTAAATGTTCTATGATGCTCCACCAGCTTATAGGTTGCCTGAGCATCGTGGGACATGAAGTCCAAAGCATCTGGGGTGCCAAGGTTCACCAGCAATGCTTAGAATTACACAGGAGTAAAAAAACAACTAATTTCAGGTTCACTTTAAAATAATGTTTTTCTCAGGGTTTAATTTTGCTACGTCACAGTACCCAGAAATATGACTGTTCAGTCTCAGACACCAGTCCCCTACATTTACCTCATACCTAAATGGTACTGCGCCGCCGCCCTGTTGGTGTATAACATGGCATTCAGCTCCACGTCCTTGCATTTCTTCTTTATGCCCTCCGTGTATGCAGCAATGGCTTTTTTGTAATCCTTTCCCTTAAAGTATTCATTCCCTTCATCTTTATGAGACTTTGCTTGTTCTGAGAGAATATAAACGGTTTGAGGTCAAAGTCAGAATAATTTAGACCCCCTGGGATCCAAACAGAGAAGAAAAACACAATAATCAGTAATACTGGGCATCTGTTCATCAGATGGGTCCTGGTCCAGGATGACCGGGCATCTATGCCAATTCACAGGAGCAGAGATGAGTGCCAACAGATGTCAAACAGTGCTCAGCCCTATAGCTGCATGAGAAGTGAAACAGCTTAGAGCAGGGATCAGCAACCTTGGCCCTCCAGATGTTTGGAAATACATTTCCCATGAGGCTCAACTAAACAAGTGAGTGATTGACCATCAAGGGAGACGTAGTTCCTAGACATTTGGAGGGCCAAGTTTGCTGACCCCGGGCTTAAAAAAAATCCACAGCCAAGATGTTCTACAGTCTCATTTCTTAACAGAAGATGCTTTAGAGCAGGTATCTCAAAATTCTGCAACCCCCCCCCCCCCCATATTGATGGTCTAGAGACTCTAGAATTTCCAGAATATTTTGAATGCAAAAGATGGCGAGAGAATCAAGGGAATTGTAGTTCAGAAAACATCAGGGGATGGGAGGTGCAGAGTTTAAGATCCCTGTTTTATAGCATGCATGCAGAATTTATTTGACCATTATATTCCCCTATATTTCTGCAATCTGCTCCTGAGGGCCAACAGGTTTGACTTTTTTTTGGACAGGTTATATCACAGAAAATAAATGGAGTTGGAGGAGGGCGCGCCCAAACTTCAAATGGAGTAATAAATAAGAGAACAGTCTGTGTAACTGATCTCTAGATAGTCTTGGCCGCTGGGCAGGTCTCTGCAAGCTCCGTAGCAAACCAGATGGTTAATAAGTAGTAATAACTTGATACAAGTCCCGTGGTGCTGAGCCAATGTGGGTGAATAAAGCAAACAAATGATTTTTATTTTTTTGTTTGTTTTTTCAAGCCTGGATCTTACCCAGTCAGAAGGTTCACCCCTCGGTAGTTCCGTCCCTCAAGATGTCACAAGATCATCAGGGTTGGTCTCCGAAATGCGCTTTATCCTCCTTAGGATGTCCGCAGGAAACTTCAAATAAATAGACCAGACACGAGAGTCTTAGACCTGGAGTCCGCTCTCACGGGGCACGCAGTACTTCCAAGATGTGCTCCTTACGTCTGCCTCCTTTGAGCTCCACCGCAGATGGGGGAAAAAAATACTTGAATGGGATAGCTTGAAAAACGAATTTATTGAAATTCAATAAAATAACACCTTACATCAATATGATG
The DNA here is from genome assembly GCA_009667805.1 of Leptobrachium leishanense. Lineage (NCBI taxonomy): Eukaryota > Metazoa > Chordata > Amphibia > Anura > Megophryidae > Leptobrachium > Leptobrachium leishanense. The sequence continues at coordinate 38,400,227 of CM019070.1, forward strand.
CTCCAGATAAAATAAAACAAAAAATGAACAAATGAACGAAAAATGAACATTCATTTGTTCATTGTTCATTTTATTTTATCTGGAGCATCATATTGATGTAAGGTGTTATTTTATTGAATTTCAATAAATTCGTTTTTTCAAGCTATCCCATTCAAGTATTTTTTCCCCCCATCTGCGGTGGAGCTCAAAGGAGGCAGACGTAAGGAGCACATCTTGGAAGTACTGCGTGCCCCGTGAGAGCGGACTCCAGGTCTAAGACTCTCGTGTCTGGTCTATTTATTTGAAGTTTCCTGCGGACATCCTAAGGAGGATAAAGCGCATTTCGGAGACCAACCCTGATGATCTTGTGACATCTTGAGGGACGGAACTACCGAGGGGTGAACCTTCTGACTAGGTAAGATCCAGGCTTGAAAAAACAAACAAAAAAAATAAAATCATTTGTTTGCTTTATTCACCCACATTGGCTCAGCACCACGGGACTTGTATCAAGTTATTACTACTTATTAACCATCTGGTTTGCTACGGAGCTTGCAGAGACCTGCCCAGCGGCCAAGACTGTTTATTTGAGCCATCTGATAAAGACTATCTAGAGATCAGTTACACAGACTGTTCTCTTATTTATTACTCCATTTGAAGTTTGGGCGCGCCCTCCTCCAACTCCATTTATTTTCTATATTTGTTCTTTTTTGGGCAGTTGGACAGACTACCTGGAGGAGTTTATTGGCAGCACCCGTCGAAAAATTATTTTTTCTTCTCTCTTTAGCGCCAACCATCACACACACGTTACAGGTTATATCACAGACCTGCTTTGTCTGTAGAGAGAAGACAATACCTTCGGGGGTTCCATCGTATAGTATGGACTGTAGACAGGCCAATTCCGGTGTATTCTCTGGAGTGATTTCAGAAGGGGCGTTCTTCATGAATATTGGAATCTTGTCAAATTCCTTAAAGAGAAGTGAAGTGATCACCTTAATACAATTTGTATTAGAAAACACGGGCATGGTGTACAGTTCTTTCCAGTGCTGACAATGATATGTTTTCCATAACGCATTACTAGTCAAACCATAAATGGTGCGTAAATAGAAAGACACACAGACATCTCAACAAATAGAAAGTTTATATAGGACAGTGTTTCCAAACCCTGGTCCTCAAGTCCCCCTAACAGGCCAGGTTTTAAGGATTCCCTTAGGGAAATGCTGACTGAATCCTGCAATCACAGAGCAGCAAACCCTATAACCTGTGATGTGCTTCACGTATCTGTCAAAGCTGGCCTATTAGGGGTACCTGAGGACCACGGTTGGGAAGCACTGATTTAGGAGTTGAGTTCATAGCATTTTACCTCCTCCCAGGTCTCACGGTTGAAGGCCCCCTTGTACTTTTGATTTTTAAACTTTTCCATAAATTGATCCATAACATCAGCTTCTTCCTCTTGATGCTGAGAATCCATGTCTCCACAGTGGTGTCTGTACTGCAAGAAAAAAACCCCCCACAATATTACTCCCCAAGGATTTCACTTGACGTAAGCATTCAGTGTATCACTTTATTCGTTTTGGTCTTTTAATAATACCTTGCGACTACTTCTGTCATTTTTTTCCTCTACAGAGGGGCTTTCATGTAAATATTAAAAGGGTCGCCCAATTAAAAAAATTCCCCAATATTTTTCGATTCCCAGTCGTCAGTGCTCTACTAGGGATACTCAATTGAAAATGAGCTCCTTTTTTTTTTTTTAAATGCACTTAAATAATTGAGCAGATGCTGCTGACAGCTTTTGCCCGATTATTTTTTCTTCATTTAGGTTGTTATTACCTTTTCTCCCTTGGCCTGCGCTGCGGCCCCCCCCCCCCAGGCTTCCAAAATCCATAAGACTCTGCAGCTTTTTCACTGCAATTTGAGTACCTATAGTGATCGGTGTCCGATCTGATGAGAAGCTAGGAATTTCAAATTCCCAGCTGTCTGGTGAGGTGCGGGTGGAGGAAACTCTTCTGCTTCAAAGCGTTTCCTGCAAAACCAGTCAGGCAGGAGAGGGGAATGCTCCACACAGCTTGACCACATAAAAAACAGAGAACACAAAACAAGTGGTCAGGGTGTGTAGAGTGTCCCTTTTAATGGCATAAGAGGATCTAGGCCCCACACTTTGTGTGTTTATAATTTATATCACAAAAAAATACATGAGATTTGACTGTTTGTGAATACTAAACATTCCCTGTGTGCCCTCCCAATATAGAAGGTGGGCTGTGTATAGATACATAGAAAATAAGAAATACACCATCAGGGTTATTCAGAGAGAGGTGAAAACCAGGAGAATGACTGGAGAAGTGAAAATTCTAAGTCAAAATACCCAAACCAGAAAAATTCTCCCATTTATCTCACTTTCCAAATCGGCCATTTGGTCTAGATTGTTCTCTTCTCCTGCCAGTTCTCCTGGTTTTCACCTCTCTCTGAATAACCCTGCATGTGTATTATCGTACCGGTAATGTTCACTGATGTGTGTCGGTGTTTATGTTCCCCCTCGCCTGGTTAGACCTGATCTTTCTAGGTGTCCGGCTTTCTCGTCCCTCTCTGCTTTCAGAAGAAACGCGTCGGTCCAGACAGCCAGACGCAGGGTACACTTACGCTGCTACCTCTGTTCCACCATGTGCTTCCGGTCTGACTGAACTGCAGCTGTCTGCATAGTGACGCGCTTCCGGTTCGCAGGTCCTCCGGTCCCCTTTCTTCCCCCCGCGTGTCATGGTTTTTGCAGTCGCTTCTCTTCCGGGTTGAGGAGTGGAGAGGGAGCAAAGTGAAGGGTGAGAGGAGCTGTGACTGTATTGCTAGTGACTACTTCAAACCGGGCTCCCTGTCATGCTTAACTCCTACGCCACCCGGAGTTTCCTGTGGGCACAGCCTGGTCACCCTGAATGCATGCAGCTCATGTGTTTAGATCTCAACGAATGAATTAATCGTTATGTTTCTGGAGGATAGATGGGACAATAAAACCTGTTTATTAAGACTAGACCCTTTACCCAATGACATTTGACACCCCCTCCAACCTTCTGTGACCTTATTGGGGTCATTCACTGAACCGGTGGAGGAATTAAAACAAAAAAGAGTTTTAAGGCAAAAAAACTAAATTGGGGGTCTATATCCATTTGATTATGTCTACATTTCAACTGGTTTGGATTTCATTTTGTTTCCTCATAAACTGTTTTTAACCCCTTCGTTACCACGCGCGTTTATCATAACACTTATTTGAAACACAGGATGCAAAGTCTACAAATAAATTAGGGTGAAATAGAGATTTTGCACAGAAATTGTTCGGAGGAACTTAATAAATTAAAATAATGTAAATTTGCTCATTATTTAGTTTTACAAGCTTTCATTTATTCTTTACAGAAATATTGCTGGGATGAAAGGTTCAGAACTCTAGATGGCATCCGTTATCTTGCGCAATGTCGCAAGGGGTATGCATTATCAGCATACCTGCAGAAACGTCTTTTGTGTGAAATACAGTAAACGTAACAAAGATAAATATTAAAAAATGGTTAGATTTTTAGCAATGTAGCTTCCAAAAAATACCAGAATAGAATATAAAAATAATACCTGTACGTGACATATTGCCTGTATATGGAAATTACAGTAAAACCTTGTATCTGTACCGTTGAGGGATTTTCAGTCATTATAACCCCCTGAATCTTACCCCTCTACAAGCAGAGAGTGACCCCAGAGCACTCCCTGCCAAATCCCTGGCTTTTGTAATGCAGCGGCAAAGTTTCGAAACACTTTTTTTTTTTTTTTTTTAAATGGGTTTGAGACCTTCCTCTACTACCTTGTTTACACTAAAGCTAAAAAGGAGAAGAAATTCGTGGATTTTTGTTCTCAGGGGGCACAGAAATCTTTAAAAAGGTGTGCAAATGGGGGTTTGATATGCTAATGAATGCTTTTCAATGTATCACAATGTGAAACAGAGTTAACCTGATTTTTGGCAGTGCAAGGGTTAAGCAGGGGCTCACACAGACACCGATCCTAGCAATGACAAATTCACTAACAAATTCCCCTTAATAAATCGGCAACGGTAAAAGACATTTTGTAGCATGAACACCTTGTGCATGTTTTCTGTCTGCTTGGGACCTCTGCTCAGATACTTAAGGGCTTATGCACAAAGTGCTAGTGCAGCACCCTCACACACTTGCCAATATTGCAGCTCTGCTTTCACGAAACTAAAATCAGGTGGGCAACAGGAGAAGCTGACACTTTGCGGATAACCCTTTTTTTCTTCTTCATGACGGACAAGGAGTTTAACTAATTTTTTTCAGTGTTTGGGAGGAGATGAGAACATTTTACGGAGGTAGAAGGCAGCTGGAAAACATGTAAATTTAATAAATTGTCCAGCCCTTTAAAAGATTTAAAGAGTATAACAATATAGGTGTGTTGGTAGATAGAAACATTTAAATACGTAAAGGGAATCCTCAAGGTAGAGGAAGGGAGTATATTTAAAAGGAAACAAAGTAGCAAAACAAAAGGACATAGTCTTAGATTAGAGGGGCAAAGGTTTAAAAGTAACATCAGGAAGCATTATTTTACTGAGAGGGTGGTGGATACATGGAACAGTCTTCCAGTTGAAGTGCTAGAGGCCAAAACAGTAATTGAATTTAAGCAGGCATGGGATAGGCATTAGGGATAGACCGATATGTTTTTTTCCAGGCCGATACCGATTATCGGCCGTCTCTCTGGCCGATAACCGATATCAGGGGCCGATACTCTGTGCGCTTAAATTTTTGAAAAATAACACAATTTCACACAAATCTGGTATAAACTGAACATGTTTATTCATATTTTAAACATTAAATTAGGGGGTCGACCGACCCTGCATTTAGATCTCGGAGAGAGCAGGGTAAGACCCGGTCACCGGCCTGAAAAAAAAAGGTTTACTGTATGTTTAACTGTATATCGCTAGCTGACTGTCTGTTCCTTTAAGTATTTACAACCAGGGTGTGCTGCTGAGTGCTCTGCTCCCTTCACTAGCCCCACGCAGTCACGCACTAACCAACCCCACTAGCTGCAGCGGCTCCCCCTCCTTCCTCAGCTCCATCTTTAAAGCCTCGTTGCTCCGTCCACTGACTCCATCCATAATGAGCAGTTACGGCCCGGGACACAGCACTGCAACCCAGAGCTCAGCCTCACCTGAAGCCCCCTTAAACACAGCCCTGCCTGAAGTTCAACCTGCAGCAGGTGAAGAAAAAATGGCCCACAGCTGAAGACTGAAGTGCACACACACAGCTGTGGGCCATTTTTTCTTCACCTGCTGCAGGTTGAACTTCAGGCAGGGCTGTGTTTAAGGGGGCTTCAGGTGAGGCTGAGCTCTGGGTTGCTGTGCTGTGTCCCGGGTCGTAACTGCTCATTATGGATGGAGTCAGTGGACGGAGCAACGGGGTTTTAAAGATGGAGCTGAGGAAGGAGGGGGAGCTGCTGCAGCTAGTGGGGTTGGTTAGTGCGTGACTGCGTGGGGCTAGTGAAGGGAGCAGAGCACTCGGCAGCACACCCTGGTTGTAATTACTTAAAGGAACAGACAGCCAGCTAGCGATATACAGTTAAACATACAGTAAACCTTTTTTATTCAGGCCGGTGACCGGGTCTTACCCTGCTCTCTCCGAGATCTGCATGCAGGGTCAGGGTTTCCGGATATGCTGACGCGAGGACCATGTGGTGGGCGGCGTAGCTCCTCATTGGTCGGCTTCTCCTGCAACGGAACAAGAACATCGCATGCGCTTCGCAGTGACCGAGCGCGCTGGGGAGCGGCAAGTAGAAATCGGTAATATCGGGGACTTGAATACCGATAAATTCAAAAACCCCCAAAATCGGCCCAAAATATCGGTAGATCCGATAATCGGTCGACCCCTAATAGGCATAAGGCTATCCTAAACAAAAGATAAATCCAGGTAAAGTATCCATGTAATTGGGCAGACTAGATGGGCCGAAAGGTTCTTATCTGCCGACATTTTTCTATGTTTCTATTCAGCCCTATCACTTGGCCCTTGCTAAAACAGGGTCACTAAGGGGAAACATTAGTGTTCGCTAATCTCCCTTTAGCGCCCCCATTTTACTGTTAGATTACGGGACAGGCGCTGAATCCAGCAGCCTGCCACGTAGCAGCCGCTAGGCTACTGAATGCTGCGGACAGAGCTAAGCGCCGCTCCGAGCGTCCCCTCATGTCGTCCTATGAACTCCATGCAGGTTTCTGCTGCCGGGTCACATGACCTGCAGGATCTTGCTTCTTGCGAGATCCTGCAGCTCAGCAGAGGGAGACTGAGGACTTTTTTCCCCAGTCTCACTCTGCTCCTGGCAGCCAGAATCGGAAAATCGGGCCGCCGTTCTCGCCGCAGGATGAGTGGTGAGTATTTAATTTTTTGGGGCGGTTTTCAGCTGTTTCTAACTGAATCTGCAGAAGCTCTGAGCTGTATGTAGCAAACTTTAAGTTCTTTGTAATTAGCGTTAGGACTTTGTGATACTAATTGCTAGTTACTCTGTGGTTATACTCTGCGCTCCCCATATTAAGCATACTCTAATGCTCATTTCTGTATGCGCTAGTGTTAACGAGGTGATAGAGCCCAATATATTTAGGGTACTGTTGAACTCTATGGGAATATCCCTTTAAAATGAACCTCTGAAAAATCTGTAGTTTTCAATTTCCGTAATGTAGACAAATATATTTATTATTTTTAAAGCCTACGTACTGAGGTGTTTAGTCCTCACTGAGACAGATATTTGTATGTTCTTATGTATTAATATGATCATATACGGTATATGTGGTGTATTCATTTATCCCAATAAGATGATATATCCGGCAACAAACTATTTCTTGATCTTTTAACAAAAGTAATTTTTTCCCTTTTTGTTTATGTTCAGCCACAAGAAAATAAGAAAATCCACTGTGCTCTCTCATCGATTCTGATCGTCTCACAGGCTTGGATTTCATTACGTGTTTCGTTTATTCCACAGGTATTTGCCATTAATTACAAGTTTAAAAAAACTCCTTGGAAATATTACACTTTCAACAACTATTATCATTTATCTATAAAAGGCAATTGACGTGTATTGATGCTGAATGTTTAATGACATATTTTGTGTGTTTATAAATTATAATCCGTATCTTCTATTTCATGTTCCGTTAAGTTCTTTGCGTATCATTTGTTTTTATTTTCCGTTTTGCAAAAGCCCATTCACGAGTATATCTTCGGTAAGTGGCAGTCGTGCTAGAAAACCTGAATGGAATCAAATTTATTATAGTACGATAAAGTGAAATCTACATATACCTACGGTCAGGTTTGCCTAATATTTAAAGAGAGGAAAAAAATCACCATAGATATTGGATCTTACTGCTGTGATTATGGTGTAAATAAACTGCTGTTGTGTTGTTTAATTTTTAAAATTTATTTAAAGGTGCACTTTACTGCGGCTGTGTATGCTGCACGAATCGCGCTTCGTTCGGAACTTGCGCGCTTTCTTTTTTTTATTGTTACAAAGTTTCATTCAGTACCTCGTGCAAGTTACAGAATAGCAAATGGAACAATATACAGAGAATAATAGAGGCAAACCGTAGGTAAAGTACACTATCAGCATAAGATGACAAGTTTGAATGCTGCATAAAATACAAAACATTTTTGTTATATAAAAATAAACAAATAAAAATAGGTATAGTACAGGAGGGGTGGAGTCGCGCCTATTCCCCGATGGGGTGGCTGCAACCATCAAATATACCCAGCCCAGCAACATGTATAAAACATAACAAGAAAAAAAATGTCATCTGCGGTTATTCCCATTATACCGTGTGAAACGAAACACAATTAGATTATTTAGATTATTTGGTTTCTATTAATGGCCATTAATAGAAACCAAAGCCTCTAATTGTGCTTTGTTTCACACGGTATAATGGAAATAAACGCAGATGACATTTTTTTTCCTTGTTATAAATAAAAATAGGTGTATGCCAAGGTAAGGGTTAAGAAATCAATTTAAGGTGGGGAATATCGGTGGAGGGTTGGTTCCGGTCATCAGTAGAGAATGTCATCGGGGGGGGTAGGCCAACTTATAGGCATAATGAAAATACACCATGTCTATACACTAGATAGGAGAAACGTAGTCGCTTCATACCAAGTTTAAGTTCTGCATTGTCTGCACAAAGCAATGGATTGGAGCAGCAGAGGTACAATCCGTATCAATCAGCTGCCTTTTCTCAAAGTGTTCGGAGAGCACATTGTGCTGACAACATTGGTGACTGGCAGGGGATATTCAAATCTTGACTGCCTGGTGACGCGATATCTAGAAAACGGGACTGGTGGGAGTTGGGCACTCCATATAGCCTGACCACTTTAAAAACCTGAAGTGGTCAGGGTGTGTAGCGTGTCCCTTTTAAACAGGGCTGTGAAGCTGAACTCTTAGGCTAGGGTCAGACGAGCGCATTTTGTACGGACTGTGCGTCCGTGCAGTACGGACGTACTTTCTGACTGACGACAAGTTAGTGGTCACACAGTCCGTTTTTTTCACTGACGTATTTTTTGACTGATGTAGCAGGGAAAATAAATTAAAATGAAAAATCATTTTGTCCGTCAAAAATGCTGGACGTATAAATGCAGTCCGTCTGACCTTGTTGCATCACTCACACACAAAGCTATGCGAACGTTGCAGACGTGGCGCACTCCGCACGTCCGTTCTAGCAGTATTACGTTCTTGCCTAACCTGCGTCCGTTTGCCGCGTCCGTCACGCATCCGTGCGGACGTACTTCGTGTATGGGGCTCCATTGGTCAGAGTGCTATGCTGCCACGGACGTACGTATGTGCTGCAACACGGACGTGATAACTGCGCTTCCTATTGCATTTCGGCTGTTGCGGCTGCAACACACTGCAACACACATCTAAATTTACACACACTCGCCTGCATGTACTGGTTGTAAGTCCTCTTCGTGGGTCACATGGTAAAAGCAGAGGGTGGATCTTTTTCCATACTGGAAGCCCATCCATAATTGTTTTAGTAAGTGCACCATTTAATGGTTATGTGGGTGGATAGTCTCGGTGCGTGTGAAATAATGCGTGTCTAAATTATTATTATTTTTTTTTTAAACACTCGTCTTTTAAGCCATTTTTTTACTGGCCACAGCTTTTAGGCAGTTACCAAGGTTAACGCCACGGAATTTGTTTTCAATTTGGAATCGTATCAAACTGTAAATTACTAAGTTATCCTTGTGTTTGTTTATCTCAGTTAAACTGAAATTGTAAAAAAAAAATTATAATAAATAAAATTCCCAATTTTTTATGTTTTTCGTGAAGGTAATTATACAAATGCCGAAGTGTTTGGTCAAAGGATGTCGACACAAAACCGGAAACAAATCCATTCAGCCAGATGTGCACTTACACATGTTTCCAAAAGAGTTGGAACAGATAAAGGAATGGTTACAGAAGACGGGGCACGATTTTGATCATTTTGAAGAGTTTGCCCAAAACGTTATGGAAGACAGAAAGGGAAGCAAGTACAGAATCTGCTCAGCACATTTTCAAGAAGAATCCTATATGATGAAAGGAAGCAGGAAGGTTTTGAAGGAGTCCGCAGTACCAGAAGTCAATCTTGTCCTTCAATCAACCGTGAAGGAACGAATTTTCTCAAAAGGAAGAAGGAAACGGATTAGACAACATCAAGAAGCCCTGGCCCAGGTGGAAGCCTTTGCAAAGAGCGCCAGACGAGTCGAAACAAGAGACGGAACTACCCAGACTGACGACATCTTGGCTGTCAAACAAGAAATACAGATGGGTGAACACATTGAGGCACAGAAGATACCAAGCAATGATGTCTATCATCACAAGCCAACATCTAAATTTCAAACTGTGGGATCCACGTTGACCAAGCACACACACACGGGAACAAGTCATTCAAGGCATAGTCCTAGTGGTACACCTATGACACCTTCTAAAGAAGAGGTTCGCCCTGATGAAGAAATTAAGGTACAAGTGGAAGACGTTTCACCTTTTCAATTAATAATGTACCCCAATGAAAAAGTCCCCAACAACGAAGACACTATGGAAAGCTCAGATGAAGACGATGAGCCAGACTCGAGCAGTTTCCGTGATAGATCTGCAATAAGTGACCTTGGGATTATGTCAGAAGCGGACGTTGTCCAAGACAGAAAATTCATCGTTTTTGAGTCGTGTTTGGATGTTCTTTTCAAGAAGTTATTTTGCGGCGCTAGAGTGGGCTGTTTTGCTAGAGTGTCAAAATTCACAAAGCACGTCAGGGGGACCTTTCTGTCGGTCACTGGTTACTGTCGAGCCGGCCATTCTTTCGTGTTGTGGGAGAGCCAGCCCCGTTTGAAAAATGTGGCAGCGGGAAATATCTTGTTTTCGTCATCGATACTGTTCAGCGGATCGAATTTTCAGAAGGTTGAGGAAATGAATAGACTATTTGGTGTCCAACAGATCTCCGAATCTGCTTATCACAAACATCAAAGGCAGTATCTCTTCCCGACCATCCATCATGGGTGGCAGCTTGAGCGCAATCGTGTCAAAGAGTCACTAAAGGGGAAAGCGGTTTGTCTTGGAGGTGATGGTCTGTGTGACGCTCCTGATAGCGTCAGGAAGTACTGCGCTTACGTAATGATGGATGTCGAAAAGAAAAAAATTGTTCACTTTGAGGTGACACCCATTGGTCCAGGTTCAACCTCCATAGCTGCGAAGAAGAAGGCTTTTCAGGTTTGTCTGGACAGGGTGAAAGAAGGAGGTGTTAATGTTCATATTGTGGCAACTGACCATCTAGCGAGTCTCAGAAAAATCATGAGAGATAAATATCCAGATTTGAAACACCAGATCAGTATGTGGCACTGTGCCAAAAGACTCCGGAGAAGGTTAATCGCAGCCAGTAAAGAGAAGTTATGTCAGGACATCCATGTTTGGACGGACCCCATAGTGAAACACTTCCGTTGGAGTGTAAAGACGTGTAAAAATGACAAAGTACTACTTTTGGAAAAATGGCTGTCTGTCCTTAACCATGTTGCGGATATTCACGAGTGGGACCACGCGGGGCGTTACCAGAGGTGTGCACATGGTCAGCTTACAGCGGAGCAGAGGAAGAGGACTTCTTGGATGAAAACAAATAGCCGTGCATATTCAACTCTCCATGACATTGTTCAAAGCAGTCGGCTTACCAAGGATCTGGTGCACATGGCAAAATTTGGCCACACGGGCGCATTCGAGTCATTCCATAATCACATGCGCAAATTCCGTCCTAATGGAACTGCTTGCGGACCAGACTCGATGTACGCACGAACAGCCTTAGCCGTCCTTGCGCATAACAACAATGCTGGCGGGGAACAAGCAGTTGTGTTTGGAGAAAAAAGTGACTGTGACGTTGTTGGGACAAAAAGAAGAAAACTTTTGCCTGGAAAATCAAAGGAGAGATGGTCTGCAAGAAAGGGAAACGAATCCACATCGATCTCCCATTTAGAAGGAATATTGATCAATGTAATCAGGGTGTGTGATGGTTTATTAGTCCCGGACTCGATCTCCCCGTCCCAACCAGAATCCCTAAATATGCCAAAACCCGTAAAAAGTACTGCAGTTGATCGGCACGGACCTGGTTTTGTCGGTATAAGGGCTGACGGAAAATACATACAAGACTCTTAACCATCAAATGTAGTCACTGACTGTAATTTCAAACAGCACAACCCAGCTGAGACACCGTCTTCAATAACACGCTTTCCGTTTTACCTTTTATCACTGATTGGCAATTGCCGTGTCTTTCGCAGTCATAAAGGAAGCAGCGCTTTTCTCTTGTTTATCCACGCATTCTGTCCTTTAACCCATTGGTCCCCAACCCTGGTCCTCATGTCCCACTAACTGGCCAGGTTTGCAGGATATGTGAAGCACAGCACAGGTGATATAATTTGCTGCTCAGTGATTGCAGGAGTCAGTCTGCATTTCCCCCAAGGTGATCCTTAAAACCTGGCCTGTTAGTGGGCCCTGAGGACCAGGGTTGGGGACCGCTGTTTTAACCCCATTTACGACCAAAGACGAGTTAAAAAGATTTTTCCATTGTAATTCACTGAAAAGCAATTGTTGGCATGTAAAACTCCATTTGCATATGTTTTAAATGCAGGATTAGTGTGCCCCATGTGGAGATAATTCACTCCCGTCCCTCTGTAATACTGTAACACAAGCTGCAAAGAGCAGCCCCAAACCTCACTGTAACAAAAAGTTCATAAACTTTGCTGCTGCATTATAATAACGTGACAGAGGGCAGAGTAAAGAGAGCGCTCTGGGGTCACTCACTACTGTAGAATTGCAGAAAATCCCTGTACAGTACAGATACGAGGTGTTACTGTAATTTCCATACATAGGCATTATACAGATAGTATTTTTATATTCCATTGGTATTTTTTATTTTTTTGGAAGCTGCATTGCTAATAATCTCATTAAGAGCACTACAAATATCGATAAGCAGGAGATCTCACCATTATTATTATTATTATTATTATTATTATTATTCTTTATGATGTGTACTGTATTTGGCACAGAGGCCATTTCTGCCAGTATGCTGATAATGCAGACCCCGTGTGAAATCGTGTAAGATAAAGGACACCAGCTAGAGTTCAGAATCTGTCATTCTAGCAATATTTCTGTGAAGCATAAACGAATACATGAAAAAATACAATTGAGCTAATATATGTTATTTTTAACTGTATTAGAACAACACTTTTATGCAAAATTTCTGTTTTACCCTACGTTTCATTAACATTGCATCCCTCGTTTGAAATAAATTGTCACGGTGGCTCAGGGGATGGGGCGCCTGGCAGCGGCTTCCTCGCTGCTCGCTGGCCAGGCGCCGAATGTAAGCGCTTCCGGGCCCGCTCACGTGGGACGCCGAGGGGCGGGGCCTGGCGCTGTGACGCGGACCCGCCGGGTTTAAAACCCAGTCTCTCCCATACACCGGTGCCCTGACGTGGTATTCACCTCCCGCAGAGCTCTTGTGATTTTTGGCTATCTCTTGTGTATGACCCTTGGCATTGGCAAACGAACCCTCTTGTGCATAACCCTTGGCATTGGCAAACGAACCCTCCTGTGTATGACCCTTGGCATTGGCAAACGAACCCTCTTGTGCATAACCCTTGGCATTGGCAAACGAACCCTCCTGTGTATGACCCTTGGCATTGGCAAACGAACCCTCCTGTGTATGACCCTTGGCATTGGCAAACGAACCCTCCTGTGTATGACCCTTGGCATTGGCAAACGAACCCTCCTGTGTATGACCCTTGGCATTGGCAAACGAACCCTCCTGTGTATGACTCCTGGTATTGGCATTTACTCTGCTCTAGGTTCTGCCCTTAACGTTGGTACTGAGGTCAGTCTATGTGGCATCCTAAGCACGCATCAGATTACCTCTGCTATTACTAAAGTCCTAGGGAGGACTTGTGATCTGTTCTGTACCCCTGTCTGGTATTTCCCTTTCTTTGTCTGTTACCTGCATCATTGTCTACATAGCTTTGCCGACCATTCAAGGATCGGAAGAGTAGAAAGGGAGCTACAGAAAGAGATATATATCTTGGTAGTCAGAAGGATTCGTGACGATACTCTATTCCATACCTCTGTCTGGTGTTACCTCTTGTCTATCTATTGTCTGGTTAATTGTCCTTCTAGTTTCGCCGACCATTCAAGGATCGGAAGGGTAGAGAGCGGTCTGCGTAAAGGGACCACACTTCTGGTTATCAGAGGGATCCGTGACATTACGTCAGGGCCAATGGATCCCGCAGACCTCTCTAACCAGCTGGCACGTATCGCAGCCAGACAAGAGGAACAAGACCATAGGATGGACCAGATTTCTCTCGCTCTGCAAACCCTGTTAAATCGGTCCAATACAGGTATCACAAACCCTCCAGATCCAGTGTTACCTAGGGTCAGTCCCGTCCCCCCTGAAGGACATAGGCTTAGTATGAAGGCACCCCTACGCTATGATGGTACACCAAGCCTATGTCGGGGGTTTTTGACTCAACTCGAGATTTTGTTTGAGAACAATCCAGGTTCTTGTATGTCTGATAAAGCCAAAGTAGGATATCTGATTAATCATTTAACAGAAAAAGCTTTATTGTGGGCTACGCCGTTGTGGGAAAATAAGAAACCCATCATTTATGACTATGAGGGTTTTACCTCTGAGTTAAAACGTACCTTTGATCCCTCTAGAAGGGCTACCAATGCGGGTAGGTCCTTGTTTCACATCAAACAAGGTAATAAGAGGGTCGCCGATTATGCCATAGAGTTTAAGACTTTGGTTTCTGAAGTACTTTGGCCGAACGACGTTTTAACCTTAGCCTTTACCGACAGGCTTGAACGAGGCTTTTATGTTTGAACTGGCTCCCTTAAAATTACCAGAAAGTCTGGACCACCTGATAGATTTCTGTATAGCCATGGACGATCAAATCAGGGAAAGGAGACACCCCAGAGATAGACCCAGAAGGGTCTTGCCTCCTTTACCCTCGTTACCCAGACACCCCAGTACATCAGGTGGTTCGGAGAATGTAAAAACAGATTTACCGGTCGTTGAACCCATGCAAATAGGGAGGACAGGTATTTCAGAAGCAGAAAAAGCTCACAGAAGAGAAAAGGGGCTCTGCTTTTATTGTGCAGGGGCAGATCACTTCCGCCTTCAATGTCCTCAGAGACCCAGGGTTGGCAGAGCTGAACATAGCAGAGTGGGATTCAGAACAGGAGACACCCAGGTTGTCGGTTCTCTGTGTGCCTCCTTTGTGGATAATGAGAAAAAAAATCCAGGATTCTGTTACCGGTCTCCCTAACCTGGGAGGGGGTTCACCTCAAGACTGAGGCGTTTTTGGACTCTGGGGCCTCAGGCAATTTTATGGATAAGAATTTTGCTGCCAAAAACCTCATACCACTGGTTCTCAGGGAAAGACCTCTAAGGGTGGAGGCCATAGATGGTAACCCCTGTCATGTCCATATATCACTCACGATACAGTCGATGTATGTATGAAAGTAGGAGTTTTACACCAGGAGACAATAAGATTTCAAATCATTGAATCACCCTCATGTCCTGTCGTCCTTGGTTTCCATGGCTAACAGAGCACAACCCAGTAGTCGATTGGGTCCAGAGAGACATAAAATGTTGGGGTCAGAGTTGTCAGTCTAAGTGCCTAGGCACAGTTAATGTGATTGGTAGCCTCAATATTGCCACAGCTCCTCCTTTGTCCACGGAGGTTCCGGAATGTTACCTGGCATTAAAGGAGGTGTTCTCTAAAGCCAGGACTGAGGTCCTACCACCACATCGTCCATATGACTGTGCCATTGACTTGCTCCCCGGTACGATGCCTCCTAGGGGTCACGTATACCCTTTGTCACAAAGGGAGAACGACATTATGGAGGAATATATAAGGGAGAATCTGGAACGAGGATTCATTAGACGGTCCTCCTCTCCAGCAGGAGCAGGTTTCTTTTTTGTTTCCAAGAAAGAGGGAGATCTGCGACCTTGCATCGACTATAGGGGTTTAAATAGGATCACTATAAGAAATGCATATCCCATACCTCTCATAACAGAATTGTTCGACCGATTGAAAGGGGCCCGTGTCTATACTAAGCTTGATTTACGCGGAGCGTACAACCTGGTCAGGGTTAAAAAGGGAGACGAATGGAAAACGGCTTTTAATACACGTAGCGGGCATTACGAATACCTGGTGATGCCTTTTGGGTTGTGTAATGCGCCAGCCGTCTTTCAGGACCTTATAAATGACACTCTAAGGGACTTTCTGCAAGAATTCGTCATAGTATATCTGGATGATATCCTGATATACTCTCCTGATATGGACACTCATCATGTCCACGTGAAACAAGTGTTGAAAAAACTATTGAAGGCTGGATTGTACTGTAAGCTAGAAAAATGTCTATTCGACATAGTAACTGTGCAATTCCTTGGTTATATTATAACTCCTGGGGGTTTTCAAATGGATCCCAAGAAGCTCTCAGCTATTCTTGACTGGCCTCTACCCCAAGGACTTAAAGCCATTCAGAGGTTTCTGGGGTTTACGAACTATTACCGAAGGTTCATTAAAGATTTTTCGGCCTTGGTGGCCCCCTCACGGCTATGACAAAGAAAGGGGTGGGAAATCAGAAATGGACACCTCAAGCCACTCAAGCCTTTGAGGCACTAAAACAAGCCTTTACTACTGCCCCTGTTCTCCGGCATCCAGATCCGGCTCTGCCTTTCCAATTAGAAGTTGACGCCTCCGAACTAGGTCTTGGTGCAGTCTTGTCCCAAAGGGAGGCTCCTGACAAACCCTTGCATCCATGCGGCTTCTATTCTCGGAAGTTGTCCCCGGCAGAGAAGAACTATGACATTGGAAATAGAGAATTGTTAGCAGTCATCGCGGCCTTGGCTGAATGGAGATACTTATTAGAAGGGTCTAAGGACCCCATTGTTATCATAACCGACCATAAGAATCTCACGTACATTGGAGATGCCAAACGTTTAAACTCCAGACAAGCGAGATGGTCATTGTTTCTTTCAAGTTTTAATTTCGTACTCACCTATAGACCTGGGTCCAGAAACATCAAAGCAGACGCATTGTCGAGACAGTATGAGTCTTATGAACATAATATCCAAGATCAGCATCCCATTGTACCCCAGGAGAGGATTATAGCCGCTACCACGATTAGTGTTTCGTCTCCTCTAATGAAAAGGTTGCAGACCGTCCAGGGCGCAGCTCCTGGGGGAAACCTCCTGCGAGACTCTTTGTACCTGAGAACGAAAGAGAGGAAGTACTTAACATCTATCATGATAATAAAACTTCCGGGCATATGGGTATCACAAGACTGTGTCTAGTATCAGTAAACTCCTCTGGTGGCCCACATTGCGCCGAGATGTCAAAGATTACATTGCCGTGTGCGAAGTGTGCACAAGGCAGAAAAGTCCCAAAACAGCACCCATCGGCTTACTCCAGCCTTTGCCGATCCCCGAACGACCCTGGTCACATGTAGCCATGGATTTTATCGTAGAGTTACCTGAGTCAAGAGGGAATACAGTGATACTTACGATCATAGATCGATTTTCCAAGATGGGTCACTATGTTCCTCTTCAGAAACTACCTTCGGCAGCTGAACTGGTGCCCATATTCATTGCCAATGTGGTCCGCATTCACGGTGTCCCTCGGGAGATAGTCTCTGATAGGGGGACCCAATTCATCTCAGGATTCTGGAGAGGGTTTTGTAAGAACGTGGGGATAGACCTCTCTTTCTCTTCGGCCTATCACCCCCAGACCAACGGAGCAGCAGAACGAGCAAACCAAAACGTAGAGAAATATCTCAGGTGCTTCATCTCAGAACAACAAGATAACTGGTCAGATCTGCTACCGTGGGCAGAATATGCTATTAAGCGCAGTAAGTGAATCCACAGGTCATTCTCCTTTCTTCACTGTTTATGGCTTTGATCCTCCCGTGCTCCCCGATACGTTTCCTGATTCCACGATTCCTGCTTTAGATAAACAACTGGCATCATTGAAAGAGACTTGGGGGAGAGTGAGACGGGCACTGGAGGAAAGTAGTGCCATCCAGAAAACTAAGGCCGACAGACACAGGAGGCAGGCACCAGTGTATCAAGTTGGGGACAGGGTTTGGCTGTCTTCACGTAACATCAAGCTCTTAGTGCCCTCCATGAAGTTGGCTCCTAGGTATATCGGCCCCTATAAGATACTACGGCGACTCAACCCTGTCTCCTATGCTTTGGCGTTACCCCCCCATTTTAAAATACACAATGTATTCCATGTGAACCTTTTGAAGCCGCTGTTATGTAACCGGTACACCAAAGTCCATGCTCCACCGCCTCCTGTCTCTGTGGAGGGCGAGGAGGAATTCGAAGTTCAGGCCATTCTGGGTGCCAGGCTGTCTAGGGGGTCCTTGCAGTATTTGGTCGATTGGGTGGGGTACGGTCCGGAGGATCGTTCTTGGGTACCGGCTGCGGAAGTCCATGCACCCAGGCTAGTGAAGGCCTTCTATTTAGCGCATCCCCGTGCCCCTGGGGGTCGTCCAGTGGCCGCCCCTGGAGGGGGGGGTTCTGTCACGGTGGCTCAGGGGATGGGGCGCCTGGCAGCGGCTTCCTCGCTGCTCGCTGGCCAGGCGCCGAATGTAAGCGCTTCCGGCCCGCTCACGTGGGACGCCGAGGGGCGGGGCCTGGCGCTGTGACGCGGACCCGCCGGGTTTAAAACCCAGTCTCTCCCATACACCGGTGCCCTGACGTGGTATTCACCTCCCGCAGAGCTCTTGTGATTTTTGGCTATCTCTTGTGTATGACCTTGGCATTGGCAAACGAACCCTCTTGTGCATAACCCTTGGCATTGGCAAACGAACCCTCCTGTGTATGACCCTTGGCATTGGCAAACGAACCCTCTTGTGCATAACCCTTGGCATTGGCAAACGAACCCTCCTGTGTATGACCCTTGGCATTGGCAAACGAACCCTCCTGTGTATGACCTTGGCATTGGCAAACGAACCCTCCTGTGTATGACCCTTGGCATTGGCAAACGAACCCTCCTGTGTATGACCTTGGCATTGGCAAACGAACCTTCCTGTGTATGACTCCTGGTATTGGCATTTACTCTGCTCTAGGTTCTGCCCTTAACGTTGGTACTGAGGTCAGTCTATGTGGCATCCTAAGCACGCATCAGATTACCTCTGCTATTACTAAAGTCCTAGGGAGGACTTGTGATCTGTTCTGTACCCCTGTCTGGTATTTCCCTTTCTTTGTCTGTTACCTGCTTCATTGTCTACATAGCTTTGCCGACCATTCAAGGATCGGAAGAGTAGAAAGGGAGCTACAGAAAGAGATATATATCTTGGTAGTCAGAAGGATTCGTGACGATACTCTATTCCATACCTCTGTCTGGTGTTACCTCTTGTCTATCTATTGTCTGGTTAATTGTCCTTCTAGTTTCGCCGACCATTCAAGGATCGGAAGGGTAGAGAGCGGTCTGCGTAAAGGGACCACACTTCTGGTTATCAGAGGGATCCGTGACATAAATGTTATGATATTGTTTTTTTTCTACAAGTAGTGAAAGGGTTAATGTGAACAAAAAATACATACATATTTTTTAAAAAGTACATTTTATACAACAAAATCCTCATGTACCTGAACACCTGCCATTTATGTCCTTATCAAATGATACATGATGATGATGTCATCTATATATTGGGGACTAGTACTGCTGGTATTTCTCGAAGTTGCAAACAGAGGTGAAAATCTCCAGTGTTTCGACTATAAAAACCGGCGGCGTTTCACAAAAGTTGAATCAGGGAGTTCCGGGAGGCGGGCCTACAAGATGGCCGCATCTTAATGCAGCTCCGTGGACAGGGCTGAAGAATTAGAGCTTGCTTCGCATTCCGCCAGCCAACCTGTCCGCACCTGGGGTGATCCGGATTCCCTCTTCACCCGGGAACACGATAATACTCCCCCCTTTATCCCTGGAAGCTCCCAGGCCGAATTCCGGCCGTTTCCATACCCGCATTTCCTGCGGGTGCGCAACCCTCTTCTTCACCCGGAGCCTGGCTGTATCACCGATCGCCGCTTGAAGGGACGGTAGGAAGTGATTTCCCTCACCACCCCCCTGTTACCCGGGCAATCTTCGCCCGCCGGTGCCTCCGCTAACGAGATCGCGCTGGGGCCGGCGCGCGAGCGTGCGCGACACCACGTGCGGCGGCCTTCTGGCGGTATTCGGCGGTTCCCGCACAGGGGGAGGCCCTGGTGACTATTACACCTTTGTGTCTTTTGAGACACCTTCGCCAGACCCTAACAACTACCCAGACCACCGCCCCGCACAATCCCCCCTTCTTGTGGAGACACGGGGGAATCTCTGCTCCAGTGGGGGTCGTTCAGACTCACCCCCCACACCATCCATTCCCGGCTCTCTACATCTCTGAGGTTTACCTCAAGTCCCCACTCTGAACTGGAGAAACAGTACAAGTCACTAAAGTGAGAACCCATAACATAATTTTTCTTGGCTCCCCGACATGGAGGCCCACACGTCAATTTTTTCTAGACTCTGCGTCACGTTCAGTAATTTTTTCTTTGGGGTACTGCCTTGACTTTCCACTCGGTGAGGACACTCCGCACTGTTTGCAAGTTATAATTTTTCTGGACGCTCCACACTGTCTGCAAGTTATAATTTTTCTGGACGCTCCGCACTGTCTGCAAGTTATAATTTTTCTGGACGCTCCGCACTGTCTGCAAGTGATAATTTTTCTGGACGCTCCGCAAGTTATAATTTTTCTGGACGCTCCGCACTGTCTGCAAGTGATAATTTTTCTGGACGCACCGCACTGTCTGCAAGTTATAATTTTTCTGGACGCTCCGCACTGTCTGCAAGTTATAATTTTTCTGGACGCTCCGCACTGTCTGCAAGTGATAATTTTTCTGGACGCTCCGCAAGTTATAATTTTTCTGGACGCTCCGCACTGTCTGCAAGTGATAATTTTTCTGGACGCACCGCACTGTCTGCAAGTGATAATTTTTCTGGACGCTCCGCACTGTCTGCAAGTTATAATTTTTCTGGACGCTCCGCACTGTCTGCAAGTTATAATTTTTCTGGACATTCCGCGCTGTCTGCAGGTTATAATTTTTCTGGACACTCCGCAGTGTCTGTATATCATTTTTTCCGGACACTCTCATTGTCTGCATATTACAGTTGCCAGGCCTACGCCTCACCATGGATAAATTTGTTGCATCATCCACAAAAAGTTCAAAACGCCTTACAACCAAATCCCAGGGCAAAGGTACATCGGCCCCGACACGATCCCCGACTCACTCCACATCTGATCTGGGAAGCCCACCCTCCAGCCCACACCTGAATACCCCTCCACCGCCCACTACTGTCATGCAGATGGCGGAATTCACAGCTATGCTCTCGCCATTGCTAGATGAAAAATTGGGCCGACTATCGACCGCCATTGACCTGGCGCTCTCCCAGCTCACCTCGCAAGCACAAAGACTGACTGAGGTGGAAGAAAGGGTGTCCACTCTGGAGGATGGACTGACCCCCCTCCAAACATCCGTGGAATCTCATGACTCGCTCCTTTCCTCCCTGATAGACAAAGTTGATGACCTAGAGAACAGGAGCCGTAGAAACAACTTAAGAGTAGTGGGACTCCCTGAAACCGTAAAAGGTCCTCAACTACACCACGTTGTGTCCTCATGGCTCCCCACAGCCCTGGGACTAGCGGATAATTCAGCGCTGACTGTGGAACGGGTGCATCGTCTGGGACCGGACATTTCTCCATCCCTAGGTCGCCCTCGCACTGTCATATTTAAACTGCTGAATTTCTCAGACAAAATCCGCATCATGCAGGCGTATAGGAAAGCCGGTACCCTGGAATACAATGGAACCACTTTACGCCTCTTCCAGGACTTCTCAGCATCTCTGGCGGCCCGTCGCAGGGCCTTCGCCCCCATCTGCTCCAAATTGGCGGCGGCTAATGTGCGGTTCACGCTACAATACCCTGCTCGTTTGCGAGTTCACCTTCACGGCCAAGTCACCTTTTACGATTCACCAAACGAAGCCTTGACCATATTGGAAGATGACACTGCACGTTCCCCCTCATCGACATCCACAAGGCAACGCTCATCGAACCCCCCAACCTGATTGTAGCTCCGACTCTACAACGGGCTCAGCGTGGTCCTAGAGATGCAATGGATCCCTACGACTTTTTCCCCTTTTGTTCGATTTTACTAACTCTCCGGTGCTGGACTCCACGGACAGGACTAGATCCAACCACGGTCCGAACCGTATGTTTACCACTCACCACCCGGATCCTTTTGGTTAATCTTGGTTATATTGTTTGTGGTTCTTCTGTTTGTTTTCTGGTTTGTTTTGTTTCTACTAGATGCAGGCACCCCTATGTTCCTGTTGGGTGCTTAATGTTTAAAATGTTTCTGATTAGCCTTTTGAATCATAGGCAGGAGGTAACACTGGTCGCTAATGTATATGGGGCTGTGGAGCAGATGCTGGGACGGTTCCCGGCCCCACTTAACAAATTGTTCTCGATGGTTAAGCTTAGAACCCGCTATTGGTATCCCCCATGACCCACGAGACTATGTCTGAAAGTACCCTTCCTATAGAACCACAGATTTTTACACGCAAATCGTTGAAACTGGTATCCTGGAATGTGGAAGGCCTTAATTCGCCTATCAAAAGGAAAAAAATACTACAATACTTGAAAAAGTTAGATCCTGACATAATTTTCCTACAGGAAACGCACTGGACTTCCCCAAACCAGTCACTACGCGCCCCCTGGATAGGCTTCCAGACATCATCCGTCCACACGCAGAAATCGCGTGGTACCACTATCCTTCTCCACAAACGTCTCCCATACTCTGACTTGCTTGAGATTAATGACCCAGAAGGCAGATATACCTTTCTCGCCCTGACAGTGGGACAAGAACCCCTACAACTACTTAACATCTATGCTCCCAATAGCCCCAATCTCACTTTCTTTAAATCACTATTACCATTACTCCATTTACACGACTCTTCCCGTAGGATTGTGGGGGGTGATTTCAACGAGGTCCCAGACCCTATTTTAGATCGAGCACCCAGTCGTACGATGGCTAGGGGACGTGCTCAACACACAGGCCCGACCTTCCTCATTTCCCATTTTGACCTGGTTGACGTATGGCGCTCCCACCACCCTACGGGCAGGGATTTCACATTTTATTCCGACCCGCACAAATCCTTTTCCCGCCTAGACCTTTTTCTGGTCTCAAGCTTACTTTCCAACCGTGCCCTACGGACAGACATTGGCCCAATAACTCTCACGGACCACGCGCATATCACACTAGAAATCCTATTGGAAACCCCGGTGCCCTATTCTAGGAACTGGCGCTTTCCTTCGCATCTCATGACCTCCGGTCTCTTCACCTCTCACGTTGAACTGGCATGGAATAATTACACGGACGATAACATTGAACATGTCGACGACGTCAACCTTTTTTGGTCTGCGTCGAAGGCAGTGCTTCGGGGTCAAATAATGGAATATGCCGCCCGCACAAAAAAAGAGACTTCTAGACACCTCTCCGATGCCCACTCAGAGCTCCTTAGCAGCTATAGAGCTTATCTCTTGGACTCAACCTCCACGACCCTCCAAAAATACAAAAATGACAAGATGCGATACGACTCCCTGGCCACAGAACAGGCACACCGTACATGTAAACGCCAAAAACAGGCTCTGTTCCGCTTTGGCAACAAACAAGGTCGACTTCTTGCTAATTTGGTACGCTCCCAGACCCAGACTAGACCCTTAATTGCAAAACTCAAGACCTCGGACGGAACCATTCTTACCAAACCTAATGACATAGTGGATCACTTTCGTACCTACTTTGCGGACTTCTATAAGGCAGGCCCCGATGACTGCGCCACCCAACTAAATCTTTTTCATACAGCCCAAGTACCTAAACTCTCCCCAGGAGAACGCGACGCACTCTCAGCACCCATCACACACGCCGAAATCAAAGCGACAATAACCTCACTTAAAAACGGAAAAACACCGGGCCCAGATGGCTTTGGGGCGGAATATTACAAACTCCTTTCTGGCCTGGTGATTCCCCACTTAGTTACGCTGTATAACAATATCCTGGGGGGTGGGACCCCACCCCCGACCTTTAATGAGGCGCGGGTGGTGGTTCTCCCCAAACCGGGAAAGGACCCAACATTGGTTACCTCCTATCGTCCCATTGCACTACTAAATACTGACCTCAAAATACTGTCCTCCATCATGGCCCGCCGTCTTCAAAAACCTCTTGCACGCCTCATAGGGCCTCAACAAACAGGATTCCTTAACGGCCGCCATTCCACTACCAATATACGCAAAGCCATAGCGGCAATATGGTCATCTTCCCTCACGCCACAATCCTCAAACCTCTTACTGAGCTGTGACGCAGATAAGGCGTTCGATAGGATCTCATGGAATTATTTAATTAGATTTATTAAGTTTCATCATTTTGGTAAGACATTCTTAACACTTTTTCGTGCACTCTATCTTACGCCTTCCACTATGATCACAGCAAATGGACTCAACTCCGCCCCCTTTAACCTAGAACGAGGAACTAGGCAAGGATGTCCTCTGTCCCCGTTATTATTTAACCTGGCCCTAGAACCTCTAATACGTATCATAGAGATGTCCCAAACAATATCAGGAATTCATTTGTCCCCCACAGTAGTATTAAAAGTTGTAGCCTTTGCAGACGACTTGTTGATATTCCTTTCAGACCCCGCCTCCGCGATCCCCCCCTATTGAAGTTGTTTGACTCCTTCCACGTAGCCTCCGGCTTCCAAATCAACTACGCCAAGACAGTAGCTCTACCTCTAGGCCCCAAACCACAGGGTTCATGGCTCCAGGGCTTTCCCTTCTCCTGGGCACCCTCGCCGTATATTAAATACTTGGGTACTATTCTACCGATTGACCTCTCCCGCTTATACAAACTCAACATAGACCCTCACTTAGCCCAAACAAAAGCACTTTTGGAGGCCTGGAGCTCACTTCCACTTTCTTACTTGGGGTGGGCCTCACTTATTAAAATGACCTTATTTCCCAAATTACTATACACTATACAAGTATTGCCTCTCCTACTGAAACCTAATGATCTTCAATTATTCAACAGGCTGTACGCGTCCTTTATTTGGCAAGATAAGCGGGCACGTATACCACTCCTTAGCCTTCAGCAACCGATAGCGAGGGGAGGTATCAACTTCCCCAATTTACTAGATTATAACCTAGCAGCACTATATCGTTACGTATCGGATTGGCTGAATGATACTTCCCGCTTCACAGCCTTACATGTGGAACAAGCGCTACTTCCTGCCTCCTCTTTACTAGCATTTCTTCACCAACACTCTCCCGCCATCCCCCCTCCCCTACGCGATAACCCTTTGCTCTCCACGACGAAATTAGCTTGGGTCAGAATTCGTAAACGCCTCCAATTGTCCTGGCAAACATCCCTTTGGTCCCCTATCTTGCACAACCCTCACTTTCAAAATGCCTCCCCTGCTCCTATCTTTCGAACCCTGGCTCAGCGAGGTTTTAGACTTCTACACCATTACCTAGATGGAGCATCAGGTCTGCCTTATTCTTACACAGCCTTGACAGAACGCATTGCCCCATTAACTATACACCCTGTTTATTACTTACAACTCAGACAGTTCCTTCTCGCACAACTGCACACCTTATCTCCCACTGATTTAACTAACCCGTTAGACATGCAATTACTCGTACATAGTTCATCTCCTCCCTCGACTTCAACCATTTACACACTTCTACAACATTCACTCCCCACCTCGAAACCCTGGAGGGCTATCTCTCGATGGGCCACTACTTTTCCAAACCTTACCCCCCACGACCTGGTGTCGGCTACTCTGGTATCAAGACGCACTCTCCCATCCGCCAATTATTGGGACATGTTTTATAGGATACTCCACCGAGCCTACATGGCGCCGGATAGAATGGCCCGTTCAGGACTATTACCTAATGCCAACTGTTTAAAATGCAATTTTTCCCCCGCCGACCTCCATCATTGTCTCTGGTCGTGCCCCTTTATTCAATTATTTTGGGACACCGTACGCCGATTCAGCTCTCTAGTTCTCCGAATCGAGATTCCCTTCACGCCTAACTGGGCTATTTTCAACTTACCAACTTCACAGACCCTTCAACCCCTCTCTAGATGCCACCGGTTTTGGTTAGGTCTCTTAGCAGCGACGGGCAAAAAGGCCATATTATCTCAATGGATATCTGGTACCCCTCCCTCATTCCGCATGATGTACGACAGAATTTATTCCATATTCTTGGCTGACTGGTCTGAGGCCTCACTACATCAGACTGAGAAAACTCAACAATTCTTTACCCACTGGTCCCCTTTTATTTGTGCCTTACCACCTGAGGTCAAAACCTCCCTACGAAACACGTTCTGCGATGCCCCATGGTATTCCCTACAAATGCTGCGGAACACCCCTCCGATCCCCTCAGATACCTCTGACCACTTGTTAGTTAACTTTCTTGCCTCCACTTCCTGGGATACCCTAACCCAGCCGTCCACCTCTGAGCTTTAAATGCTGACATTACCATGACACTTCGGTACTGGTTTGTGATGTAATACTTTAATTAACACCGGAAGCTGTGATTTTGTTTTTTGCATTGTTACAGATTGTACATGATATGAAAAGGAAAAAAAAAAAAAAAAAAAAAACTGTTACCCCTTTTTCTGTAAATTCATCTTGATCTGAGACGAATAAAAATATGTTTAAAAAAAAAAAAAAAAGTTGAATCAGAGGAGCGGCAGGAGAAGCCTCCCAGTGCAGCTTCTCCTGCCAATGTCAGATTTAATTCTTTTGAAACACGGGCATTTTCTTAAGGTGTAACGCCGGGGTTTTTTTTTTCTTAAGGCAGTACCTTACTAACCCCCATTGAGAATGCAGATTTGCCAGAAAATGCTTGGGTAACTGTTTAGATTTCTTAGTATAATATGCTATGGTTCCACACACTTTCCAGACTGACGTATGCAAGAAAAACACAGATGTGGAGGTGCACGTCAGGCTCTGTATGATGAACATCTACGAGTAAATGGAACACCCATTAGCCCAACACCCCAAGCTCGCTGCCTTGGTGTCCCTTTTGACTCTGACCTAACATTCTCTTCCCACATCCAGACAGTGACCAAATCCTCCTACTTTCAACTCAAAAACATTGCCCGTGTCCACCCCTTTCTGACACAAGATACCACAAAAGTGCTTGTTCATGCTCTTGTCATTTCACGACTTGACTACTGCAACTCGCTCCTTATTGGCCCCCAACTCCCGTATTGCCCCTTTGCAATCTGTAATGAATGCAGGGGCCAGGCTTATTTTTCTCACTAAACGCACCTCGCGTACCTCCCCCCTCTGCCAGTCCCTCCACTGGCTTCCTGTATGTTTCAGGATACAGTTTAAAATACTGATGCTCACGTTCAAATCACTCAATAACTCAACCCCTCCCTACATGTCTTCTTTACTCCGCAAGCACGTCCCATCTAGACAACTCTGTTCAGCAGGTGATCTCCACCTGTCATCGGTCTACACACGCACGGCCAACTCTCGCCTCCAAGACTTCTCAAGGGCGGCTCCAGTCCTGTGGAATGACTTGCCTCGCCCTATCAAACTCTCCCCTGACCTTCAGGCCTTCAAGAAATCCCTCAAAACCCATCCCTTCAGATTAGCGTACCACATCACTGATTCACCTCATCCCTCTGCTCACCTACTCACACTTGATTGAAGCCGCTTCTTTGGCCCCACCATTCCCAAACCACTGGCACTAATGATCCGCCTATCTAGTGAAATTCCTCTTGTCTTCCTCAACCCCCAATCCCTCTAGACTGTAAGCTCCTATGAGCAGGGCCCTCTACACCTCTTGTTTCCATCATATGTCCATTTATATGTATTTTGTTCCCTTTGGTTATTGTAAAGCGCTGCGGAAACTGTTGGCGCTATATAAATGATGACAATAATAATAACATCTTGTCATTGTTTAAGTCATTCGAGCTGCTCGTTGTCTCCAATGTATGTAGTTTTTTGGATCTGATGGTACGTTGTCAGCATCGTAGTAAGCCGTAGAACAAGGCTTTCAAACTGCGGCCCGCCGATGCTTCTGGCCATCTCTTGCAGGCAAACAATTCCCAGAATTGTTTGCCATCAACATCTGGGGGTCCAGAGTTTGAGATCCCTTCAGTAGAAGATTAAAAAAAGACTTATCTATATGGTATATTCACGAGTGTCGGAGACGAAGCTGATTAGTGCTTTTTGGCTGTCACGGCTGAGTTGCACTTGCCTGCGTCAGTTCTGGTAGTCATTAATGGAACAGTCAGTGAATTCCACAGAAAGGAAAGCAGTCCTCACCAAACAGGGCAGACCTACAAAACCACTCAGTCCATTAGATCACAGCCTGAAAGCAGCCCATTGGTTACGGTAGCTAAAATGCTCTACTCATCAAGTCGATACTGAGTAGATATGCTGCCCTGCAGCTAGGGCTGGGCTGGTGTTTTTAATTTTATTTACCATGAAATCCTCTTTCAGATTGACCTTGATTTAAAGTAGCACTCTCCTGAAAAGTAGAGTGCCCTTTTTTTTGCCCTTAACCCCTTTACTGCCAAGTGATTTTCCAAAAAAAACAGAAACCAGTGTTTTTTTTTGGTAAAATAATTTAATTAATTTTACAGTAATAGCTATTACTGTAAATTACCTATATGGCCAGTAGATGGCATCATCTGTTGCCAAATTGAGTTACAGTGGTTTGAGCAGCAGGTCTATATATATATTTTTTTTCTCCCTGCGTCGGCTGCTGAAAGCCTGATATTTCATAGCTTTCAGCAGCTGATTTTACAGTTTTAGCTCTTTGGTCATTATGCTCACAGGGATAAAACTTTAGGGGCACCTTCTGCAGCTCAAAAGCAAATGAAATTCATTTGCTTTTTGGCTGCAGATCAGCAGATCTTGATATCGGGGCAGCAGATGGTGCCTTTGAACCAACGGCAAACAAAAGGAACACTTTGCTTTTCAGTAGAGTGTTACTTTATTTTTCTTAATTTCAGGGGAATTTTACTCACCTTTTGTCCCTCGCTGTGTGCAGCTCCTTCCCTTCGACTCAGGGAGTCCTGAACCCGGAAATCCCTGAGGCTTTTCGTCACAATTTGCTCTCCCTGCCGTACTTGTGTAGAGTAGGAAATGCAAATTGTGCACCGCAATGGGACTTGCAATCTTCATGTGCGCAAGTTTCGTAGCGCCTGCCCAGAACAATGGATCAGAGCTGTGCGCATGCAGAGCTCTGGTTTTTCAGGGTCTCTCGGAGACCGATCAATAACGCAATTGGTCTCCGAGATTGTGACATTGACACGCTCGCTGTGTGCCAACATCACTAGTAACCGGCTGCCAGGAAATTCAAATTGGGCTTCTTTCAAGCTGTGGTCTGTGCTCTACATGTGTGGGACTCGTGAAAGGACGGGATCCACTAATATTCAACAAGCAACTCTGTGTCTCATGAGTCTACGTTATAATTAAACCACTTATTATACAGTATGACTATGTACATAACCGCTGGGAATGTGTGTTTAAAAGGTGATTGTATCATTTTGTATCCACTGATTTTCTAATGAATAAAAAAAAATGACAAGATTAATTTTTGATCGGATATCTGTAGTCTTTGCAAACAAATAAATATGAAAACATTGAAGTGTCGGAGAAATGTAAAAATGCTGCAGCTTCGCCAGTCCCCTGCTGTGTACGCTCACGGGATGAGTTGAGGCTGCGTCAAATTCCATGGTAAGTCTTGGTGAACCTCAGCCCCTCACTGTGACATTCTTTCAAAGATAATTATTTGAACGACGGCTTTTTGTGGAAGCCATGTTTGTATGACTGTGGTTCTAGGATTAGGGTCAAGATATTCACTATCACCAACACACGGCACTTAAGGGGTTATTCACTAACCTCCAAATTGCACCGAATAGTGAGTTTCGCCCTGTCAGTGCAATTTCAGGTCAATTTGTCTGTTCACTAAGCTGTCAATTTGCCAGAGAAAAATGGTGCAATTCAGCGGCAACAAAAATGCCCCATGAAAGACTATTGTGTCCTCTACTCACAGAATACCGAAGTGCACCGACATTTCAGAGAAATTACCTGATTTTTGGTGTTTCAATTCAACAGGTTTAAACAGACAAATCCCATAGGTTTCAATGTAAAAAAAGTAATATCTTTTTTTAATTTTGTTTTTTTTTAAGACCGTTTATTCTTTTTAATGTATTGTAAAAACCCTTTTATTTTTTTTTAAAGACCTATTTTTATTATTTAGAAGACATTTTTGTTTTTTTTAAGACTTTTTTGTAACAGACCTTTTTTACAATTTTTTTTTTTAAAGGACCTTTTTTTATTTAAACACATTTTTATTGGTTGACACTCACTCATAGGACATTTCCTTTTTTTTCCTGGTTTTTCTTTCGTTCTTTCAGTTCAATAGAATGCGCTGATGCCAATTCGTCAGTTATCGGCACAATTCGGGTGCTTTCCGCCGATGTCTGGTAACTGCTTGAGGGGATCTAATGTCGGCAAAATACGGTGACATTCAATAAATGGTGAATACACCCTATTTTCAGTGAAATGGAATGGCCGAGTGCACCAAAATGTGGTGAAACACAAAGCACCGAAGTTGTAATTTCGGTGCTTTGTGAATAGACCGTTTAATCTGTAACACGTTCCTGTTCAACTTGCGTTTATAGAAAAAAATAAGATGCTTTCCATATAAAATGTAGTACCTCCAGTGGTATTAATCACAAAAGGTGGAAACCCTACCTCGTATTATAGAGTAATATTTCCTGACAACACTTTACACATTATGTTCTGTCTGTAGTTGAGCCGGAGAACATCGCTGTATTGTAACTTTGCTGACGTCACTTCGTTTCCATCTAATTGTAATCTTGTCTTGTGTTTCCAGCCGGGCGGATGTCTGGACTTGTCATGGGGAGGATACAGACATCGTGCGGTAGATTATCTCTGCCTCACTTAATGAACTGTAGATTTCAGCATAACTCTTTGACCAAAGCTAGACGGTTACTGTTATCTCGGTTATACCAACCAGGAAACCTATGGGAAGAAGGTCCATCGACCTTGGAATCCAAAGCCGGGGAACGCACAAGCCGTAGCCACAAGCTGATGACCAAGGCTGGTCTCATCCAACCCTCCAGCCCTGGCTGTTTTCACTTCTTGCCATACACCGTCCGCTCTTTGGAGAAACTTATACGGCTGATTGACAGAGAGATGTATGATATAGGTGGGCAAAAAATAGATTTGACCAACATAAGCACGGGTGCCCTCTGGAAGCAGAGCGGGCGCTGGGAACTGATGGGAAGGGAGCTCTTCCGTCTCTTGGATAGACATGACCAAGATTACTGCTTAGGGCCCACGCACGAAGAAGCCATCACGCACCTGGTTTCCACGGTGGGAGGCGTTCATTACAAGCAGCTTCCTTTGCTACTATATCAGATAACGAAGAAGTTCCGAGATGAACCAAGGCCCTGCTTTGGTTTGTTACGTGGCAGGGAATTTTATATGAAGGACATGTACACGTTTGATGCGACAGAGGAAGGAGCCTACAACACCTATAATGAGGTGTGCGGCGCTTACACCAACATCTTCAATTCTCTAGGTCTGAATTTCGTGAAGGTGCAAGCTGACACTGGAAACATCGGGGGCAAGATGTCGCACGAGTTTCAGATTCCGGCAAACATAGGGGAAGACAGGCTTCTGGTCTGCTGTAGCTGTGGGTTTGCAGCCAACACCGAGACCTTAAATGCAGATAAAAGGGACTGTCCGTCAT
Source organism: Leptobrachium leishanense (assembly GCA_009667805.1). NCBI lineage: Eukaryota > Metazoa > Chordata > Amphibia > Anura > Megophryidae > Leptobrachium > Leptobrachium leishanense. The sequence continues at coordinate 38,431,610 of CM019070.1, forward strand.
GCAGCGGAGGATTAACCGAGACCAAAGGCATCGAAATAGGACACACGTTTTACCTGGGAACAAAGTACTCTAACATTTTTAATACTATGTGTTTCGACGCTCAGGCGAAGTCCACGGTAGCAGAGATGGGGTGCTATGGGATCGGGGTCTCAAGGCTTCTAGCTGCTTCTATAGAGGTTCATTCAACGGAGGATGAAATCCACTGGCCTGGGCTGATCGCCCCTTACCAGGTGTGTGTCATTCCTCCCAAAAGTGGAAGCAAGGAAGCACAGGCAATATTTGTAGCAGAGACCCTTTACGATGATATTTTAAATTCAGTTGTTCACCTCCGCGGCGAAGTGGTTTTGGATGACCGGAGCTATATGACCATAGGGAAGAGGGTGAAAGAGGCGGAAATGATGGGGTACCCATTCATTATTGTGGTTGGCAGGAAAGCGCTGGAGAATCCACCACAGTTTGAAGTTCGGAGTCACCGCTCTGGGGTTGTGGATTTTTTAACTAGAGACGGATTGGTGGAATTCTTGAAGAAAGTGCAGGTTATATAGAATGTTTTTGTCGGTGATGGCTAAGCATGGAACTGTGGGTGTGTGTATGTGAACCGCTGACTCGACATCATATAGTTACTAAAAAGGTCTGCAGTGCCAACATTAAACCAGTTACAGGTTTATAATAATTGTATTGACCTTTAACCCTTTCACTACCGAGATTGTGATAACTCGGGACTTCAAAAAGGCACCATCTGGTCCCGATAGTTCTCAATCTGCAACTCTGAAGGAAAAACACAAATAAAATATGTTTGCTTTTCGGCTGCAGAAGGTGCCCACAAAGTTCTAGTCAGGTTGGCATAATGCCTGAGGTGTTAAAAAAACGTTTATATTTGGCAGAAGAATGCCCTGACATAATCGGGCTTTCAGCAGCTGATGCAGGGAACCACAAACTGCAGCTGAAACCAGTGTAACTTCATAAGGGTGGTAGATGGCGCCATCTGGCTGCCAAAAGGTTATTACAGTAAAAATACTCAGAATATTCCCAAATACTTCTTACTGTATAATTAAATATTTTTCAAAACACTGGTTCCTGACAATGTTTTTTTGGAAAAATCACATGGTAGTGAAGGGGTTTAGACACGTTAACAGTCAGGTAACCAATTGGAGCGTGTTACTTATGTGCTAAATGGGACTATGAGATTATGATTTCTGAATAAATTTTCTCCTATTGTAATAAAATTTCTTCAACAGAAAGCACCTGCAATGTTTTTGTCGTCCATTCACCAGGGGATTCACATGGAGTGCAGCAAAAACAAAAGCGCAAAATTTCATATATAAAAAATAACATTTTAAAGCTCATTCGAATTTTATTTGTAGAAAACAAGAACTGAAAATAGACATTTATAACATTCTTAAAAACACATTTATTGGCGTTCACTTTGGCCAAGTGCAGAACCTTGTTTTTGTTACTGTGCTCTGCATAAACAGATATTCAAACGGTGGTTTCACAGAAAATATACAGACAGAAGAGACCTGGACAGCGGTAAAAACACAAATAAAGCTTCTCAATGTGAGAAGTTCTCGGGTTATTGTCCAATCACACAGTTCTTAAACCAGACATTTTTTGTCAGTCCGTAGCTTGGGGTGTATCTGCCTTCTTTGGAGCGTTTTGCTAGGTCTTTGGGGGGGGGGGTTGTATTTCATTTTCTGAATAATAGATATTTTTTTCAAAACTCCTGCTAGGACGTATAATTTTGCCTGCTTGACTAATGAGTCTTTGGTGATAAAATGGTATAAGTTGTCGACGAGATACTGACAACTTTTTGGGTAGCAGCACCTGTTGTGCCTCGGTAACTCGGCAGTGACTGCTGCCAAAAAGGTAGGTCTAAGGCTAAGGTCAGACGAAAGCATTTTTAACGTGCGTTTAACCGCACGAAATCACGGCCGTGCTAGCAGCAAATGACGTCCAATGCCGGGTAACATACGAAGAACGGCCGCACGGAAGTTCGTCCGCGCAACGCAAGTGGCAAACGAACGCATTTTTTCTAGAACGTCAAACCGCTACTACTGACGTACAGAGTGCGCTGCGTCCGCATAGCAGCGTGTGTGTGATTAGGAGACGTCAGACGCTGCACACGTCCGGCCAACATAACGTCCAGACGCAAAAAGGGTTTTATTGATGATCCGTACAAAATCACGGACGAAAATGCGCATCGTATGACCGCTGTCGCGTATTCCGTGAAAAAATACGTCCATTCGTTCGAACGCACTTTTTTACGGACAACGCGAAAAATGCGTTAGTCTGACCCTAGCCTTAGAGTGAAGAATCCCTTTAAAACGGAGGCACTCACTGAACATACTGCTTCATAGGAACTCTGGAGAAGAATAAAACCTACGCAGAGAAGCACAATGTCTCACTGCTTGAGATGCATCTCTAAAAGTGCCTGCTGGTCTGACATTTTAATCCTACATAATTGAGGGGAAAAGACCCAAAACAAGGAGAACATAAACTCCAGACTATGCAGTATGACAAATGTACACAGAATGGTGGGGCTAAGAATTATTATGTGAATGTAGGGAAAGACTGAGAAATAAGCATATTTTTGACACTAATCATATTCCAATACATTCCCATAGCTCTCAAAGTTTTAATATTAGGTTTACGTTTGTCCGGTAATACAGATACATTGTTGGTGTGCAAACCAGCCCTCGTGGTCCACTAAATAATCTTTATTCTACTGATCTTGTAGAGCAGTGGTTCCAAACCCTGGTCCTCAGGTCCCCCTAACAGGTCAGGTTTGCCAGATATGTGAAGCACAACACAGGTGATAGGATTTGCTGCTCCGTGATTGCAGGATTCAGTCTGCATTTCCCTAAGGTAAACCTTAAAATCTGGCCTGATCGGGGTACGCAAAGACCAAGGTCGGGAACCTCCAGTCTAGGTAGATTCTCAGAGGAATCCCAAAATATGGAACATGAGTAGGGCTGAAGACCTACTTAAGAACCAGTGAGTTACTGAGGGAATTCATTTGAGGAGCAGCAGTGTGTTAATAGAGGTTTTATGATCCCTAAATCCTGGAACATTTCGGTCTCAAACACCTTGGGACCATTTAAAACTGAACGCGGAGTATAAATGAGGAGGAGCAATGTGTTGGTAGAGAACTTCTGATGGTTAACCATTGGACCACAGGTGGTCTTGGAGACATACTTGAGGACTGATGGTTTACTTAGTTTATTGAAGAGAAGCGCCGATTCATTGTAGTCTTTCTGTCATTTACCTTCATGGACTTGAACAAAAGCTTTACCAGCTCCATTTTACCACTGGCGATCATTAATCTTGAGAGTTCGACAATTTCCGATGTGTTGCTACGGCATATGATCTGCAGCTCCTGGGTGACATTCTCTGTCGAATACTTTCTTTGCGCCTCTTTGACCCTCATTTCCACTTCTTGTGTCAGAGTCTTATCGTTGATTTTGTTCTGGTGGTAAAGGCTGAGGAGGGTCTCGATCAGGCACCTGAAGCTCTCCGTGCCCTGCGTGCCCTTGCAGTCCAGTTGGATGGCTTGTTGGAAGCATTCCAAGGCGTTGGTTTCTTCACCTTTAACCCTCAAGCATTTTCCCTTCAGGAGCTGGAGTTCAGGTAAGGTATCGCCGAGGTCAAGCTCTGCCGCTTTGGAGATGCACACCAAGGCATCGTTAATGGCGTTTTCATCGGTCAAGAACATCTCTTGAACAGCATCCACCCCCATGTAGTAGCAGACCTAGAAGAGAGATACCTCAGTTTAAATGGTGAGATCTCCTGCTTATGGGGGTTTGTAGCGATCAAAGAGAGATTATTAACCATGCAGCTTCCAAAAAATATCAATATAGAATATAAAAATAATATCTGTATATGGAAATTACAGTAACACCTTGTATCTGTACTGTACAGGGATTTTCTCCCTGGCCATTGTAATGCTGCAGTAAAGTTTCTTGAGCTTATTGTTGCAGTGAGGTTTGGGGCCGCTCCTTGTAGCTTCTTTACAGTAATACAAGATGACCGGAGTGAGATCTCACAAATTCGTTTCTCCCCAGGCGACACACTAATCGTATTAAAAATGTAGGCAAATGGGATTTTATATGATAGATTTTGTATATAATTGTGTTAAGAGTTTAACCCTTTCATTACCAAAAACGTGCAGATCGGAAATAATGGATGTAAAACAAGAAAGATCCTGCTTTCCCCTCCCCAACACCGTCCATGCGCACAACAATTTGTCCTCTTTGCAATATATTGCTTGGTACTCTGCGGAAATGGTGGCGGGACGTTACCCTTTCAACCCCTCTTCTGATAGCTGCCTACATATGATTGTATGTCTTTTTGCTCCTGACTGAACTTAATGCTCCCTTATAGAGGCCTTTATCATGATCCTGGTCGCTGGCCTTGTCTGAGCAGTCTACAGTTTTGTTATTCGTTTTTACCAAGTGATTTTGACTGCTTCGTTACCTATGTAGAAAACAAAAAACGTATACACTCTGATGTATCGTTGTCTTTAGATCAGTGTTCACAATTAAAATTGTCAAGTAAAAAAATATATATTACACACAATCTTTTAACCATTAAAAGTCTCTAACCCCTTCACTGCTGAGCCATTTCACGTCTTAAAAAAAAAAAAGATTTTTTTTATTATTATTTTTTTTCATTACTTTAAACATGGTCATATTTGGTATCATAGGAAAGGCCACGCTCTGGCCTTTCTAATGATACCAAAAATCTACCCTGCTTGCTGTCAACAGTCAGGAGATAGGGGGTTCCTTTTGAACCCAGATATCTTTCCTTAGGAGTCAATGAGGATGTTCCCCACACGTCCTCAGCAGTGAAAGGGTTAATCAGACTGGATCCTTGCTGCGCTTCTTCTCCGCTGGCCTGGTTAGGCTAGGGTCAGACGAACGCATTTTTCACGTCCGTGAAAAAGTGCGTTCGAACGAATGGACGTATTTCTTCACGGAATACGCGATAGCGGTCATACGATGCGCCGTTTCGTCCGTGATTTTGTACGGATCATCAATAAAACCCTTTTTGCGTCTGGACGTTTTGTTGGCCGGACGTGTGCAGCGTCTGACGTCTCCCAATCACGCAAACACGCCGCTATGCGGCCGCAGCGCACTCTGTACGTCCGTACTAGCGGTTTGACCTTCTCGAAAAAATGCGTTCGTTTGCCACTTGCGTTGCACGGACGAACTTTCGTGCGGCCGTTCGTCGTATGCTGCCCGGCATTGGACGTCATTTGCTGCTAGCACGGCCGTGATTTCGTGCGGCTAAACGCACGTTAAAACTGCGTTCGTCTGACCCTAGCCTTAGAGAGCGCCGTCTTTGGATTGTTTTGTTGCACCAGTTTATATAAGTGATATTCTGCTGTGCATCCGGGCTGAGCCCTGCAGCGCTTGGCAATATGTATACATACCTAGGGCTCCTTAATTACATTTCTGTGCTTAGGTATGCACCAACAATCCTGCAATGACAGCCTCATTGTCCATCAAGTAGCAGGTGCGGTTTTTGGAGACAAGGTTGCGATATTGCAGGCGGCAACGTCAATGAGCCGACTCAGCACGGCGCCAGCCACTTAAGTGCCTGGAGCTGAAGTGAGTGGAGGGCTCACCTGCAGGGCGACTTTTTTAACAGACCAGAATCGCTCTGACAGCAAAACGTTGACTAGAAATAATGCAAAGTTTTCCCCATGGGAGTTAATATTCACTAAACACTGTAGTTTACAGTCTTAGCAAACAACGATGACCCTGAGCGGGGCATTAAAACAGCAGCAGGAGAGAAAAGAATCTCTTTGAAGCTTCTCCTGCTTCGGTTTGAAATTCCATTTCCAAAGTTTATCATCTTTGCCACAACCGTATACTATAGTGGTTCATGAATAACTCATTGTGTTAGCACTTTTTTGTACTTACACATATTTAGTATAAATGTGTGTATTTTGGTCTGTTCTAGTGCAAAAGTAATTACTGTAGAGCTCTTTTACAGCTCATTGTGGGATGTTCTGCTCAGTCTTCAATGACTATTCTGGAACCCCAGGGTCATATGCAAGAAGTGAATGTCACAGGCAGGATGTGATTGAAGTCAGATAGCTCAACTCATCCCCTTTTGAAAGCACACAAAGTCCTTTGTATTTTCTTCACTTTATTGGCAAAGTAACGGCAAATAAACAGGTGTCTTGTAGGAAGAGCGGACTTCTCAGGTGTACCTTGTTATGGGAGGACGGTAAAAACAGGATGCAATCACCCTGTACAGACTGATGCTTGCTGACTGCCTCTATGGTTAGACTGAGGGATTAGCAGTTTGCAGAAGCAGGAAATGGGGCTGGACCAATTTAACTATGAGGATTAGACCGGGAGAGTGGACTGACCCATTTTATTGAAAAATATAGGGGGAAAACAAGGAATCTGGTTCTGTGATAATTACATTTATTAGAAGTATAGAGTAACAGCATATTTTATACTCACTTGTCCCATATCTAGGTATGTCTTCAGACAAGGATACACATTTAAGATGTTGTCCAGGTCCGATTTGGCATCTGTTAGCAACTTTCTGTCGGGTAAACCTACTAATCCCATCTTCGCTCGTTCTAGGTCCCGTACGTACATCCTGATGAAGATCTTAAAAGAGGAAAATAATAAAGTATTTTTAAAATAGATTTTTCCAAAGGAAAACCAGCACACTCAATGGCGTTTATGACAAGGATATAATGAGCGATTCATGTGGTAAAAGCAGTGCTTTTAACGGCATAGCCTTACTTACCTGTGCCCTTGTGCCATAGGCCTGCCAGTTTAACTTTGGGTCTTGAAGGATATCAAGTGCCATATTACAGACGCCAATGGTCATCTCTTGTTTCCCCAGGAAATGGAAAACCTTTGCTAATCTGTTTAATAACAGAGCGTCCTCTTTGCCAATTTCTATTGCCTTAAAAGAAAAATAATAAATTACTCCAGACTTTTTTAAATAACAGAAAATATGCAATATACATTTATAATAATATTCCACCTATAGAACGTTAAAAAGAAAAAAATATATAATCACATTTAGTAAGAGTGTGTCACCCCTCTCTTAGATTGTAAGCTCTCAAGCACAGTTGTTCTCTCTCCTACTGTTCAGTGTGTCTAACATGCAGGTATATTTGTTGTTGTGTCCGGCCCATTGTACAGCGCTGCGGAACTTGTTGGAGCTTTATAAATAACAGTAACTGCACAGAATTTTTTTTGTACCATTTTCGGCTTTCTCTTATGCAGGGTTTCCCAAACCTGTCCTCAGGCCCTCTAACAGGTCAGATTTTAAGGATTATCTTGGGGAAATGCAGACTGAATCCTGCAATCACTGAGCACAAAATCATATCACCTGTGCTGTGCTTCACATATCTGGAAAACCTGGCCTGTCAGCGGGTCCTGGGGACAGGTTTGGGAAACAATGCTCTTATGGTTCACAAATTGGTCAAACTAAGAAAGTTGGCAATGGAAGGTAAAATATTTGACCAAAATAACTGAATTTGAGTAGTGTTATTTTATCCTTTCTGCTCCACTATTCCAGTCTACAAATGTTCACAGCTCTCCAATGTGCTGCTTAGTGAATGACACCCCCCTTCTGAGTTTAGGGTTTCGTTCTCTAAGGTCTCACCTATTCAAGGTATTTTAAGCACCATTTTACCTTAAGGTATTCCTTTCTGAATAATAATTGGTTTAAAAGGAACACTCTAGGCCAAAAAAAAAAAAATAACACCCCCCTTTTTTTTTTTAAATTAGATTATACCTGTCGCCCTACCTGGTTATTCAGTATTTATTTTTATTTTTTTAAATGTAATACCCTAAAAACCACTGGTTTCCATCGGCGTTTTTTTTATTATACTCCCCTCCCTCCTCTTCCGCTCCAGTCATGGGAAATCTTCAACTTGGCTAATGGTTTACGTGAGAAGCACGCATGCGCGCCTCTCACGTAAACCAGCCAGTCAGCAGGCTTCCTCCATCTTCTTTGATTAGTGTTACGCGCAAGAGGATGCGCGCAACACTAATCCCAGCTACTGCGGCGAGTTGGAGACATCATCATGCTGAAAGCGCGATGACGTCTCCTACTCGGCAATAGTCGGCAGAAGTGGGAAATACAAATCCCGCTCTGCTGACAGCTGGGAGGGCGGAGTAAAGTCCTCTGCGTCTCTCAGCTGTTTCAGCCGATCAGCTGAGCGGAGGGGGCAGCGGAGGAAAAGGGAATTCTTCGGACATCATGACCACCTAAAAAAAAAAATCTTAGGTGGTCATGTTGCCTAGAGTATCCCTTTAACTAGTCCTGAAGCCAGGGTTCAGCAACCTTGGCCCCTAGATGTTTTGGAACAACATTTCCCTTGAAGCTGTGCCAACTTAAGTATCTGAGCATCATGGGACATGCAGTTCAAAAACATTTGGGGGTCAAGGTTGCTGACCCCTGCTTTAAGCCTGACCAGACGTGGTAACAATGGCATGGCGTGAACCTCCCATACTGTATCACTTTGCTCGTTATGAGCAGACATGTCCGGCTTACCTTGCTGTAAAAGTCTAATGAATGTGCTCCTGAATAGCCGCAGTCATGGATGCCCATTGGAGTAGTAGGAAACGTATGCTGTTTATCCAACATCATGCCAATGTAGCACCAGGCCAAAGCTGCAAACAAAAAAATTAAATTTACATATATTCCCACAGCTAACATTGCTACATATTAGTTTTGTATCCGTATCCATCGCTGGGATCTGTTGCCATCTATCACTAGCTTGGAGGAATGAATCCGATGTCGTGGCACTGTGGGTTTTGTCTCATACACCAGATTATACAGTATCACACAAGACAAAACAAACAAAGACCGGTCAAACCTTTACCAGATGTAAACATATTCTAGATATGGGGGGGGGGGGGTTGGAAAGGGCTACAGGGACCCACACAGTAATCATTAGCAGATAGTAACAGATAAACATTGACAGTATTGATGTCTAGCACAGACGACAAACGCCCTGCATCTAGAATTGTAGGTACAGGGTGACTTCAACATAGGAGAGGTCAGGGAAACGATATACAACATCAGCCGCCTGCACCCTCCCATTTTTAGGTTCAGGTACCCCAAGTCCATAGTGACTTCCGTCACAATGGGAAACACAGTTTCCATGGTCCCACACTGAATTTTTTTTTTTATTCATGTGTCCAATCACCTGTTTCCTTGTTAAGTCAAAGTAAATATGACTTTTTTTTTTAAGCCCAGTATATATATATATATATATATTACACACACACACACACACACGTTGGGCGGCTAAGCTGCTTACCAAACAGTAAAACAAAATATAATGCACCTTCCTTCTGGGTTTAGGATTAGGCTTCCTTTCCTTCTGCACCTTGCACCAAGACTGCCCTTTCAGGGGGAATCACATCTCCTATTTAGGCATCGGCTGTTGGTTAACCCTATAGGGGGAAAAAAGGAGTCCTCCATCCGCCTGCTGATGAACCTGTGGTCTACCACACTGCCCCTCAAATTTGATTAAATATATATGGCAGTTTAAGTGCAAGATGACAAACCTTAATTGGAGGAAGAAATCGTGGGGAGTTTCCACACTTATTATTTTTTTTTGGAAGTTGAATCACATTGCCTGGAGGACCACCCCCCCCCCTGCCTATTTTATGCTATAATTAGTAAAGGAGAAGACTTCATAATTAAAGTAATTCATGGCTGTATGTCCCCATGTCCTGAATGTGTGACCTTCCACCTGCCCTTGCAGCCTAAGACCCGTGTCAATATGATCAATATGATCGGATGAGGCATTGTGTGTAAGGTCTGCCAGGAAAAGTAAATATGGAGAACTGGTTTTACTGGTTTACTGTGTCTTGTCGAACCCACTGCTACAGTGACGGGAGCCTTTTTACAAGAAGACGTACACAATGTATTTTATTCTAGGTTAGGAATTTCGGTAAAAATGTTAAATCGCTAAAATATGACAGTTATTCAAGGTAAATCTGAGCCGTCAGCAAATCACCTGAGCGGAACAAAATAAATGTGACAGAAGAAATGTTGGGCGACCGGTTTAAAAAGTAGGTGTACAAAATAAAAAACAAAGCTTCCCGATCTCATTTTGAAATGTTCTGTCAAATTTTTATACTGGTTTCAACTGGTGACCAGATCACGCAATATTAGGGAGAGGCCTTTCCAAGCTGAACGGATCCCGAGTCTGTGGCGTCCTCCGGTGTGGAGAGTATGGGTTGGGTTACGTAGATTGCCGAAAGCTGCATTGAGATTTCACACTGCACAGCTTTCAGTAACAGCTGGCAACTGCGCATGCACCCGCAGCGTCTTCCCTGCGAGCAGGCCACCAGTCCAACGCGGATCAAATAGGCTAACGGGGACATCCCTGACTGGTGACTTTGGTATCTATGCGAAAGGGGGGGGGGCAGTGCCATGCTATAGTATTCTTGTATCTTGTAAACGACATATGTTGGGTGTAGGTTTTCATATTGCTTGTCCATGCTGCCCCGGTATCATTTTGGTAGCGACAGTGAAATGGGGAGAGGGACTCCTGAAGTCCAATTGCTACGAGCCCTCTCCTTGTTAGTTCCATGACATGAAAAGGGAGAGGGCAAAAGTGCATATACGCTACATTCTTACACATTGAGCCAATCAGACTACAGAGCAGCTGTTAGCCCTGGCCTGAAGTTGTTTACACATACACAGCTACAGTCTGAAAATAGACGTGTGTCCATTGAGTTCAGCCTTTGACACATCAGCTGCTGCTGTTGATCCAAAAGAAGGCAAAAAAAAAAAAAACCCCAGACTGAAGCGCTCGCCAATATGCAGCATACTGGGAATAAATTCCTTCTTGACCCCAGAATGGCGTCAGATTTCTCCTTGAATCTAGTCGCTTTTACCCACATAAATATAACCCTTAATATTATGTTTTTGCAGGAAGTCATCCAGTTGTTGTCTAAAGGTTTGTACAGTCTCTGACCCAAACACCTGAACAGGCAGAGAAATCCACAGCTTTATGGTTCTCCACGTAAAATAACCCTTTCTATGCTTTAGGCTGAATTTCCTTTCGTCCAGTCTAAATGGGTGACCTCGTGTCCTGTGTATATAGTCCTATTAATGAATAGGTTCCCAGACAAGGGTTGATAATGGCCCCGTATATATTTATATAAAGTCATCAGATCCCCTCTAAGGCGCCGTTTCTCTAAACTAAATGGTTTTAAGCTTGTTAGCCTTTCTTCATAATTTAAGTCTTCCATGCCCTTAATCTAGTTGCCGTCTCTGCACTTTTTCTACGGTCATAATATCCTTTCTTAAAACAGGTGCCCAAAATTACGCGGCATATTCAAAGTGCGTCTTACCATCGATTTATAAGGAGGCAAAATATAAAAATTGTTGAATTGAAATTATGACCCCCTGCCTTTATTACATCTTTGTAAATAGAATCACAAACAGCTACCAAGGGCAAACCAAGGGTTTACAAATATAAAACACTGGAATATACGCTACCTCTGTAATGACTATTCGAAGATCTCGCAGATTCTTTCAGCAGCATCAGGGTCTTGTTAAAAAATTGCAGCCTGTTGCTTTCATCTTCTTTTTTGTTCACCAGTAACTCATCCAGCCTAAAAGAAGTAGAGACACGTATTTTCCATTTCTCTAAGCATTCCTTAAAAAAATTGTTGAAAGAAGCAGTCTAAAACAGAATATGGTAAATAAAGTGCAGAATGCGGAAACGTGTACCGAAAAACAATATGACCAATACTGCCACGAAGGAGAAAAACCACAAAAACACAGGTATATCAATATATCATTTTTATCTTCATAGAATACTTGGTGGTATAAAATATAACATTAATATGGGCAATAAAAACTCTAAAATAACCCAAAATCAAAAAAGGAAAAAGTACCTATAGTAGAGTCAGATTTTATACCACCAGGTTTAATGTATCCAAGTATTTTACGAAGATACATTTGTGTCAATTTCTGTTATGTTGGATGTTAGAGTTAGGCCCTAATGGTGGTGTAACCATCTGGATCAGCAAGACCCAAGTTGGTTTCAAGGGGCAAACTGATTTTACAGTATAAGGTATATATATCATTTTTATCCTTGGAATACATCAGGTGCATATTTTAAAAATATATCTGACTTTGCAGATGTAGAAAGTAAATTAGACTGACATGTGAGAGCCTTTTGGGTTAAACGTGTCCCATTTTATCCTACAGCCAGCCCATACCTCAGGTAGACAGAGGGCAAAATGTTTTGCATCGCAGGTAATATATTTTTAAATAAGTCATAAGACACCACCAGGTTGTTTGTATATTTATTTTTTTAACCAATCATTGGCGTGGTTAGGAAAAAGAAAACACATTGGGCTCTACTGCATCCCTGGTGTAAACTTACCAGAGCTATTCTAGTCTATGGAGTTGCTACCTTTACACCAAGGTTGGCATACAGACCATAGTTTTCATCAAGACCCACGGAACAAATAATTTTTTATTGCCTGGTTAGTACATTCGACAGCCTAATAGAGAATGTGTTTGCTGTCACTACAAGGTTTATTAACCCTGGGCCGCTCTTACTTTATGTAGATGGATGCCATAGTGAAGAACCAGCTTCTCTTCTCTTCCACTGGAATCTGGAAAGAGCAGATGATTGTCAGCGACTGTTTAGGCAACAAATGTATTTCTTTTTGCTTATGTAGAAACATTGCACATGTCTCGCATGTTCATTCAATAGATTGTATTGGCGCATCACATTTACTACAGCCCCAATGGGGAGGGATAATGGCAAACCTGTCCCCACATCTGTTCTTTCATTATATACCCCCATAAATAAGGGGATTAAAAAGCATTGCAATCTCCTGATCAATATATTTTGACATATAGTTATTGTAAGGATTTGGTGTTTGCTTGTTGTCTTTGAAGAAATCACCCAAAACCAGTGTTTTTCACTTTATCGTATCACATTCCTGAATAATCCCTCTCCTCAACTCCCCTTTCCCACATCAACATCGGTGTCATAGCTTGCATTACCACCATTCACATTTCCAATACAAAGGATTGTACTAGTGATCCTGACCACCAATACGATGGAAACTCCTCTACCTCATCTCTTGTAGATTGTAAGCTCCTCTGGGCAGGGCCCTCTGCGTATCTTGTCTCTGGTTTCCACGTTTGTCTCTGATTTTGTTAGTTAGGCTGGGGTCAGACTAACGCATTTTTAACGTGCGTTTAGGCGCACTTAATCACGGCAGCAGTAGCAGCAAATGACGGCCAATATACAAAGTACAGCCGCAGGAAAGTCCGGCCGCGCAACGCAAGTGGAAAATGAATGCATTTTTTCGAGAACGCAGGACAGCTAGTACTGACGTCCAGAGTGCGTTGCGTGTTTGCGTGATTAGGAGATGTCAGACGCTGCTAATGTCCAGCCTACATAACGTCCAGACGCAAGAAAAGTGTTTTGACGATCCGTAAAAAAAAAAAAGGAAAATGCGCATCTTATGACCGTTTTCGCGCATTCCGTTAAAAAAAATACATCAATGCGTTCGGACGCACTTTTTGACGGTCGCTGCGAATAATGCGTTCGTTTGACCCTAGCCTTTAATTCCCCACTCTTTATAGTAAAGTCTTGCGGAAGAGGATAGACGAGTTATTCAAGACGCACCATCACAGCATAATTTGTGTGTGTTCTTACAAAGGGAAGAAAAGTGTAATTTCATGTACTCTGAAAAACATTAAGGGGGGGGGTCTGTCCTCCAACAATCTTAGAAAAAAACAATAAATCAGGACTGTCCTTCCAAATCTACGACTGTCGGTAGACGTGCAATTGTCTTATTACATTAGATGCGATCTTTGCATCCTGTCAAAAACGTTATTTTCTAAAAAAAGCGCAGAAAAAAAAAACCACCATTGTATTCTGGTAGCCATTTTTTCTTTTATACACTTATTTTATTCAGTAGGGGGCCAAGACAAAACCATAAAATAACAGAATATCCTCTATAGGAAGGGCAAAATATTGACATCAAATTTTGGGAACACATGTCACCCGCACACCACTTTTGTGCTGAACCCCCTATTACTGGGACCCGGCCGTGTACTTCGAAATACATTTGTAGTCATGATTAATGTGGATCTGTTCTCGTGATGTGGTTTTTCACAATATAACTCCAGGATCTTGATTGTGGTGTTTGCCGAGGAAAACAAACACACCTTTATTTAAATATCAACACAAAAGAGTGCCAGCACTCTTACAGTTATTTTGTAGAAAGCACGGAGACACTTCAGCTCTGGTTTCTGCGTTCTATTGAAAAATAATCTTGTAGCACTGCAGAAATATGCTAGAGTTCCACTTTATTTAGCATTTTCGTTCTAATATGGACTGACAGTGATCTGCACACCCTCATTCCACAGTGGTTATAAATCCATATATCACTTGTTTTTGGCAATGCGTTTGTGTGCGCTTATGGCTTTATGTATTTGGAAAATGTCTCGGTGTTTAGTTTAGTTTTTATTATACTTCACTTATTGATTGAAAACCTATGATTTTTTAAATGTTCAATTTCTCCATGATTCCCTGATCTAAACTGAATGCGCCGCCACACCGTTACCGTACAATTGTAGCACCATGAACCGAGATCACTGTATTTTAAATAACTATACTTGGTAAAAAGTAGTTCTAGTGATGTTAATTAGTCTAAAAGAGGGTCTGACAATGTCTCAAAATAGTGACCACCCAGGGTGGTGTTATATTACTTAGTAGGGCATGTGGTATACAAGGTACACGGATGTAGGGCTTGCCACCTAGTATTATAGATAAACGAAAGGCGATATATTGTGTGAAGCACAATATGGATAGTAGACTGACGTGTTACATTGTGTGGTACATCGTGACATAAGAATGTGTGACACATGTTATTTCTGGTACACTTGGTGTTTCATATGGTGGGTACAGTGAGGTATTACATTATGTGACAAAATATGGTTTGTAAGCGGAGTTATTACTTTGTGTGACACGGAATATGGTTGTTGGTACAGTGAGGTAATACATTGTGTGACAATATGGTTGGTACACTGCGGTATTACATCGTGACACAATATAGTTGGTAGACTGAAGTATTACAATGTGTAACACGATATGGTTGGTATGCTGAGGTATTACATTGTGTGACAATATGGTTGGAGCGCTGAGGTATTACATTGTGTGCACGGGACATGGTTGGCAGACTGAGGTATCACATCGTGTGACACAATGGGTACACTGAGGCAGGGCTCAAAATTTCAAGTCCGAAGCTACTAGCCAGGCCTTAATAGTTACTCGCCACTAGTTGCCCCACCTAACCCCTTATCCTGCCTCTGCATTCCTACTCGCCCTCATGTAATTTCCACTCGCCAAATGCGAGCAGGCGAGCGGAAATTTTGAGGCCTGCACTGAGGTATTATATTGTGTATCACATGACATGGTTGGTACATTGGAGGTATTATATAGTCTGACATGATATGGTTGGTACACTGAGGTATTGCAGTTTATAACATTCTGGTGTGTAGTACAATGAGGTATCACTATGTAATTCCAGGACACTGACTCTGTTACCACGATACTTTGTGATGCAACGCATGTGCAGCAGGCATCCCACATCTCCTGTCTAGCACATGGTGTTATCCCCATGCATGACATTTTTTGGTAGCAGGTGCACAGTCCATAATGTTAGCTTGCATAGATGTGTGGTATAGCTGGTGCCTAGCACAACGTGATACTGCTGAGAATGACACACATGCTGGAGCACAATATGATGTAATATGTATTTATATGGCATGAGGTGTCGTTTGGTTCACACGGTACACTGCGGTTTAGTCATACACGACACACAGCACTGATGCACAGCGCGTTCGGTAATCTCAGTGTGCCATATGAAATCGCGGTGTGTAGTACCCATGGAATTTTGTGTGCAACCACAGCATCACTAGAGTACAGCATGCCACAAGGTAACGTATGATGTAACGGAGGTTGAATTTGTTTGGGAATTCTCTATGGCACATTGTAGAGACATGACCTGTTATAGCTTGTGTTCCGTACAGTGCAGTAACATGCGGGATGGCAGGTGTAGAACAAAATGTGGTTTCTACCAGTGTTATGAGTGAAGATACCTCATAGTGAGCACCTTGTTCATCAATAACAGTGTGACTTGTTCAGTGTCCTTGGTCAGCTGCTGGCATGGCTTAATTCAAAAGGTTATATCTATCATAATATACAGTGCACTCCACTTTAATATTTAAAATCACCTAAGGTGACACTGATGAAGAGTGCAGCATCTCCCAGTTCTGTATATGTGTTTAATATACATATTTATATTAGGGCTGAAACAATTAACTAAAAAAATAAAAAAAATAAAATCGATAATGAAAATAGTTGACTATTTTCATTATCGATTAATCGGTTGTCTACATGTATTAAATCGGTCTGTGTACAGCACACACTGTTTAGAGTCAGACTGCGCTAAATGGTATTAACCTCAGACACTACTTAAGAGCTGATTGGAGAAGACGCGCCGCTGCTTTACTTAGTAGGATTTAGTTTTAAGGTTATGTCAGAAACAATCAGTTTGTTTTTATTTAGTTTACAATATTAAACAGAACTATAGTGCTGTCACTGGGTGCAGGAGCTGTACCGCCGGTGTTTTATATTTACTTGGAGTTAGAGTCCTGTGCCACCGCCCCACCCTCCCTCTCTAATCCGGAGCTGCCATCTATCCTTTTGGTCCGGTCCCTTTCCCCAAACTCTGTTTCACACACGGGTCCTGTCCCTTGCCCAAACTCACTTCCACCCGTGGTCCATCCATCCACTCACTACTTAAATCTGACCACACGCTCGCATACCAGGTGTGCAAAAAGTACACAAGTTATGCAATTTGCATAGGTATGTATGAAACTTACATACAGTACGTAAATTGCGTCAGAAAAAAGGCGTTTTGTTTTTTACATTGGTGTTCCTTTAAGTAATACATATATAAAAATCAGAGTATAGCAGTATGTAGAGATACCTTTCTTTTATTGGACGTTACATTTAAAAGCATTTGAGAATATAGCTCTCTTCCTCAGGTCTTGATGCTAAACTGACCAATCATATAATTGAACAGTAAAGAGTCAAGCAGAAGGGGGGGGGGGGTTGGTGTTGTAAATGCCAATAGTGGAATCATATGGTCAAATAAGTTAAACAGAGGACAGATCATAGGCTCTTAAAACTATGAGCCTATGATCTGTCCTCTGTTTACCTTAGGCTAGGGTCAAATGAACGCATTATTTGCAGCAACCGTCAAAAAGTGCGTCCGAACGCATTGATGTATTTTTTCACGGAATGTGCGAAAACGGTCATACGATGCACATTTTCGTGCGTGATTTGTTACGGATCCAAACCAGAAAACTTTTTGCGTCTGGACGTTATGTTGGCCAGACATGAGCAGCGTCTGACGTCACCTAATCACGCACACACGCCGCTAGCGGACGCAGCGCACTCTGTACGTCAGTACTAGCGGTTCTGCGTTCTTGAAAAAATGCGTTCATTTTCCACTTGCGTTGCGCAGCCGGACTTTCGTGCGGCCGTACTTCGTATATTGGCCGTCATTTGCTGCTACTGCGGCCGTGATTAAGTGCACCTAAGGCTAGGGTCAGACGTTGTCCGTGAAAAAGTGCGTTCGAACGAACGGACGCATTTTTTCACGGAATACGCGATAGCGTTCATACGATGCGCATTTTCGTCCGTGATTTTGTACGGATCATCAATAAAACACTTTGCGCCTGGACGTTATGTTGGCCAAACATTAGCAGCGTCTGACATCTCCAAATCACACACACACGCCGCTAGCGGACGCAGCGCACTCTGTACGTCCGTACTAGCGGTTCGACGTTCTCGAAAAAATGCATTCGTTTGCCACTTGCGTTGCGCAGCCGCACTTTTGTGTGGCCGTTCTTCGTATGCTGCCCGGCATTGGACGTAATTTGCTGCTAGCACGGCCGTGATTTAGTGCTGCTAAACACACGTTGATACTGCGTTAGTCTGACCCCAGCCTTACTTGACCATATGATTCCACTATTAGCATTTACAACACCCCATCCGCTTATGTTTACTCCAGGAGTATAGAATGAGAAATGCTGAAATAATGCATTAATTACACTTTAACTAAACACATTCGATTTTAGTCAAAAGACAAACTAAATCAAGATTTGCTGTCACAATTTACACTGGTTAAAACCTAAAAATGCTCATTAAGCAGCAGGTTGCCCCTGATCTCCCCCTGCTCGGGCAGGTTCTCTGAGAGAAGCAGGGGAGCAGTATTAAAAAAAAAGTGTTTCTTCTCAATGTAAAGCCTTTATGCTTGTCAGGTGTTCATGCACAATAAAGTGTCTGATAATGATTTATTGGAGTGCTAAATGAGGGCGTGAATACTATCTGCAGGCAAAGTACTAAGAGGAAATAACCCTGCAAAGAATATACCAGCTTTCACAGCTCCCATAGGGGGTTACTGTGACTTTGCACACAGGTGATCAGAAAGTCAATTATTCTATAGAAATCTCTTAAAATTACAGATTGAATTGCTTCAGCAATAAATACAGGCACATCCCACACATGGCTCTAGGCTTGTTCCGGATGGCCCCCATCGATGTTTCCATAGGAATTGTAGTCGATGCAGGTCGGCGAATTTAGTTTGATCCAACATTCTACGTGTCCGTATTAACCACAATATATTGTTATCCAGTTATAGAAACTTAGGGTTGCCAGGTCAGCCACGGTATCCTGGATACATTACTACTTCATGCAGAGGGGGAGCACAGGGAAAAGTGCTGCCCTGCAACATGTAAGGCTAGGGTCAGACTAACACATTTTTCGCGTTGTCCGTGAAAAAGTGCGTTCGAACGAATAGACGCATTTTTTCACGGAATACGCGATAGCGGTCATACGATGCGCATTTTCGTCCGTGATTTTGTACGGATCATCAATAAAACCCTTTTTGTGTCTGGACGTTATGTTGGCCGGACATTAGTAGCGTCTGACGTCTCCTAATCACGCACACACGCCGCTAGTGGACGCAGCGCACTCTGTACGTCAGTACTAGCGGTTTCACGTTCTCGAAAAAATGCGTTCGTTTGCCACTTGCGTTGCGCAGCTGCACTTTCGTGTGGCCGTTCTTCATATGCTGCCCGGCATTGGACGTCATTTGCTGCTAGCACGGCCGTGATTTAGTGCTGCTAAACGCACGTTGATACTGCCTTAGTCTGACCCTAGCCTTATGTATAATTCATATGCTGCAGGAAGGAAGTTAAGGCAGATCTCCTGGGATTCCTTATTTGCAGCGTATAGATTCTACATGCTGCAGGGTGGAATTGTCCACACAATGCCCATCAGCATGAATAAATTACCGTATTTTTCGCTCCATAAGACGCACTTTTTTCCCCCCAAAAAGTGGGGGGAAAAGTGGGTGCGTCTTATGGAGCGAATATGGCCCAGCAGCTCGTGGATGTGCCTCCGCTCACCTGCCGCCGCCGCGTTCGTCTCCCTCTGAGCATGCGTCCGGCGGCAGGAAGCTTGGGCACTCGCCTGGGGGAGCCACGTGACCGCGATCTCCCGAGATCGCGGTCACGTGGCTCCCCCAGGCGAGTGCCCAAGCTTCCTGCCGCCGGACGCATGCTCAGAGGGAGACGAACGCGGCGGCGGCAGGTGAGCGGAGGCACATCCACGAGCTGCTGGGCCATATCCATATGTGAGCTGGGGAATTATCAATGTGTGAGCTGGCTGGGGCAAATCCATGTGAGAGCTGGCTGGGGCAAATCCATGTGTGAGCTGGCTGGGGCAAATCCATGTGAGAGCTGGCTGGGGAAATCCATGTGAGAGCTGGCTGGGGCAAATCCATGTGAGAGCTGGCTGGGGCAAATCCATGTGTGAGCTGATGGGGCAAATCCATGTGTGAGCTGATGGGGCAAATCCATGTGTGAGCTGGCTGGGGCAAATCCATGTGAGAGCTGATGGGGCAAATCCATGTGAGAGCTGATGGGGCAAATCCATGTGTGAGCTGATGGGGCAAATCCATGTGTGAGCTGATGGGGCAAATCCATGTGAGCTGGCTGGGGCAAATCCATGTGTGAGCTGATGGGGCAAATCCATGTGTGAGCTGATGGGGCAAATCCATGTGTGAGCTGATGGGGCAAATCCATGTGTGAGCTGGCTGGGGCAAATCCATGTGAGAGCTGGCTGGGGCAAATCCATGTGAGAGCTGGCTGGGGCAAATCCATGTGTGAGCTGGCTGGGGCAAATCCATGTGTGAGCTGGCTGGGGCAAATCCATGTGTGAGCTGATGGGGCAAATCCATGTGTGAGCTGATGGGGCAAATCCATGTGAGAGCTGGCTGGGGCAAATCCATGTGAGAGCTGGCTGGGGCAAATCCATGTGAGAGCTGGCTGGGGCAAATCCATGTGTGAGCTGATGGGGCAATCCATGTGTGAGCTGGCTGGGGCAAATCCATGTGTGAGCTGGCTGGGGCAAATCCATGTGTGAGCTGGCTGGGGCAAATCCATGTGTGAGCTGGCTGGGGCAAATCCATGTGTGAGCTGAGGGCAAATCCATGTGTGAGCTGGCTGGGGCAAATCCATTTGTGAGCTGGGGCAAATCCATGTGTGAGCTGGGGCAAATCCATGTGTGAGCTGGGGCATATCCATGTGTGAGCTGGGGCAAATCCATGTGTGAGCTGGGGCAAATCCATGTGTGAGCTGGGGCAAATCCATGAGCTGATGGGGCAGATCCATGTGTGAGCTGGGGCAAATCCATGTGTGAGCTGGGGCAAATCCATGTGTGAGCTAAGGCATATCCACGTGTGAGCTAAGGCATATCCACGAGCTGGGGCAATATCCATTATTACACTATTTCATTCAGAATATTTATTTTCCGGTTTTCCTCCTCTAAAAACTAGGTGCGTCTTATGGTCAGGTGCGTCTTATGGAGCGAAAAATACGGTATACGTTTCCAGGAAAACATGGCTGATCTGGCAACCCTAATTACACATGCACCTTCTCATGCCTGACCTTTGCTGAGCATCAAGGGACTTGTAGTTCCTAGACATGCATACCCCCCCCCCCCCCCCTCCTGATGAAGAGCAAAGGCAATGGAGGAATCCTGAAGTATGACTTTAGACGATTTCCTTCCTGCAGTGGGTGAATTCTTCATACCACGGGGCAGCAGATTTCAGGTCGTTCATTAGGCTCCAGCTGGTATTTAAAAAGAAACCCAGTGTAATCTGATTTTATGGGGAACACAAATGTGCCTGTGAGAATGGGTAATGGCGCTAGTGGTCTGCCCTTTTGGTGAATACCCAATCAGGGATCTAGATTTTTAGATCGATGATGGCATTACAGAAGAGATAAACGCAAATCATTCTGTTACCACACAAAAACGGTGACCAGAAGTGAAAATCCAAGGATGTCACCTCTGCCAAAGCGATACAGCCACTGCCAACCATAAATTCAGCCTATTTAAGCCTCATCAGGTGGGTATAGCTCAGTGATGGCGAACCTATGGCACGCGTGCCACAGCTGGCACAAGAGGTACTCTTTACTGGCATGCAAACAATAAGTTCGCCATCGCGGTTACTGCTGACCCCTTGCCGCTGGGAGCTCCGGATGGCAAGGTGTTACCGCAACATCCCGGGACAGCATAGCTCATCCCGCTGGCGCTGAGGTCGGCCTGCGGTCTGCCTACCTTGGGCGCTCTGATTGTGTCAAAAAGGTTCACCATCAGGTGATGCTTCTCTAAGCACTTTGAGGAAGAGCGTTCAGGTCTGACTATGATTGACAGGTCAGCAATGTTTTCCTGGATATATAAATATATTCATGCTGTTGAGCAGTGCATAAAAAAACGCAACCCTGCAGCATGTAGAAACCATACGCTGCAGGTGAGAATCAAAAAGGGATTCCAGGTGACCTGCCTTGATTTCCTTCCTGCAGCATCTGAATTATACATGTGGCAGGGCAGCACTTTTCCCTGTGCTCCCCCTCTACAAGAAATGGTAATAGGTGTCCAGGAAAACATGGCAACACTGTGTCTGGCTCCACTATATTAGGTGTCAAGCTGCTATTGTCACCGCTCGCTAGCAATAGGGAGCTTCTATTAGATACCGGCTCTCGTCGCTGTATCACTGGCTTTACCGGAATAGAGTCCCTCAGGTTTGTGTTTTTCCTTCATTCTTATAAAATTGCTGATTTCATTAATGAAATATTCATGTAATTTTCCTGTGTAAGTTGCTGTTCCACCAGTTACACTGCCCTGTCATCCTGCGAGCTGTCAATGCATCCTGATATCACCCAGGCGAGGGTAAACATGTTGCCTATTTACTCAGGAATTCCATTAAAATGCAAACCCAAGGAATTTTGTTGTTGGTGAACAGTAGTATTTGTCCGACCCAATCTTCTGATCTCACCTGACAGGTAAACATTGGCACCTCTGACCACAGAACTCTGTGCCAGCTCTATCTCCACGATGCCATGACAATAGTACTTTATCACCAGAGCCATGTGGTACCACTACCTACCCCATGCCCACCATCATAAAAGACCCCCACAGTCAGCCAGGTCTAAATATAGAAAGCCAGAGTTATTGGCAGTGAAAGAAAAAATATTCTGATACACCGTGATTTTCAGGGCTCCTATGAATGACATGGCCTTAAAACCTGCTGCCCTGTAGTATGTAGGATTCATATTCTGCAGGAGGAAAAATGATCGAATTAAATCAAGAACGTGCTTTCTCCATGATAAAATGATGAGATTTCATTTGTGGAGTGTTCAGCAATCTTGGCCTTCTAGATAGTTTGGAACTGCAAATCCGTTGATGGTAAAGTACTCAATAGGTTGGCCGTGGCTCATGGGAAATGTAGTTCCAAAATATCTGGAGAGCCAAGGTTGCTGACCCCTGCTGTAGTGTATGAATTCCACACATTGCAGGGAAGCACTATCATGTTGATCTGTGGTTCCCAACTACGGTCCTCAAGTAACCCCCCCAACAGGCCAGGTTTGCCCCAAGGTGAACCTTTAAAACCTGGCCTGGCAGGGGCACTTGATGACTGTGGTTGGGAACCAGTGATGTAGAACATTAGTGAATAACCTCCTTAGTTATGGCGAACCTTGGTATCCCAGATGTTACAGAACTACATTTCCCATGATGCATTGACACACATAAGCCTGGCAGAGCATCAAGGGAAATGTAGTTCTGAAACATTTAGCGTGACGAGGTTTGCCAGCACCGCCCTAGGTCTTTCCCGGATTTATTGCAACCTCTGTACTGCATGGCAGATTAGGTTGGTGCAACAAGGTACATGTTTATCTTGCATTAAGCAATCAAATCGCAAAATATTTTTTTTCTCAAATTTAACCAGAGTAACATTAATATATATCTGAAAGATTGTGTTAGTACACGTGGAAGGGACACATGCAAACATCACCACCAGAAGTTGATCCGCCAGGTTCATATTCCGCTGCGCTGACTACAGAACGCACAGACCTTATCGGTTTTATAAATAACACAGCAGACGTGACTGCACACTGGTGTATAAATAAAATAAAAATACGTTTCTGCTTCTAAAAACTTCTCCCGCTTACCGCAAAAGACAAATAAAGATACATGGTGCAGTACGTATTTGCTCCCCAATGGACCATCTCCTTTTTATTGATTGCGTGCTACACCGTGTATCTATTGTTTGTTTTCTAGATACATCTACTGTATATATTTCTATTACTATTGGTTTTATATGAAGGTTTCTTGACTGACCTCTTGTTTCCCAAACACCAGAGCCTTTTCGTACAATCCAATCCCGGCTTTCAATTTCTCTATGTTGTCCTCCTCGTTTAGCAGCCCGACGTCAAACGAATGAACGTAGCCTTGCTCCGCCAGACAGCGAGCACCCCGCAGCTTACGGTCCACGCTGTCCCCGTCGTCTCCCTCCAGACCCATGAGATGGGACAATCTGTCGGTGCATTCTGAAGCCTTGTCTTCCATGTTTAACCTGTCGTACACGTAAGCCAGGTTGGCCCAGGCGTTCAGATTGTCGGGGTCCAGCTGGCTGACGCTGAGGAAGATGTCCTTGGCGCTGTCCACCTCGTCCAGGTAGAAGGAGAAGACTCCGAGCAGGTTCTTGACGGCGTGCTGCTGGAAACTGAAGTCGGACTCGAGCTGGAACTGCAACACGTCTCTCTTCAGTTTGATATCTCGCCTCCGAAACTGATCCGGGGTGCAGGATTCGAAGTTAAGGTTCATTTCCAAGTGGAAATGTCCAGGTATATATTCAAACTCATCTATGAGGGTCTCAATGTCCACACCAAGTGTCTCCTCCATGATCGGCGCAGCAATTGTTTCCCTTGCCTTTCCTGCTCTGGGTGTATATGTACCTGTAATTCTAGTTTGAGTCACTGGTATCCTGGGTGGAGTCCGGGCTGGGAGAGGTGACTGCTTAGCATTCTCTGGCCCGGGTGAATGTGTTACACATGATTGTATCTCAGCACAACACGATCCTTTTTTTCCCCCTCCATTGTTGTTTTATGAATTTAGGTATACTCCTATCTTAGAAACATAGAACATAGAAACATAGAAAAATGTCGGCAGATAAGAACCTTTCGGCCCATCTAGTCTGCCCAATTACATGGATACTTTACCTGGATTTATCTTTTGGGCAGACTAGATCTTGCAACTTCTCCTATAAATTAACCCTAGATATATGTGAACTTCATCACGTTACGACAGTAGACACTTTTTCACACAACGGCCTCATGGAAAGTCTTACATTCCCACCAATAAAATGGGATTATTTGCTAAATGGTGAAACTGGGGAGCATCGCAAGCAAACTGCATATTTTGGGTCAATATAGTTGAATTTACATAGGTTTCCATTTCGGGTATTACTTCGGCTCAGCCATTTTAGGCTAGGGGCAGACTAACGCATTTTTCACGTCTACCGTCAAAAAGTGCGTTCGAACGCATGGACGCACTTTTTGATGGAAGACGCGATAGCGGTCATACTGTGCGCAATTACAGCCGTGATTTTAGACGGCGCTGTATAAAACAAATGGATGTGATGTTGGCCAGACATGTGCAGCGTCTGGCATCTTCTAATGACGCACACTTGCCGCTATACTGACGCAGCGCACTCTGTGCGTCAGTACTAGCGGTTCGACATTATTGGAAAAATGTGTTCGTTTGCTGTTTGCGTTGCGCAGCCAAACTTTCGTGCGGCCGTACTTTGTATGTTGGCCGTCATTGGACGTCATTTGCTGCTACCACGGCTGTAATAAAGTGCGGCTAAACGCATGTTCACGCTGTGTTCGTATGACCCCCAGCCTTAATTTAAATCAGTGGTTGCCTACCCTGGTCCTCAAGTGCTTCAGATATCTGCAGACCTGTCCTGTTAGCGGTACTTTACGACCACGGTTGGGAAAAACTGACCTGAATGTTAAAATTTCTCTACCAATTCACCACTTAGTGAACAAGCCCCCTTTTAAACTTCAAGAACAAAGGTGGCAAGTTTGGCGTAATCCGAAGGCGTCATTCACTAAACAGCCCTGTTTTACCGAAGTTTACAGAAGTTGCAAAGAATGGGAAAAAAACACTTTTGTTGCAACTACTGTGCACTTAGTCTGACCCCAGCTTTAGGATTGACCAACGCATTTTTAATGTGCGTTTAGGCGCACTTAATCACGGCCGCAGTAGCACCAAATGACGGGCAATAATGGCCAATATACGAAGTACGGCCGCACGAAAGTCCGGCTGCGCAACGCAAGTGGAAAATGAACGCATTTTTTCGAGAACGCAGAACCGCTAGTACTGACTAGGGATGAGCTGTTCGGGTTCGGAGTTCGGCCCGAACTTTGGCAGTTCGAAAGTTCGCAAACTTCAAACTTTTTGGGTGTGGTCGGTTCGAGTTCGAAAAAGAAAAAAAGACATTTTGAAAAAAATATAGAAAATGCTTAAAAAAATACAAAAAAATCTAGAAATAAAGAGACTCTTTACTGCAGAATATTATAAGCAACGGTTTATTAGATATTGAATTAAAAACTAATGTGTACGTGGAAAGATTCTCAACTCTAAATGACCTCTGTTCACAAACGGGCATAACACCAGGTGTTTTTAGTCTGGTAATCAATTTGATACATTGTACACTATACTGAGGGGGTGGGGTGGTGTCTGTTTCTGATTGAGATTTGAGAATTTAATTTCCCTCCTAAAACTTCCTAATATGCTGCATTTAACTGGTGTTTGAAAAAAATTCAAAATAACATCTAAAGCAATGTTATTTTTCACCTCGGGATTAAACATTCACAGGGTTATTCAGAGAGCGGTGAAAATCAGGAGAATAACTGGAGAAGTGAAAATTCTAGGTCAAAATAGCCAAACCAGAAAAATTCTCCCATTTAACTCACTTTCCAAGTTGGCTATTTGGTCTAGATTGTTCTCTTCTCCTGCCAGTTCTCCTGGCTTTCACCTCTCTCTCAGGGTTGTTCAGAGAAAGGTGAAAACCAGGAGAATGGCAGGAAAAGAGCACAATCTGGACCAAATAGCCGATTTGGAAAGTGAGATAAGGCTAGGGTCAGACTAACGCATTTTTCGCAGCGACCGTCAAAAAGTGCGTCCGAACGCATTGCCGTATTTTTTTCACGGAATGCGTGAAAACGGTCATACGATGCACATTATTGTGCGTGATTTTTTACGGATCCAAACCAGGAAACTTTGGGTGTCTGGACGTTATGTTGGCCGGACATGAGCAGGGTCTGACGTCTCCAAATCACGCACACACGCCGCTAGTGGACGCAGCGCACTCTGTACGTCCGTACTAGCGGTTCTGCGTTCTCGAAAAAATGCTTTCATTTTCCCCTTGCGTTGCGCAGCCGGACTTTCGTGCGACCGTACTTCGTATATTGGCCGTCATTGCCCGTCATTTGCTGCTAGTGCGGCCGTGATTAAGTGCGCCTACACGCACGTTAAAAATTCGCTAGTCTGACCCTAGCCTAAAGGGGAGAATTTTTCTGGTTTGGCTATTTTGACCTAGAATTTTCCATTCTCCAGTCATTCTCCTGCTCTTCACCGCTCTCTGAATAACCCTGAGAGGGTTATTCAGAGAAAGGTGAAACTCAGGAGAATGACTGAAGAGAAAATTCTAGGTCAAAGTAGCCAAACCAGAAAAATTCTCCCCTTTATCTCACTTTCCAAATCGGCTATTTGGTCTAGAATTTTCCATTCTCCAGTCATTCTCCTGCTTTTCACCGCCAAAAAATCAGTAAACTTTTTCTGCGTGTCCGAAAATGTCTCCTCTTTTCATACAGACTGCCGCCCCAAGCAGTTGTTTATGGATAGATTAAAGGAAAAACATTTACCGTCATTTGAAATGTCATTTTTTTGGTTTTTACATATTTCTATACATCCTAGAAATCCGCCACTTCACAGGCAGGTTATGGGGACCTCCTAGGCACGATATTTGAAGGAATTTTTCATTTTTATTTTTAACCCTTATTTCATGGAAAACTCACTGTCCCTTTAAAAACGTTTTTTTTTTACTTTTTGTCCTTGTTTCCTGTCCCCCAGGGCACTACCCGGACCCCCATACACCTTTTATGGCAAATATCTAGCATATATGCCCTCTTGGAGGGCACTCTAAAAACCAAATTTTCAACCCCATTGACTAGTATTGAGTTCGGGTTCGGATCCGAACATTTGGAAAGTTCGGGTTCGGCTCCGAACCGAACTCGGGGAGTGTTTGGCTCATCCCTAGTACTGACGTACAGAGTGCGCTGCGGCGGCATAGTGGCGTGTGTGCGTGATTAGGAGACGTCAGACGCTGCTAATCTCCAGCCTACATAACGTCCAGACGCAAAAAGTGTTTTATTGACAATCCGTAAAAAATCACGCACAAAAATGCGCGTCGTCTGACCATTTTCGCGCATTCCTTGAAAAAATACGTCAATGCGTTCGGACGCACTTTTTGACGGTCGCTGCAAATAATGCATTCGTTTGACCCTAGCCTGAGATGCAAAACTCAACAACAGCAGGCGAAGTAGCTGCAAACAACAATGGTGATTAGCGGTACCACTGTTTTTCTTCTGTGAAATTTGTAAACTTTGGCAATTCTCCATTCAGCTTTGTTCCTCCAATGTTAAAACACCGGTCAATATACTTTCATTGATTTTTAATATGGATCTCCATTGAACGCTGATAGAAATTGCGATGAAAAGAATGTTAGACAACTTCGCCTGAAACTACGGAGGAAACAACTATGGAATCTAAGCTGAAAAACTCTAGCAGAAAATACAGTGGACAGAACAGTAAAAAGTATGGGGAACTATTGATGGAGCAATCGTAAATAGTGACTTCAATGGAGTTCGCCTCAATAAATACACTCGGGATGAAGGAGAAGGAGAAGGAGATCTTCCTGGTCAATGAGGATGAACCAATCATGCACTTTCTCCTCCCAGCCAAGTACTAGTCCTTGGGTTTCTGGGCACACAAAACCCTCCCTTGAGGAATCCCTTTGGGGAATCAAAGCTCCCCACCCTGCAGTCCTTCAAGCCACAATTCCCCAGAGGTTTCCCCCACAGGGGTTTTCACTCTCCTGCCAGGTGAAGGATGACTCTCCGTGAGTCCAGAGGTTGCCCATATTATGGTTATTTTATGACCAAACCTATAATAATATATTTATGATTTGTAATAGCGTGTAAGTTCCCTATCAATCTGTTATATCCTACAAAATGAATTCCATTGTCTTGAATTTACTTAATAAATGGATTCATTTAAATATATGTTTTTCTCATTGTGCATTTTTTAAAACAAATTAATCTAAGTTGATCGGAGATGGTTTAGAGGTACAGTGTATTTTTTTCTTGTTTCTGGAGGGTGGGATATGAGCGGATGCTGTACACGCAACACATGGAATATGCCTTTACAGCAACATGTGTTGATAGATCAGAGGTTCAGAAGTCTCCTTAACCCTTGTTGATCGTTAAACAGAAGCGGTCTCCTTGCTAAAATAATTCTTTGACAGGGAACTTGGAGGGAGCTGGAACATTGGATAGAAAACACTAGGGGGTGAAAAGAGACACACAGGGATAGGGAGGAATGGATAGACCAGAGAAATCAAAAGAAAAAATGCATTTGGTCTCTTTCATGGTGCTTAAGGTGCTGTGAATTAACTTAAATTTCCTTCATTTAAATATATAAATATATTTTAAAAAATCCTCTAACCATGCAGAGTTCCTGGGGCTAAAGCTCTACAAGTTTGGCTGTAGCTAAAGGGGTTATTGATCAAGTGAATTTCACTGTACGGTGCAATTTCGTGGCAGTACGTCTATTCACTATGGCCCACGTCAGACGAACGCAGTGATCACGTCCGTGTTGCCGCACAGTTTAACGTCCGTCGTAGCATAGAATCATGAGCAATAGAGACTCCCACACGAAGTACGTGCGCACCGAACTGCACACGCACAACGCACGTGGCAAACAGGCGCAAGTTAGGCAAGAACGTAAAACCGCTAGACGGATGCACAGAGTGCACCACGTCCGCATAGCGTTCTGTGTGAGTGATATGTCAGACGCAGAGCATTAACAACGTCCAGCACCTTGACGCACAGAATGGCTTTTCATATCCTTTTCAAATTTTTATCATTTTTCATGTTAATTTTGTTTCCCATAATTCCCTTTTTTCTTCAACATCTGTCAACAAAAACGGAGGGTGTGGTGTCTACAGTATCTTCCGTCAGTACGTCCGTCCGTTGTGCATGCACGCAGAGTGCGCTCTGACTGCGTTCGTCTGACATTAGCCTAAAATGTAAATTCGCCAAATACAGCAATCTTCAGCGGGAGTGAAATTGACCCATAGAGAAGTAATGGTTAATCTATTCAGAGATCCCCGAACTGCACCGAAGTGTCGGTGAAATCACCAGATTTTAGGCGTTTCAGTTCAATGGGTTTAAACCGACAAATCTCATAGGACTCAATGTAAAAAAATAACATTTTAAAAATTTCTTTTTAAAAAAAACTTTATTCATTTTCAGCAGTCGATTTTATTTATTTTTTTAGAACACTTTTTTGTGTTTTTTTGCCGAAATTTTTGTTTCCCAAATTTTTTTAAAAGGTGTTTTTTTTTATTCTGTAACAGACCTTTTTATTCTTTTTTTAGGCTGGTGTCAGACGAGCGTAGTGTTCACGTCCGTGATTGCGCCTAAAAGTACGTCCGTGATAGCATGAAAGAAAGTCCATTGGAGCCTGACACATGAAGTACGTCCGCACTGAACTGCGGACGCACAACGGCCGCGACAAACGGACGCAGGTTAGGCAAGAACGTAATACTGCTAGAACGGACGTGCGGAGTGCGCTGCGTCCACAACGTCTGCATAGCTTTGTGTGTGAGTGATGGAGCATGGTCAGACGGACTGCATTTATACGTCCAGCATTTTTGACGGACAGAATGTTTTTTTCATTGTAATTTATTTTTCCCTCCTACATCCGTCAAAAATAACTTCAGTGAAAAAACGGACTGTGTGTCCACTACTGCGTCATCCGTACTGACGATGTCCGTATTGCACGGACGTACAGCCCGTAGAAATCACGCTCGTCTGACCCCAGCCTTAAAGGCCGATTTCTATCAGTTTAAACACCTGTTAGAGAATAGGAGAGTATTGTTTTTTTCTCTGCTGTTCGGCAGTCTTCGGTGGCCAGTTCGGCGCACTACGGTGACCTTGTGGTGAATAGTGAATTCACCAAAGGGTCGGCGAAATGGAATCACCGAAGCGTACCAAATTGCAAAGCACCAACATTTCCGTGCTTTGTGAATAGACCCTTTAGTGTCCCATTGTAACGTATATTGTGCTCTGTGTCCTAAGGAGCACCATGTATTGCTCTTCAAATGAAAAATGAGAATATCCATGCAAAGATTTGATGAAAAGAAAGAAGAGCCGTCCCTGGACATATTGCACATACAGCTTCTGTTATTCTCATCTACTTAAATGAGGAAACACATTTCGTATTTAGGGTTACCAGAACGGCCATGTTTTCCTGGACACATATAATTTATTCGTGCTGATGGGCAGTGCATGAAAAATGCCACCCCGCAGCATGTACAATCCATACACTGAAGGAAAGGAATCCCAGGTGACCTGTCTGGATTTCCTTCCTGCAGCAGATGAATTGTACATTTTGCAGGGCAGCACTTTTCCCTGTACTCCCCTTTGTATGAATAGTAATGTGTCCAAGAAAACAAGGCCAACCTGACAACCCTATTCGTATTACTGTATTTTTCGGACCATAAGGCGCACTTAAAATCCTTAAATTTTCTCACAAATCGACAGTGCGCCTTAAAATGCGGTGCGCCTAATGTATGGCTGTGTTTTCTGACCTAGAACTGATTTATGTGGTACACGGCGCTCAAAAATCTGTCAATGTTTTAGCTAAGCTACGAAGCTGCACTGCTTGGATTGAGCATTACGGCCATCGTAGTCAGGAGGTGTGTGCATTCATGCATTCATTTTCTATAACCGCTGCCCCAAAAATGGCTCCTGTTAAGAGACATGCTTACGAAGCGGATTTCAAACTCAACGCTATCAGTCACGCAGTACAACATGGAAATCGAGCAGCCGCGAGAGAATTCAACATTAATGAATCAATGGTACGGAAGTGGAGGAAGCAAGAAGACGCCCTGCACCAGGTAAAGAAGACCAAACTGAGTTTCCGAGGAAACAAAGCAAGATGGCCACAGTTGGAGGACAAAATTGAACAGTGTGTTATTGAACAGAGAACCGCAGGTAGAAGCGTCTCTACTGTCTCTATTCGACTCAAAGCAACAGCGATAGCACGCGACATGGAGATCAACGACTTTCGAGGAGGTCCCTCTTGGTGCTTCCGTTTTATGAAAAGGCGTAATCTCTCCATCCGCACAAGAACTACTATCTCGCAGCAACTGCCAAAGGATTACGAAGAAAAGTTGGCCATTTTCCGCACCTACTGCAAGAACAAGATCAATGAAAAGAAGATCCGGCCAGAACACATCACCAACATGGACGAGGTCCCCCTCACCTTTGATATCCCCGTAAACCGTACTGTCGAGAAAACAGGGATCAGTACAGTATCTATACGCACTACAGGAAACGAGAAGTCATCCTTCACTGTAGTTCTCGGTTGCCAGGCTAATGGCCAGAAACTACCACCCATGGTAATTTTCAAGAGGAAGACTTTGCCAAAAGAAACGTTTCCGGTTGGCGTCATCATCAAGGCTAACCCGAAGGGCTGGATGGATGAGGAGAAGATGAGTGAGTGGCTGAGAGAGGTTTACGTCAAGAGACCGGATGGCTTTTTCCACAAATCTCCGTCCCTATTGATCT
Source organism: Leptobrachium leishanense (assembly GCA_009667805.1). Classification (NCBI taxonomy): domain Eukaryota; kingdom Metazoa; phylum Chordata; class Amphibia; order Anura; family Megophryidae; genus Leptobrachium; species Leptobrachium leishanense. The sequence continues at coordinate 38,463,995 of CM019070.1, forward strand.
GTGACTCCATGCATGCCCATCTGACCGATACTGTCAAAACCCAAGTGAAGAAAACTAATTCGGTGCTTGCCATCATTCCGGGTGGATTAACCAAACAACTCCAGCCACTAGATATTGGTGTCAACAGGTCATTTAAATTTAAATTGCGAGCTGCGTGGGAGCATTGGATGACAGAAGGCGAACACACATTCACCAAGACAGGGAGGCAACGCCGGGCGAGTTACGCCACTATCTGCCAGTGGATCGTGGATGCCTGGTCGAAGGTATCAGTCTCCAGTGTCATCCCAGCTTTCAGGAAGGCCGGAATTATCACTGAACAGCTAAGTAACAGCAACGAGACTGACTCGGATAATGATGAAAATGATGAGAGGGATCCGGGCGTGCTTGATGCCGAAATCGCCCAACTGTTAAACTCAGACACTGAAGATGAAGAATTTGATGGATTTGTGGTAGAGGAATAAACTGAAAAAGTGAGTGTATTATTTTGTATTTTATATTACAGAACAATGTTGAGAGTTATTGTGAAAGACCATTTTATGGTTATTGTGAAAGAGTTGAATAAAATTTGACTTATCAGAGTTTTGTTTCATTTAATGCGCCTTATAACCCGGTGCGCTTTATGTATGGAAATAAACCCGTTAGCAGTCGATCATTGATATTGCGCCTTATAACCCGGTGCGCCTTATGGTCCGAAAAATAAAGTACCTATTGTACAGCGCTACAGAAATTGCTAGCACTTTATAAATACTTGTTGTAACTGTATCTGTATTGGCACTGGGGCACCGGACGGTTCCATGGATGAAATGCTGCCCTCACCTTCAAACCCCCCCCCCAAAAAAAAATCTGTGCCGTTTGTGAGCATATCAGAGCTCCACAGCAAAAGAACTAACAGTAATGTGTGTGTATATGAGCATATCACAGATCACCACAGCAATAGAACTAACAGTAATGTGTGTATATGAGCATCTCACAGAGCTCCACAGCAATATAACTAACAGTAATGTGTGTATATGAGCATCTCACGGAGCTCCACAGCAATATAACTAACAGTAATGTGTGTATATGAGCATCTCACGGAGCTCCACAGCAATATAACTAACAGTAATGTGTGTATATGAGCATCTCACGGAGCTCCACAGGAATAGAACTAACAGTAATGTGTGTATATGAACATATCACAGAGCTCCACGGCAATAGTAATGTGTGGTGTGCCTAGTTGAGGCCCAAAATGCTGCCCCTGGCAAAGTGCTACCTGGAGCCATGGCTCCATCTGGCACCGTGAGCGGGCCATCCCTGTGCAGGGAAACACTTTTCGTGTGCTGCCCACCATTAGTTTTTATGTAGTAGCCTAGATTTGAATACACATAATTCAGACCTTTTAGAACTACATCTCCCATGATGCTGCAATCTCACAGATGGGGAGTCTGTCTGTGGCGGGCGGCTGCTGCAGAGGCATGGTGGATCATTGACAGAGAGGTTTGTTTATGTGAGGGCTGTGTTGCCAGGAGCAGACATGGCGCATCCCTGGTTTCAATGGTGGCATGCTGCGTTGATCTGATTGGCTGCCGTTTGTCAGTCCTCGCCTCCTCTCCCCGTAGTGATGTTGATACTCGGCTTGCGGCCTAGAGCTTAGGCGTCTCCGTTGTCATAGCAACCGCCAGCATGGCCGACAAGAGATACCGCGGGGCGCCTTTCGGCTGTCAGAGTGCCAGGTACTGGGTGGGGGCCCCCAGGGTCAGGGCACAGCTTTGTGAGAGCTACCAGCAACAGTGTAAGCTCTCCCTTCCCCTCCTAAGGCTACCCATGTATAGAAAAGAGGGTAAGGAAGAGGATACACTGCAACTCCCATCACTGGGAGGATTGTAGTACAGGCAGCTAGCCCTGTAGATCAGGGGTTAGCAGCCTTGGACCTCCCGATGTATTGCAACTACATCTCCCATGATGCTCGGGTACTCTATTGATCGGCTGTGCCTCATGGGAAATGTAGTTGCAAAACTTTAGGACAGTCTTGGTTGTTGACCTTTGCTGTAAATTATATATGGGTGTGGGTGTGTATGCGTATTTATATATAACAGGGCTGCCATCAGAATTTTTGGGGCCCCCTTACCCTAGCTGCCCATTTTAGTAAGATGTTAAAAAAACAAAAGCGAGATCATTTAGTCTGCACCTCTACCTGCTGCAGACCATACCACAACGCTCCCTCAGTGATGGTCAGATTGGTCTTGCCGGCGGCTCCAGACACTGTGGCCCACTGGGATATTTGTTGGTATCTTGGAGGACCAGTCCTGGGTGACATGGAGGGCCCTTACACATAACATCAGAAATAAGAAAAATTGGCGAAACTGGAAGGTGATTTAAGGCAATGGGTATATTTTGCGCTTTATTATTATGCGCCACCTGATGAATGAGCATAAAAAGTCCAGCAAGATGGAAGGTGGCAGTGGCATCTTTGTTCTATTGATTTGGTTCTTTGGCGCTTTTTTTTTAGCTCTTTTGTTTTAATCTCAGATTTTTTTTTTTTCTTTTGGAGAAAGTATTTTACCAGGAAGGATACATTGAGATTTCTCTCGTTTTCAAGTATGTCCTGGGTGGTGAGTATGTACCATTAGGTGTCTTGCTCAAGGACACTTACTGGAGAGGTGCTCTTACTGGGATCGAACCCATGTCTCCACAGTCTGTCTCCACGCAGAGCAGTGATGTTACCTCTACTCCACCCAGCCGGTACTTAAGGCTAATGTCAGACTAACGCATTCTGAGCGCACTCTGCGTGCGTTCATAACGGACAGACGTACTGACGGAAGATACTGTAGACACCACACGATCCGTTTTTCTTGACGGATGTAGAAAAAGGGAACTATGGGAAATAAAATTAATATGAAAAAGATAAAAATTTGAAAAGGATATGAAAAGCCATTTTGTGCGTCAAGGTGCTGGACATCACAAACGCGCCGTGTCTGACATCTCATCACTCACACGGTACGCGGACGTGGCGCACTCTCCGTGTCCGTCTAGCGATTTTACGTTCTTGCCTAACTTGCGTCCAGGCATGTACTGGCCATAGGGACTACAGGGAGATTCCCAGTGGTCCGATGGCTCAGTGGGCCAGTGTGAATGCTGGTTCATCGCGGCGTGCACTGCCCTTGAGTGAGGTGAGAAATTCCTCACAGTCTGTAAAACAGACGCAGTCTGCCACAATCTCATATTGGGGCCACCGTGCTGGTGAGACCTGCTGCTCATCTGCCTCAACTTAAGATATGGTGCGCACGCAACCTCAGTTCATGTTACGGTGGACCTGGCCTGGCATGGTGCAGAAAGGGTGTGAGCTTACTGTGCAGTGATCAGACATGAACCAGGATATGTATAAACAGAAAAAAAGAAATTAATTTTAAACCAGACTAAATAAACAGCAGGGATCCAGAACAAAATACGCAGAATAAACACATGAAAAGAAAACCTGAGAACTTTCAGCAGAACATAGGAATAAACCAAAATACTGATATGCAGAATCAATACAGGGTATATACAGAAAGAAGGCAGACAGACCTCAACTAAAGAGCATTGAATAACTAAACCAGATAAATACGAATAGATAAATAACCAAGGACCTGGGTAACAATAAACAGACAGTAAATAAACAGAACTAAGCAGGGGAATAGCTATGCATGAACTAAACACAAAATTGTTAGAAAGTAACCTGAAGTCAGACAGGATATCCAAAAGCAAGATTGCACCTAAGCAGGACTAACATGAAAATGAATGCGTGAGCTGAGAGATCAGAAGCAGAATGAGGATCCAAATCAAAATATAGCAGCGCCCTTCCATGGGTGATGCCTCCTTATATACAGAGTTCAATATATACAAATGAGTCCAGGTGAGTGTCCAGGGCTGAAAATCCAAATTAGAGAAAGTCCAGAACATAACTGCAATGTTCATAGAAAACAGAGTGGGCGCCAGGAACCCAGATCATCACAGTTCCGCTGCGTTGCTCTACCCAATCGCTCTACAGCAACTCCGGTATGCGAAGAGCAATTGGTTGATCGATCCGGTTGGTTTATATACTATTTTTGTGCATATTTGTATAATTAAAGTGGGCCGGTCTGGATGAAGTCCAGGGCTGAATTTTTGTCCCAGTCCATCCCTGCTTGCGTCCGTTTGCCACGAACGTTGTGCGTGCGCAGTTCGGTGCGCATGTACTTCGTGTGGGGGTCTCTATTGATCGTGATTCTATGCTACGACGGACGTTAGACTCCGCGGCATCACGGACGTGATCACTGCGTTCGTCTGACGCCGGCCTTAGCTCCAAAATGGTATGCAGAAAATAAAAGCAGAAAATAGAGGGCAATTTGTCATTGGGGAGGGGGGATATATATAATATATATATATATATATATATATATATATATATACACACACAAAGTGTAAATTATTGTGCATTAGTCCTTTAAATTATCCTCTAATTATGTTTTTCATTATCCACTAGTTTTGGGATTTTATTCTATCTTCTCATATCGTCCATCTGTCTGTCCCTTCATCTGTCAATCCTTCCTCAGTTTGCTAAATTTCATTTTACAAAGCAAAATAAAGGTGGTTACATGTTTTTTGGGGTGTGACAGGGTTTACATGACAGAGGTTGGGCTTTGTTTTTGTATTAACGTGTGATATTTCCAATCAGATTTGACATATCATCAATTCATCCGGAAAGTAAGAAGCCCGGCTCATACACGCAGGTGCCGTACTGCCGGAGGGCAAACTCAGAGCAAGTGAGTAACAGAACGCAATGCAGAATAAACAGCATTAAACTCAGGTCATCGCCTGAAAACTACTGTTCACAAATTAGTCAAAAACAAATAAACAATGTATGTTGACAAATGTTCATTGAAACAAGCCATAACCGGTTTAGCATTTTGTTTCTGCGCAGATCTCTGTGTTTATTATTTGAATGAAAGCATTTAGTTCATGATTTACTTAACATCAATAATCATCAATGTCACCTCATGTGGTGACACTGTGACGCCTTGCTTTAGTTTTACTTTGAGGCACAAAGAGTGTGTGAAAATAGGATACAGCAAGGATCTCAGACCCCCGGCCCCTCAATGTTTCTTAACTACAACTCCCATGATTCTCTTGCCATTTATTGCATTCAAAGAATTCTGGGAATTTGCTGGCAAGAAACATCTGGGGGCCAGGGTTGGAGATTTGTGGTATAGAGGCACATTGGGTGGGCAAAAAGGGATTTGGCTGAGACATGATGGGAGGAGAGGGATGGGGCAGAGGCACAGTGGTTCAAAAGATATGGGGCAGAGGCACAGTGATGCGAGAGCAATGTTCCAGAGACACAGTGATGCGATAGGGACGGGGCAGAGGCACAATGGGTGTGAGGGATGGGGAAGAGATACAATGGTTCATGAGGGACAGGGCAGAGGCACAGTGGTGCGAGAGGGACGGAGCAGAGGCACAGTGGTGCGAGAGGGATGGGCAGAGGCACAGTGGTGCGAGAGGGACAGGGCAGAGATACAATGGTTCAAGAGGGATGGGGCACAGGCACAGTGGTTTGAGAGCAATGGAAAAGAGATACAATGGTGCAAGAGGGACGGGGCAGAGGCTCAGTGGTGCAAGAAGGACGGGGCAAAGGCACAGTGGTGCAAGAGGGACGGGGCAGAGGCACAGTGGTGCAAGAGGGACGGGGCAGAGGCACAGTGGTGCAAGAGGGACGGGGCAAAGGCACAGTGGTGCAAGAGGGACGGGGCAGAGGCACAGTGGTGCAAGAGGGACGGGGCAGAGGCACAGTGGTGCAAGAGGGACGGGGCAGAGGCACAGTGGTGCAAGAGGGACGGGGCAGAGGCACAGTGGTGCAAGAGGGACGGGGCAGAGGCTCAGTGGTGCAAGAGGGACGGGGCAAAGGCACAGTGGTGCAAGAGGGACGGGGCAGAGGCACAGTGGTGCAAGAGGGACGGGGCAGAGGCACAGTGGTGCAAGAGGGACGGGGCAGAGGCTCAGTGGTGCAAGAGGGACGGGGCAAAGGCACAGTGGTGCAAGAGGGACGGGGCAGAGGCACAGTGGTGCAAGAGGGACGGGGCAGAGGCCAGTGGTGCAAGAGGGACGGGGCAGAGGCACAGTGGTGCAAGAGGGACGGGGCAGAGGCACAGTGGTGCAAGAGGGACGGGGCAGAGGCACAGTGGTGCAAGAGGGACGGGGCAGAGGCACAGTGGTGCAAGAGGGACGGGGCAGAGGCACAGTGGTGCAAGAGGGACGGGGCAGAGGCACAGTGGTGCGAGAGGGAAGGGGCAGAGGCACAGTGGTGCAAGAGGGACGGGGCAGAGGCACAGTGGTGCAAGAGGGACGGGGCAGAGGCACAGTGGTGCAAGAGGGACGGGGCAGAGGCAACAGTGGTGCAAGAGGGACGGGGCAGAGGCACAGTGGTGCAAGAGGGACGGGGCAGAGGCACAGTGGTGCAAGAGGGATGGGGCAGAGGCTCAGTGGTGCAAGAGGGACGGGGCAGAGGCACAATGGGTGTGAGAGGGATGGGGAAGATATACAATGGTGTGAGAGGGATGGGGAAGGGATACAATGGTGTGAGAGGGATGGGGAAGGGATACAATGGCTCGTGAGGGAAGGGGCAGAGGCACAGTGGTGCGAGAGGGACTGAGCAGAGGCACAGTGGTGCGAGAGGGAAGGGGCAGAAGCACAGCGGTGCGAGATGGACGGGGCAGAGGCACAGTGGTGTGAGAGGGACGGGGCCGAGGCACAGTGATCTGACAGCGATGGGGCAGAGGCACAATGGGTGTGAGAGGGATGGGGCAGAGCCACAATGATCTGAGAGGGATAGGGTAGAGACCCAGTGTTGTGAGAGGGATGAGGCAGAGGCACATCAAATTCTTCATCTCCAAACCCATCTAGCCCCTCATCCACCTATGAATTTTGCGATAATGATGCTGCACAGTATTAGTCTGTGATGCATAAGATTTACTCTGCCTTTTAGCCACGTCTTGTTTTTTCAGGCGAGCCGTTTGGGACCCGGAAGCTATGAACCTGCACCTGGAAATTTCAGTCCAACAGTTCTCCAGAGAAAAGCGTCAGGACCAGGCTGGAAAAGGGAACTTGAAACGAAGAGACTGTCACAAATGCCACACTTTTTGTTCAAGGAAACACAGGAGAGGAACCGGTTATTGGTGAGTCTCTGCATGGGACGGCTTCTCTCCTGATACATTGTAGCGGATTCTAAGAGTTGTTTTTTCCCCCAATTCAGAAGCAAAGTTTAGGTCCTGGGAGTTATAACATCAAGTCCTTTTCGGAACTCCTGGAGGAGAAACCTTCTAGTGAACGAGGAGTGTGCAGCACTAGGGACGTCCGATTCAAGGACAGTCAGAAGGTATGGTGTGTGGAAGGTAATTAAAGAACCAAATGGGGGAAGACAAGCATAAAAACATATTTTTCAGGTGTTAACCCTGATCTCACCAACAAAAGTCATAGGCCCCTATTACACTCTTCGCACAGCGCATTTGCGCGAGGAAAAAAAACATTAGCGCATAAAGTAATATTACGACGTTCGCGCAAACGATGCGCGTTAACGTCTAACGCGAGCGCAAGTTCCTGCGCGCATCCTATACTTAACATTGTGAGCGCCAATGCGTTTGTACGCGTATGCGCACATGGTATTACAATCTTAGCGCAAAACTTAACGCACGACGTTTGCGCGCATTATTTTAATGTCTTTGAAAACCTGGTGTTAATTTACAATCTGAACGTTCTGGCCGAAACTAAATGAACCTGCACAAAAAAAAATACAGCACAGTACAGTTACACATTCTACACATACCCAAACAATAAAATTAGTAAATTGTTTAATTTTTTATTTTTGTTGCAGCACATATTCGCAGATTGACTTTGACAGGCGCAACAACCGAAACCTAGCAAATGGTGGTTCTTAATTCTGATTGGCCGAATCCCGTGAAAAAACAGTCTGCCCACCGATTCCTGCACGCATCGGTCATTTGCGCCCGGTTTTGCGCGTCGGATTTACGCTCGAAAAAACATGAAGGCTGAAAAAATGCGCTCGGATCGTAATACCATGTTAATTTGCACGCGCTAAAGTTTTTTTGCATGTGCAAAAAAAATTGCGCTGCGCGAGCGCATTTGCGCGAAGAGTGTAATAGGGGCCATAGAGTTATTAATTGCTCATGGCCTTCTCCCGTTGGCTTCGGCCACCCGGGATTCTGCCAGGGTCGGCACATTTTTGGTCTTTTGCCATATTTCCTCCCCACCTCCCCCTTTTTTTTTTTTTTTTTTTTTTTTATGACCCCTTCCCCCTTTTATAAAGATCCTTGATCACTTTGTTGCTGATGACCCTCGGCCGGGGATTATCTAGATTTTTGTGCTACCCCTCCCCTCTTGTTCCCTATTTCTCGCTGAGACCCCCCTAACTGGGGATGTTTATTGTTTTCTGTATTGGATGATTTATATTACTGTTTACGCGCAATGTCGTTTTGATGTCTACTTAAGGTTTCCGATGACTTTTTCTTATGCGTGTGCAGTTAACAAGCTGTGGCCCTGCGTGGCCAACCTTCTTGCTTTCCCAATGACTTAATGTGGCCCTGCGAGGCCATTTATCGTTTATGTCCTGCTGACTTTTTCATCAAATAAAAATTTTGAATACGAAAAAAAAATATTGAGCTGTCCATTGGCCTGTGGTGCTGATAACAGATTCAGCACCACAGGCTAATTCATAGGGACGGGGTGCTTTGTGAAACTGTCAAATTAATCTGATTTGTTTCATAATGTCATTTGCTTTAGTACTGACCTGTATGTAATGTAAATTGGGATTAAGTTGATATTTGATAACGTTTCGGATAACAAAAACCCCCAATTAATCAAATCCTGCTCAGGAATCATTTAATCAATGGTTCTCTTGTGAAACCGTATAAAGCATCTAATTCGTTTTATACCATTTCTTTCAATTCAGATTAAATCAATTCGTTATTTCGGAACTACTCCTGAAATATGAATTAACAAAATTCGTAACAAATTGAGATTTGTTACTAAACAGATGCACACCTCTATGTCATGTAACACCTATGACTCTACTTTTTTCCATGTGTAGGTTTGCTATCCTGGCCCTGGCACGTATGGTATCCCGCACAGGCTGATAGAGGATAGAGCCACCAAGTCTGCCAGCAATAAGGGCCTGATGGAGGGTGGCACAGCGATTCGCCAAGTACCCAAAACAGCAGTGAGTGCGCATACTCTGAAAACCGTGTGTTAACACTTTTTCCATCAAACCACCGTCAGGAACTGATGATTTTATGCAAAACCTTTTTAGATGACCCCTTATACCTATAACCGCCACACACACACCTACACTCACACATACAGACACATGCACGAAATCACAGTCTAAATGTACTGTATTATCACTGCAATGCAAGAGTTAATTACTGTATAATTGCCATTGTTCTCTACACGAGAGTGCTCCCTTGCCCTTCACTGTGTAGAATTCACTCACTACAGCAGAGCTCAGCAACCTTGTCCCTCCAGATGTTGTGACACTAAATTTCCCATGAGTCTCAGCCAATCTAAAAGAGTAGCGGAGCATCATGGGAGAATTAGAGGGGTTATTTAGAGACAGCAAAATGTCACGGACATGTCGGTGCTCTCGTTCCCCGCACTTCGGGGATTAAAAAATAAAAAATAAACAAAACAATTGATACTCAAATTTCAAACACTGTTTGCCAAAGACTACTAGACGAAAATGTCTGGAATTAACATATAAGGTCCAATGAATAATAAAATAAAAGACCTTTTAAAGATTTTTTTTTAAAGTGTTTTTTTTTTCTGTAACAGACCTGTTACAGAAAAAAAAAACACTTTAAAAAAAATCTCTTTTTTTTTTTTTGGCATACTGCCTGCTTTCTGAATAGCCGAATGGCCACTATATTGCACCGTACGGGGAAATTCACAGTTTGGTGCAATTTCGGGGCCAGTTCGGCTCTCTGGATAACCCTGTAGTTCTAAAACATCTGGAGTGGCAGTTGCTGACCCCTGGTTTAGAGACTGTGTGCAGCATTTGACAGAGCTCTCCCTCTATTGGTCATTCCTGGTATAGCAGCTCAGACATCTGTAAGTCTCCTAAGAGTCTTGGAAGTCTCAGATGTTCAGCGAGTTCCAGTACACCAGCTGCCATGTCAGATAAACTTTAATAAACCTGTATTATTATTATATATTATTTTTTTTTTTACATTTTCAGGGCTCTGGCTTAGGACCGGGCACGTACAAAGTTGAAAGTTGTATTGATGAAACTCTGGAGAAAGTAGTTGGCAAAAGAGGACCCTACGACCTCTTCTCTGGATCCCGGGATCAGCCTGTCTACGGACATATCGGTTCACAAGTGAGAAATGTGATTCTAGGAACAGCACCTTTTGCATTGTTATAAAAATCAGAAAGGATAATAATTTCTTCCAGGTTGCTGGCAGGAAGTTCTTCTTTGCAGGTTTGGCTCAGTGATCGTATGAGGGTATGCTGTAAAGTAAATCGTACAGTGGGCACAAGTGCTGGCGGTATCCTGTCTCGCCAGTCTGGGCAGGATATCTGAGGCTCTGAATTGTACACTGGTCACATGATATGTAGTGGTTTGAATTTACGATTTATTTATTTATAAAGGATTTTACCAGGAAGGATACATTACGATTTCTCTCGTTTTCAAGTAAACGTGTTTCTAGGAAAGGTGTGAAAGTATAAAAATGATGGATTTGGGACTCTGCTTGTCCATATTATTTTGTCCTTGCTGTATATTAATGACTCCTATAAAAGGCACAGGAACTGTTAAGGGGCCGCTACCACCAAAAACAAAATGTCTTTATTTTGTTTATTTTATGTTGCTGATACCTTACACGTGCTTTGTTTTTCTCTTTGTATGTTTAATTAAGAAAATATTTTCCTATATAAGTGTCACTGGGTGCATCCATTGTGTTGTAAACTGCCCCCCCCCCTCCACAGTATCTTTCCATCACTTGCTCCTCACTGTGTGGCTTTGGTCATAGAATGGAGTCTATGGGTCAATCACTGTCTCAAATCATTGTATTGTGTGGGATGTATTCAAAGGACATCACTAGGGGGTAGAGTAGAAGTTTTTTAAGCTCCAATTCCGTTGCCAGCTCTTATCATGGGTAGCCTGGAGAACAATAGCCTCCTGCCGCCTTAGCTAAACATTCCCTCATCCACCACTTTTACTGTTAAATACTGTATGGGATAAAGCACAGACACAAAGTAAAACTCACCATAAGGTTTTGGTAAATGTTGCATCGTGGAAAAAATCCACTAGCATAGAAACGAGATAAAAACCCTACATATTTATTTATATGCAGTTACTTCAAACAAAGAAAAACAAACAGCAGCATGTGTTTTATAGAAGTCTTTTAAGCTCCCTGTTTTATCTCATTCAGCTGCCAGCTCTTATCTGGAGGTAGCATACAGAACACAATACACCCGCTGCTGCCTTATCTAAATAGTCCCTCCTCCACCTCATTAACAGTTAAATACTGTGTAGGATAAAGCACAGCCACAAAGTAAAACTCACCATAAGGTTTTGGTAAATGTTTATCCGAAACAAATTACGCCAGGATTTCTATTAATTACAAGTATCCCAGGACAGGGCAACGAAATGACATATTGTAATATTAAATATTCCTATAAATCAGGGGTCAGCAACCTCGGCCCTCCAAATCTTTTGGAACTAGATTTCCCTTGAGGCTCTGCAAACATAATGAGCAGCCGAGCATCACGGGAAATGTAGTTTTAAAACATGTGGGGGGCCCTAGGTTGCCTACACCTGCTGTAGAGGAAAGCAACGGGAACCATGGAAAGGCTTAAATTTTAAGTAGCTCCAAAAGTAAAACCCTTACCTCTGGTTCCATGATGCTGAAGGCGTACACAATCTGTCACTTCCTCTGTCCGTATACAGTGTAACACTAAGAACAAATAGTTCTCAGTGTCTTTCCACGTCTCTCACGCGACCCTCTTATGCAGGCTTGTCCGTGGACTCCAGGATCCAATGGCAGCAGCACCTCTCACACATTATAATGAGCCGTTAATACAGTGGCTTGGCTCAAGCACAGCTGTTAGTAGCGAGCTGTCCATGGATAACAGCTTGCTCACAGGGGATCCATTTGCGAGCTGCTATTAAGGCCTGATGGAATAGAGTCCATTAATTTAAGAGGCTGCGTACATACTGAATGTTGGTTACAGAACTGTTACCGTTGGGTCTCTTGTTCTATTTCATGATAAAATGTTTGAATTTGGGCTTTTCATTTTTGCTCTTTCAGGTAAAAATGGAATCTGAACCGGGGCAATATAAAATGAAGTCATTTACTGAAGAATGGGAAAGTGAGCACAAAAAGAAGCGCGGATTTCTGGGGAGAATTGCACAATATCCGAACGTGTCAGCAGAAAGACTGTGCTGCAGCTCGCTGGTCCATTGCCCTCGTCCAGCAGTCAGTGTCACTTATTGACTTTAAAGTAGATTTCTGAATCGCTGTTCGTGGCTTTAGAAATATTATTTTCTCGAATACTCTCTGCCAGGATGCTTCAGAAAAGAGCTGGCCGTTTGATAACAAGGGCTGCTCGTGGAGTGAGTGTTTGACCGAGATGTGCTGTACAAGAAGCCTGTATAGGGTTAGGCTGTGAGCGGTGTGTCCATGGCTGGGATGGGCTGTATAGGGTTGGTCTGTGAGCGGTGTGTCCGTGGCTGGGCTGTATAGGGTTAGGCTGTGAGTGTTGTGTCCGTGGCTGGGATGGGCTGTATAGGGTTGGACTGTGAGCGGTGTGTCCGTGACTGGTCTGTATAGGGTTAGGCTGTGAGCGGTGTGTCCGTGGCTGGGATGTGCTGTATAGGGTTAGGCTGTGAGCGGTGTGTCCGTGGCTGGGATGTGCTGTATAGGGTTAGGCTGTGAGCGGTGTGTCCGTGGCTGGGATGTGCTGTATAGGGTTAGGCTGTGAGCGGTGTGTCCGTGGCTGGGATGTGCTATATAGGGTTAGGCTGTGAGCGGTGTGTCCGTGGCTGGGATGTGCTGTATAGGGTTAGGCTGTGAGCGGTGTGTCTGTGGCTGGGATGTGCTGTATAGGGTTAGGCTGTGAGCGGTGTGTCCGTGGCTGGGATGTGCTGTATAGGGTTAGGCTGTGAGCGGTGTGTCCGTGGCTGGGATGTGCTGTATAGGGTTAGGCTGTGAGCGGTGTGTCCGTGGCTGGGATGTGCTATATAGGGTTAGGCTGTGAGCGGTGTGTCCGTGGCTGGGATGTGCTGTATAGGGTTAGGCTGTGAGCGGTGTGTCCGTGGCTGGGATGTGCTGTATAGGGTTAGGCTGTGAGCGGTGTGTCCGTGGCTGGGATGTGCTGTATAGGGTTAGGCTGTGAGCGGTGTGTCTGTGGCTGGGATGTGCTGTATAGGGTTAGGCTGTGAGCGGTGTGTCCGTGGCTGGGATGTGCTGTATAGGATTAGGCTGTGAGCGGTGTGTCCGTGGCTGGGATGTGCTGTATAGGGTTAGGCTGTGAGCGGTGTGTCCGTGGCTGGGATGTGCTATATAGGGTTAGGCTGTGAGCGGTGTGTCCGTGGCTGGGATGTGCTGTATAGGGTTAGGCTGTGAGCGGTGTGTCCGTGGCTGGGATGTGCTGTATAGGGTTAGGCTGTGAGCGGTGTGTCCGTGGCTGGGATGTGCTGTATAGGGTTAGGCTGTGAGCGGTGTGTCCGTGGCTGGGATGTGCTATATAGGGTTAGGCTGTGAGCGGTGTGTCCGTGGCTGGGATGTGCTGTATAGGGTTAGGCTGTGAGCGGTGTGTCTGTGGCTGGGATGTGCTGTATAGGGTTAGGCTGTGAGCGGTGTGTCTGTGGCTGGGATGTGCTGTATAGGGTTAGGCTGTGAGCGGTGTGTCCGTGGCTGGGATGTGCTGTATAGGGTTAGGCTGTGAGCGGTGTGTCTGGGGCTGGGATGGGCTGTATAGGGTTATGCTGTGAGCGGTGTGTCTGGGGCTGGGATGGGCTGTATAGGGTTAGGCTGTGAGTGGTGTGTCCGTGGCTGGGATGTGCTGTATAGGGTTAGGTTGGGATATGCTGCGCATATATGGGATTAGTCACTTGGCTCTCACTCTTGTTTCAATGGAATACTGGTTGATTTAGTTCGTGGAGCTCTAGTGGATTTTGTACGGTGAATTCTCTATTTAGGGAACCTCCACCGTAGTTTGCTGATGTTTGCGGCCGTTCTTTGCCGTTGTTGAATTTTGCTTCGGTGAATAGGCGAAGTTCAGCACCACATAGGTGAACCTCTGTGCCACAACGAGGGTTAGTGAATAACCCCTATAGTGTTTGCAGGTTTGCGATGTGCTGTGTGTGTGTGCATTGTGTCCTTGGCTGTCATACACTGTTACCTAAGCCTTACACAAGTACACTGAGGTATCGTGTTCATTCATCGTGTGCATTGCTGGGATGTGAAGAGCATTTATTGTGTGCATGATTGTGGGGTGACACACACTCAATATTGCCATAACTGAAATGTACTGTGATTCAGCGCTTGTGCCTTATACGTGTGTGACTCATATGTGCTGGCTGCTGTGTAGGATGGTAATGCGTGTCTATGCATTGTGTGCCAGGTGGTGATGTTCTGTGTGTGCAGGGTGGTGGTGTGCTGTGCATGCCTTGTGTACAGGCTGGCAGTGTGTGCCAGGTTTTGTGCTGTGTATGCAGTATGTACCGTGGTAATTTGTTGTGTATGCAGTGTGGTGGTGTTCTGTGTACTCAGTGTGTGTGCTGGATTTTAAGACACGACTCGGAGGCTCCTATTTGCTTATCTCTTCTTTATTAAATTCACAGCAGCAAAAGAATTCAACAGAAAAACACCTAACATGGGAGTATCCCTTCCCTCAGACCCTAGCCACCCCCTCCTTTCCGTCCATAGGGGGGTGTGTCCGGAGCATCATTTCCTCTTCTTTTGCTGCTCCTCACACAGATAAGTACTCCATTTTGCGCTCTGCAAAATTTTTGCGTTTGACTGTGTGGGAGTGACTGTTTTCTTACTTTTATTCCTGGGCCCGATCTACCTGGCTCTTAACCGCGGGGATTGGCGCCTGGGTCTACCCGTGAATTTACCGGTTCGAGTAACCGGGTCGCGCCGCGGGGTTATTTCTAGCGCCATACGCTTACTTGCACTGGCTGTCCTGCGCCCGCACTGCTTGTACCTACACTCAATTCCGTTCGTCGGAGGTCTATTACTGCGCTTCCCTTAATCACCGGATTCCCGATTTGCCCGCTAAACCGCGGAGCCTCGCGCGTCCCCACGCTTGCACACTTCATCTTCTACCTTCGGCGCCATTTTACCACGCGACTCGAAGATCCCAACACGCAGTAATTATGTCCCTCTCCAAGCCCACATCGGATACCTGTTCGACCTCTCCTAGGTCCGATTCCGCTGCCAGCTCCCGACGCTAGGCCTCAGGGGACCCTCAACCACAGCATTCCCCTCCACGTCGCCACTCAAAATCAAAAGCGCGATTCGCGGCAATGGAGGCCGCGCTGCGCTCGACTATAGCGGATACTGTGGCCTCGGCGGTGTCATCCCTTAGGGACGCCTTGGACCCTGGCCCTTCACATGGTCCTTCCTCTAGACCCCCATTCGGTTCCATGGGGCCCCCACCACTCCGCCCTATCTGTGAGTCAGTTGCATCTTCACGCTCTGCGAACCCTTACGAACCCGACTCTCTGGCCGTTATACGGCATGGTGACTTTGCTCCTAGAGGGGCTGGCATCCCCACAGAACTGCCTTATGATGATGGCGAGTACGTCTCACGTAAAAGAGCCTCTGACCGTGAGGCACAAAAAACGGTCGATGATAAAAAGCTCAAGCCCACGGGCCGCAGCTTACTCCCAGTGTACAGCGACTCGGAGAGTGAGGAACCCGAGCATGGGGAGGATATCGAAGCCATCGAGCTTCATGCACCAGATGATTCCGACCTGATGGTCGATGAGGAGCCATACGCCCCCAGACGCACCTCTACCGCGCCTATTATTCGGGACCCACAGGGCCAACCCATGTTCGACCCCGTACAGGTCGCTAACCCCCGATCCACAGCGTGGACTCCACAACCGCATGTCGAGAAATGGGTGGACGCACATCTACGTCTTCCCATGGATCGCGAAACCCGGGCTAACTTGAGAGCGGAATGCCCACGACCATCCACCACGGGGAAAACCTGTATTACCCCGGAGGTGGATCTGGACTTTCAGAAGTATATCACCACCAAAGGGTGGTCCCCGAAACGAGGCATTGGCCATGCGTTCAGGGCGTGCGAGGACAAAGTGCTGGACGTGATGGCCCCGTTAGTCCATCTCTTTGACGTGGCGGAGGAAGCCCGCCTCCAGGGCGCTACCATGGATTCGGGCATGGTTGTGGAATGGGTGCAACGCTCATTATGTCTGCTGGGAGCTGCCAATTCGGCCCTAGCCGCTGAGCGCAGGAAATCGATCCTGTTAAAAATGGACCCCCAACTGACCACTATGGCCAGCAAGGATATGGGCAGTGAAGCCCAAGGCCTTCTGTTTGGGGAGGCTTTTATAAAAAACCTGGGAAAATACGCAGGGACTTTCACTAATCTAGAAAAGGTCGAGACCTCCATCAAAAAAGTCTTCGGTCCCAAGCGTGTTTTTGGGAGAGCCGGCAACTACCGGGGTCGAGCTGCCGGCAGA
Organism: Leptobrachium leishanense; assembly: GCA_009667805.1. Lineage (NCBI taxonomy): Eukaryota > Metazoa > Chordata > Amphibia > Anura > Megophryidae > Leptobrachium > Leptobrachium leishanense. Next base: position 38,480,715 of record CM019070.1, read on the forward strand.
GCGGGCCCTTCCCGTAATCAGAAAGGCCCCGCCCAACCCTCCGCAGCAGGGACCCAGGAGTCTGGACCCGCCGGGCCGCCATACCAGTCCCGAGCAGGCTGTTGGCGAGGTCGCGGCTACCGCGGTAGAGGATCCGGCTATCCACAACGACCGTCAGGTAAGCCTTCCACTTCTGATTCCGGATCACTCGATCCCTGTAGAGGGTCGTTTGTGACTCTTTCCCGAGGCATGGGCTCGTATATCCACGGATCCCTGGGTGCTCCAAGCGATAAAAGGATATATAATCGCGTTTGCTGCGCCCCCCCCCCATGCGCGTCCACCCGCCTACGCAGTTGCGCTTCTCGATAAACCAGACGCTTCTGGTCTGATCCGAGGTCCACACCCTGCTAAAGAAGGCCACGGTAGAACGGATTTCGGGGTCCTCCCCAAAGTTCATCAGCAACCTCTTCCTGGTCGCCAAGAAGGGCGGCGGGTGTTGACCGGTCATAAATCTAAGGGACCTCAACGAATGGGTCACGTATCAACACCTTCAAATGGAAGGGGTGCACACCATGAGAGACTTGCTGCGTCCGGGAGACTGGCTAGCGAAGCTGGATCTCAGGGATGCGTATCTGTCCGTTCCGATGGCGGTGGAAAGTTGCGACTACCTGTGCTTCCCATGGGACGGAGAGCTCTGGCGCTTCAGATGCCTCCCTTTCGGCCTGTTGTCTGCTCCGTGGTGCTTCACGAAGCTGATGAAACCGGTTATGGCCCACCTTCGATCCCGGGGGGGTCCGACTGGTCATATATCTAGACGATATACTGATTAAGTCGACTTCGCAATATCTGACGTCACTCCATGTGTCGTGGACGGTGTCCCTTCTGCAGGATCTGGGTTTCCTCGTCAACGAGGACAAATCTCTGCTGATCCCTTCCCAACGTCTGGAATTCCTGGGGTTTACTCTGGATTCACAATCCATGACCCTCAGTATTCCGGACTCCAAGGTGAAGTCCATCCGGAAGGAGATCAGCTCCTTGCTGAGGGTCCAGTCGACGACTCTTCGGTCTCTGGCTCGAGTTGTGAGTCTTCTGGCAGTCCTCCCGGCTCCTCTCCATTATCGGGCCCTCCAACGATTGACGGCCCGTTCTCTCCGGTCAGGCATGGCCTATCGGGACATGGTTCCGCTCTCGGACGATGCGATCCTAGACCTGCACTGGTGGTCAGCCGGCTGGTTGGAGTGGAACTCCTGCCCGGTGGTGGACCCGGTGCACACGTTGGTGATAAGAGTCGGACGCCTGTCGTCTGGGCTGGGGGGCTCGATGCGGTCCGTTGGAGACGGGGGGTCGTTGGTCGACGGAGGAAACGGAGCTGCACATAAATTCGCTGGAACTTCTGGCGGCCTTGTTTGCCCTTTGTTGCTTCATACGCAACACCATACACCGCTTGATCCTATTACGCCTCGACAATTTTCCGGCGGTGCGATACATAAATGCCCTGGGGGGCCCCAGATCACTGGCTTTGACGGCTATGGCTACACGCCTATGGGAATTTTTCCTTCCCCGAGGCCTGTATGTGAGAGCCCAGTTCTTACCGGGGCTTCACAACACGGTAGCGGACTGGAACTCCCGCAACTTCAAAGAATCTGGGGATTGGAAGCTTCTTCCATCGGTCTTCGACGCTCTCAACGACTTATGGGGTCCGCTGTTGGTGGACTTGTTCGCGTCTCGACTGAACTGTCAGTTGCTGAGGTTTTTCAGCTGGAGACAGACCCGGAGGCAGAGGATACGGACACGCTTCTACAGGATTGGCCGACGGCTCGCCTCTACGCCTTTCCACCGTTCCGAATACTCGGATCCGTGCTAGGCAAACTTCGCCTGACAGCATTGGAACTGGTTCTCATCGCGCCATGGTGGCCGATGCAACCGTGGTATCCGACGCTTTTGGAGTTGTCCGTGGACGTGCCACGGCTCCTGCCCTGGTCTCGGGACCTCCTCCTGGACCCGTGCGGCCTCCCTCACCCACTGCTCCAGGAGGGGCGGCTGCCCCTTGGATTGTTTCAGGTTCGCCTGGCAACGCACTGAACTTTCGGAATCAGCTGCGGGGCTGCTCCAACTTGCTTGGGCCCCGGGTACCAGGACTGCCTATCGTTCCGCCTGGGATGGATGGCAACGTTGGTGTGTGGGACGGGGTCAGGATGCCGTTTCGGCTCCTTTAGGATCCATTTTGGATTTCCTGGCCTCACAATTCGACAGGGGTTTAGCTTTTAGAACCGTTAATGTTTACCGGCAACTATCTCGGCTGGTCACGTCGGGTTTGACGGTGTCCCGGTCGGACGTCACCCCTTAGTCTGTCGTTTATTGAAAGGGGTCAGACTTTCCTGTCCTCCCATGCCCAGATACACCTCCACCTGGGATGTGTCGGTGGTCCTGTTGTTTCTACGCTCTTGGCCGGATAATGAAGGTCTATCATTATGTCAATTATCCGCCAAACTGTTGGTTCTTTTGTGTTTGATTTCGTGCAAACGTGTCAGTGACGTGAGGGCGCTGGATTTCCAGGTCCGTTCCGGAGAGGGTTCGCTTTGATGTGTCCCGTAGGACCAAGACGTCCCTCTCCTCGGTCCTCTATCCGGCTTTCCCGTCTGAGCCGTTGTTGTGTCCTGTCAGGTGTTTGCAGACTTTTGAGTTGCGTACTGGGTCGCTGAGGACGACTGCGGCCTCACCTTTATTCGTGTACTTTCGCTCCCCTCACGCTCCGGTGTCCACCTCCACGTTGGAGCGATGGGCTCGGTGGCTGTTGTCCTTAGCGGGCGTTGACACTTCCCTATTCGGGGCGCATTCCATCCGGGGCGCGGCTGCGTCCAAGGCTTACGCGGTTGGTTCTCGTTTGGAGGATATCATGAAGGCGGCGGATTGGACGAGAGAATGGACTTTCCGCACCTTCTATTTTCGTCAGGCTCCGCATTGGGCGGAGGACTTGTTGCGTTGAACAAGCAAATAGGAGCCTCCGAGTCGTGTCTTAAAATTACCAAATTTTCCTATCCGGTGACGGAAAGTTTGGATTTTTATAAAGACTCGGAGGCGAGTATTTCCCGCCTCTCCCACCCGTTGTGGGGGTTGTGGATGCTTTGTTCTCCATCTTCTGGTTGTTATTTTGATGGGGACTGGGGCGCCTGCGTACTGTCGCACTCCCGCGCTTACGGAATGCTTGGATGTGCATGTTGTGGATTGAGGACGATTAGTCTTCCGTGAAGCTGATATGGTTTTTCGTGTTTCTGTTTCCTTTCAGGACCTTGAGCTGCTGCTCAGATGGCTTCTTGTTTTCCTACCTTCCCTGAGGACCCTCTTGAATTGAGCATGTTCTGTTGAGATGTTCGGAACGCAAAAAAGAGGAAATGATGCTCCGGACACGCCCCCCTATGGACGGAAAGGAGGGGGTGGCTAGGGTCTGAGGGAAGGGATACTCCCATGTTGGGATGTTAGGTGTTTTTCTGTTGAATTCTTTTGCTGCTGTGAGTTTAATAAAGAAGAGATAAGCAAATACTCGCCTCCGAGTCTTTATTAAAATCCAAACTTTCCGTCATCGGATAGGAAAATGTGGTAATTGTGGTGTGCTGTGTATACAGTATGTACGTCCGTAATGTGTTGTGTGTGCAGGGTGCTGATGTGCTGTGTATATAGTATGTACGTCAGTAATGTGTTGTGTGTGCAGGGTGGTGGTGTGCTGTGTATCTAGTATGTACGTCAGTAATGTGTTGTGTGTGCTGTGTATACAGTATGTACGTTAGTAATGTGTTGTGTGTGCAGGGTGCTGGTGTGCTGTGTATATAGTATGTACAGTGGCAAGAAAAAGTATGTGAACCCTTTGGGATTACGTGGAGTTTTGCATGAATTGGTCATAAATTGTGCTCTGATCTTCATCTAAGTCACAACAATTTGAAAAACACAGACTGCTTAAATTAATACAACACAAACATTCTATGTTTTCCTGTTTTTATTGACCAGAACATGTAAACCGTCACAGTGCAGGGCGAAAAAAGTATGTGAACCTTTGGACTTAATAACTGGTTGACCCTCCTTTGGCAGCAATAACCTCAACCAAACGTTTCCTGTAGTTGCAGATCAGACCTGCTCAACGATCTGGAGTAATTTTGGACCACTCCTCTTCACAAAACTGTTTCAGTGTAGCAATATTCTTGGGATGTCTGGTGTGAATCGCTCTCTTAAGGTCATGCCACAGCATTTCAATCGGGTTGAGGTCAGGACTCTGACTGGGCCACTCCAGAAGGCGTATTTTGTTTTGTTGAAGCCATTCTTTTGTTGAATTACTTGTATGCTTTGGGTCATTGTCCTGTTGCATCACCCATCCTCTGCGGAGCTTCAGTTGGCGGACAGATGGTTTTACGTTTTCCTGCAAAATGTCTTGATAAACTCTGGAATTCATTTTTCCATCAATGACAACAATCCGTCCAGGCCCTGAGGCAGCAAAGCAGCCCCAAACCATGATGCTCCATCCGCCATGTTTTACAGTTGGGATGAGGTTTTGATGTTGGTGTGCTGTGCCTTTTTTTCTCCACAGATAGTGTTGTGTGTTTTTTCCAAACAACTCAATTTTGGTTTCATCTGTCCACAGAATATTTTGCCAGTAGAGCTGTGGAACATCCAGGTGCTCTTTTGCAAACTTCAAACGTGCTGCAATATTCTTTTTGGACAGCAATGGCTTCCTCCGTGGTGTCCTCCCATGTACTCCATTCTTGTTTAATGTTTTCCTTATTGTAGATGTGTCAACAAAAATGTTAGCATGTGCCAGAGATTTCTGTAAATCTTTAGCTGACACTCTAGGATTCTTCTTTACCTCATTAAGCATTCTGTGCTGTGCTCTTGCAGTCATCTTTAAAGGACGACCACGCCTAGGGAGAGTAGCAACAGTGCCGAACTTTCTCCATTTGTAGACAGTCTGTTTTACCGTGGACACATGAACATCAAGGCTTTTGGAGATACTTTTGTAACCCTTTCCAGCTTCATGCAAGTCAACAATTCTTGATCGTAGGTCTTCTGAGAGCTCCTTTCTTCGAGGCTTGGTTCACATCAGGCAGTGCTTCTTGAAACCAATGAACTTAAAACTGGTGTGTGTTTTTAAAGGGCAGAACAGCTTTCAGCAACACATCCAATAATATCACACTGATTGGACTCAAGGTTGGCTCACTCCTGGCTCCAATTAGCTCTTGGAGAAGTCATTAGGCTAGGGGTTCACATACTTTTTCCACCCTTCACTGTGAATGTTTACATGTTATGTTCAATAAACACATGAAAACATATAATGTTTGTGTTGTATTATTTTAAGCAGACTGTGTTTTTCAAATTGTTGTGACTTAGATGAAGATCAGAGCACATTTTATGACCAATTCATGCAAAACTCCACGTAATCCCAAAGGGTTCACATACCTTTTATTGCCACTGTACGTCAGTAATGTGTTATGTATATAGTATGTACGTCGGTAATGTGTTGTTTGTTCAGGGTGCTGGTGTGCTGTGTATATAGTATGTACGTCAGTAATGTGTTGTGTGTGTGTAGGGTGGTGGTGTGCTGTGTATGCAATGGGTCCTTCACTGAGATGTGTTGCTGATGCAGAATAAAGCCATTGTATATGTGAGATTTGCTTGGTTTGATTCACTGGTTTAACTTGCAAATTAGCAGGATCACAAGTCAAGCTGTAATGTGAGAAATCCGGTACAAACGCTGCCAACAAACAAATCCACACTGTAGGAGCTTCTCCGCAACATGATGGATGTGCATGAATGCAGTGGTTTTGTATGTGCTAGTTGTTTGTTTTTTGCATTGTAAACTTTTTATTTTTGTAATAAAATACTGCACTATATTATCCTTTGATCGGATTGATTTGCAGATGGATTAAATACCAAAGGAGATTATGGTGATCTACATAATTGCACCTGTGCATGTTGTTATATATTTGTGTATTGTAGGGGGTTTTTGGGCTGCAGTGAGTTACAAGCTTAGCACGCACAATTTCTTCTTCCTTTTTTCATGCAACATGTTAGGCCGAGTCTAAGCCTCACACGCAGTGCGTGTCACTGGTACAGTACTAATGTCTATTGACCTGACACGTTATCATGTTACATTTCGTTGTAGAATTCTCCTGGTCCTGGATACTATGATGTCAAATCGTCTTTTCCACAAAAGACCGGATCGAATGTTGCATTCCTGTGCTCTGCGAAGAGATTCGAGAGGAAATCGTGCAGGCTGCTTTCTGGAAGCGCGGTATGTGCAGATATTTCCTCTCTGTTGGTTTTGATGTTGCACCTTGGTAATCCTGCCGGTCACAAAACAGGAGGATAACGACGACACACTATTTTACGTTACGCTTGATAATCTTTTTTCGAACTTGTGACTCAAACACCTCTCTCAAATCACTGCTTTCAGCATCCAGTTGGTGTCGGCCGCTATGATATCACCAAAGAACTTCACGGCAAAACAACAACTTGCTACATGATGCCATTTTTATCAAAGACAGGGCGGTATTTTGCCACCCCGATGAGAGGCGCTGTGTTACAGTAAGTGCAGAGGCATACGCTTTGACACACTCCGTGTTCTCTTTGTATATTGTCTCTGAGCCTTGCTGGTTATACAGGCTACACCATGTCCTGTTTTTTGTCTTATGCCTTTTTCGAGGGAAGAAGATTTTCCAAATAACAAGGGGATTTAAAGAGAAAGAACTCTGTCCCGCTCGAAGGAAGTCCGATTCTTCAGAAGGAAGCACTTTTTTTCACCGCAATTCTCTGTACTGTTGTCGTTTTGGTGGTTGGAGATAGACCATAGTGCGGGTTCGAAATTGCTGCCGATTCACACGAACTGCGTTTTATTTCTTTGTATTAAGACTGCATTATTATTATTCTGCATTGTTCCTTTTGCCCACTAGGTGGCGCCTGATACCTACATATTTTGTACTTTTTTATTATTTAGACACATTTTTATTGGTTTAAACTCCCATTAGGAGAACAGGAGACCTTCTCAGTTCAGAGGAATTTTCCAATGCCGATTCGGCAGTTATTGGCGCAATTCGGCGGTTTCTTCGTCCCATAACTGTTTTGGCTACTTCATTTTCAGCAAAACACTGAACATTCACTAAATGTTAAATTCACTGTATTTTCGGCGACATGGAATCACTGAAGAGTGCTGAAATGGGGCAAAACACAATGCACCGAAATTGCACACAAACTATGTTTTCATTTCTAAATGCCATAAAATTATTATCTACAGCCACATAGAGATCTTAATCCGGCCCTACGTGTTTGCATATCTGAGTGGGCCGGTCTGGATGAAGTCCAGGGCTGATTTTTTTTAAATTTTTTATTATTTGTCCCAGTCCAGCCCTGCATGTCCTTATTATTTCTTTGTATCCTGATATGATATCAGAAAAGCATATGGAGAAAATAAGTGTTATATAAATCGCATCAAATAGTGTGTTTGTATACTACCTTTTTATATAATAACCTACAGTGCACAATGTCAGCAATAGTGACGTGTATTGCAGTGCCACCTAGTGTTCATAGAGCATATGAAGTGAGAACATTCATGTTCTTTAACAAAAAAAATTGGGAATGAAAAAATGTTTCTATAATTTTTTTTTATATATATATATATAAAAAACAATACAAAAAGATGTTCCAAACAGTTGAAAAAATAATATAATATATATTTTTTTTAACATTGAATCCTATGGGATTTGCCTGTTTAAAACTGTCGAACTGAACCACTGAAAATCAGGGCATTTCCTCTAAACTTCGGTGTCCTCTGAATAGATTAACCATTGGTTCTCTATGGGACAATTTCGCTGCTGCTGATCTGCACCTTATTTCGCTTTCAATTTGCCAGTATTTGGTGAATTGACAGCTTAGTGAACAGACGAACTGCCACAAAATTGCACCGTACGATGAAATTCACCGTTCGGTTCAATTTGATGGCAAGTTCGTCTCTTTCTGAGTAACCCCTTCAGTGTTGGAATGTGTCTAGGACAGTGATGGTGAACCTTGGCACCTCTGATGTTTGGAAACTACATGTACCATGATGCTCTGGCAGAAACATGGAACATGTATGTCCTAAACATTTGGGGTGCCGAGATTTGCCATCACTGGTCTTGGAGAACAAATTCTGACGCATTTCACTGCACAGCCATTCACACAATCAAGTGTCAACAGATGTCTACTGGGGCTCTCCAACCTTTTCACTATTGATACTGAAATTCCCTGCTGACCTGTGATACAAGTCATTGTTTTGAGATTGTTCAAGTAACAATTCTTCTCTAAAATATTTTATTTTTGCACTTCCCGCAGGTTCACTTAAATAATCAAATTTTTTAAACGGTTTTATGTGTCGCAGAGTTTGGAAATGAGACAGAAAGAGCTCTGTGTATATTCATAGGAGATAAAATCAGTCAGGGATGTCATCACTGCCCAAAACCATTTCTTTACCAGCTTTCTGAAGCAGGGCATTTTGGGCCGGCTGGAATTACAGATAAAGCTTTCCTTTTGTAAGACTTCTTTTTGTTTTAATTCTTCAGAGAGAGGATTCGGTACAAGAACAGACACACGCCAGCTGTGAGATCGGCAATACTTCATCCTGCCAGCGCCTGAGTGAGATCGCCATGGTACAGCACGGAGTTAACGCAAGATTGGCAGATGGGTTTCTACCAATTCTTAATTTAATTATTGACGTGTGCCTGATTTTGCAGTCATTTTTATGGGGGTGGGGGGGGGTTGGTGTGTTTGGGGGAAAAAAAATAAAGCCAATTGGGAAAAGGTATCACTGTCACAGGTTTAATATTAAAGTAACTTATTCTATACTAGTCTGACTTCACTTTACAGTGTTTTCCTTTTTATGGCCCTGATTCCTCCCCCACTTGTTTGTTCTTTTCACAGGGAATGTTGGAAATTAATTTTCGGAAGTTAAAGTCATTTTAACCACTCCTTGTATAGGTTTCAGTTATTTTGGATGCATTTGTTGAAAGCCAAAGTAAAAATTGCCCTTTAAACCTTTCACTTCTTAGTGGTTTTGCATAAAACCACTGGCAAGATCGAGGGTTCTTAGGATTCTTAATGGTTGGAAATCCTTTAAATTTATCCCTTAAGCACATAAACAGCACACCCACCGATACACAACCCTATCTCTCTCCCCATCATAGGGCACTATTCCCTTCTCGATGTAAAAAGTGGACTCGAATGGGGAAAACCTGTGTGTGCAGGTGTCTCAGTAGCGTCCCTGTTTTAGTGTGAGATTCCAGGGCAGGTGCTACTTCAGCACCTTGCTCTGAAACCACGCGCTACCCTAGGTGATACTCGTTATGGCGCTTCCACACTGCCGCTAGTATCACCTTTTGGAGTCCATGGGACTCTATAGAGGGTTGCGCTGCCAAGTCAGGAGCCCTGTGCGATCAGATCACGGAGTGATCGGTGAGTGATCTGTTCTGGTGGCCAGAAGCAACGGATCAGGCCATCGTACGCAGGATGAGGGGTATCGTATTTTTGGGGGAGGGTGTTAGCTGGGGCTAATTCTGCAAAAGTGGAATCCTTTAGCACCAGCTTTTTGGGTGCCAGTAATAAAAAAAATCTGTTAACCCATCGGTGCGCTAATTAGTGCTAGGACTTTGGGTATTACATTATAAGGTATTACAATCACTGATGCGCTAATGTATTTTTTTTAACGGTTTAGTGTCAGGAAGGTAATACAGGTGGCATGTGTTAAAGTCACTTATCCTGGCGTTAACGTTTACTCACCCGAACGCTACAGTTCACGCTCACTAGGGAACAGCGCCCATAGTCATTACAGTGGATTCAGAGTACGGTGAATTTACAGAATTTGACAAAGTGCTCCCTCAGTTGGTGAATTAATTTACAGTGAAGGCTGATAAAATTGTCTCTGACAGGGAGACTGAAGCAGCAGCTTACAGTACATTGTTTCTAATGTCCGGTGTATTGCAAGTGTAGGGACATATTGTGGAGCCTATTTACCAAGGAAATGCGATTGCAATGACAGAAGTTTGCGTTCAGCTCTCCACAATAAGACCAGATTGAGGGAGCTATACTTTAGTCACCTGAAAACCGTGTTAGCTCGATTACGGTAGTGGAAGAGTTAAATGGTATTTGCTCTATGCACCATTAATTCACCAGTCCTAAAACACGTCATAAATATTTAACAAAAGACGTGATGCTGTTCAGATGCATGAAATGTTAAAAGAAAGCCTTAATGCAAACCATTACGAACAGGCAGGAGGGGGTTAACCCAGCTGTTTTATGCTCCAGTCTCATAAAATGCCAGTGTTTTTGCCTTTTTTAAATTTTATTTAAAGTAATATATGCCTTATGTAATAAATCACAGGGAGCAAATATGACTGAAGTCCCATTGTAGCATAAGAATTGCGGGAGAGAAATCCAATGAAGAATGGAGAGAACGGGAAGCATGAACGGCATGAGGTGACATAGCCAATAGCTCATATCGGTCAAAGGACGAGAAAGTAGCACAAATCAAGCAAGAAGCAGGTTTTAGGCCAAATCATAAAAATTGAAAGAAAAAAAACTTTCTTTCCAGCTGTTTGACTCCAATGTGAAATTTCATTGTTTATTAACAGGTAATAACTTACAAATGTTGCTTTTATAGTTACTTCATTGTGTAAAGCACCCAGCTATTAGACGTGTTCTCCCTGTAGGAGCAGAACACATTAAACCTAACTGCACACGATCATTATAACAAAGTTAGAAAAGCGTTTTGGCACAAAGCATCATTTAAAAATCAAAATGAACATGATTCACTCATGTAACTACTTTCTTTGTAACGCCAGCCCTTCACATCAATGTTCCAGGGGCTGTAAGAGGATCATCCAGGGAATGAGAGATGCCATATCTAAAACGGGGTCTTCAGGACAGAGGGGAGGCTGCTGTTTGGGACAATTGAAGAATATTCCATGGTATTTGCACATATAAATTTGATAGCCTGGTTTGAACACAGGAGCAGATGGTTTTAGTATGTTTCACAGATCTTTGGTTTAAGAATGTGGAGCGTATGATTTCTGTACCGATAGGATTGGGTGAATTGAATGATGACTGCTATTGTCATACAATCCCATATTAACGGGGGGGGGGGGGGGGGTCATCGCTCACTCACTCTCGGTTCTATGCTCTGATCAGATCCAGAACCCAAAACATCCAGTGACCACATAGCAGTACAAGTGGTGGTACTGTTGGCAGGATTTAGGATGAATCATTCATAATGTCATGACTCCACGCCCCATGTTTTATTTTTTGGCAGTAGATCGTTAAAAAAAAAAAACACCACAATAACTAAGCCAATTCACTTTATTATCCTAACCTTGTGGTGGGTTTTTAGTTTGTTCCTGTGTTCGTGACCATAATCCTAAAGCCAGAAGGTATTTGTCCACAGCATTTGAATATTCTCACTCTTAAAGACGTGAAGCTTTATGACGGAGCTCTATAATGTGTGCCATACACCTGCATTTCTCCCCCCCCCCCTTAATCCCTCAGGATAATGGATCTGATCACAAAGTTCTCCTTTGAAGTATTTCAGGGTAGTTAAGGTCAGCTTTTATTAAAATGCTTGCCCCCGTGGATTATTCCTGCAGTTTTATTTCATGACAAGCGATTACTGCCCTGCTTTTTTGTAATAATTGTGCGCAATAATGAAAATAAACCCCTTGATACAAAAGTTTTCTTTTGCTGCTGGACATGGAAGTCAGAACGAAGAAGAAAAAAAAATAATTGGTTTCCTGTATAGTTTTCCTCAACGCCGTGCTGCCAAGCAGACCTTATTATACACTTCTGGGAAAGCGTTGTCACATTTTAACTTCTCTCTCAGCTTCCAGTATAAGGATCCATCAAACATCTCCCAGAATTCCTCTTTAGTCATGTAACAATCCGCGTACAGCATCTGGAACCTGACGATGGAACCAAAAAAGGGAGACAAATACACAACGCTGTACAATTAGTCATAAAAAGGTGATAGGGTTATAATAAGAAAAATAATCTGTTTAAAACAGTTACGCAAGTCATAAAAGACAGCAGTGGTTGCTGTATATCTCGTGCAGAGGAGGCAACCTTGGCATCGCAGAGTGATTATATGTAAAAAAGGAAAAATAACAGAAGGGTTTGATCTAGTGTTTGGTTTTTATATTCGATGATGCAACATTTAACAAAAGCTTTGCTTTGTGGTTTTTGTTTATTTAATCTACAATATTTACCAGTTAAGGCAGCAGGAGGGTATCATTCTCTAGGCTGAGCCAAGAGATTGCATCTGAACGAGATGACAGGGCGTTTAAAAGTTTTCTAATCTACCCCCTGGTGATGTCCTTTGAATACATCCCACACAATACAATGATGTGAGTCAGTGATCGACCCATACAGCAGATACGGCATAGTGCTGCTGCCTGTTCTCAATAATCTCAGTATTTGCTTACATTTGCCAGGACACATACAGCGGAGAATACAGTAATCAGAAATGTAGGTTAAAAAGAAATCGGTTATTGCCATTATGTAGCTTTAGAATTCAGTTTTTGTTACAAAATGATGGATTGTAAAGGTTTAACAGATTTACATACAGACCCATAGCCTAGCATCACAGGTCGGGGGGGGACGGGACGACAAAAAACCCTAAATGTATTCCACTGTAAATCAGGACCACAGGCAGTGTAACTTAACTTACCCATGGACATCTCTGACAAACGTTTCCAACTGTCGCATGGAAGCTTTGGCATTAAAATGTTTTGTTCTGGGCTCCCCGTATGCTCCTAGATCTACATAGAGCTCTGCCTCATTCCCTTTTGGATGTACCATGCCGGGATTGCTTGGGAGTATGAACGGACAAAGCCAGAGAGGATAAACCTTTAAGTATTAAAAGCAAAAATCTAATTAGTCTGGAGGATTATTAATGCAAGCCTCGATTCAAAATACAACATGGACATAATAAAATATTGTCTGCGTTTCATGGTTTACACATCTTAGGTAAATTTGATCAGGTTTGCAACAGCAAGAGCCCGTACCACTGCCATGTGTTTTATAGTTGGAGGAGAGCAAGGGTTTCATGTAAGGGACTTAGGGTTAAAGGGGTTTCATGGATCAGGTGTCAAGTCCAAGGGGAACGCAGTACCTCCACTATGTTTCCAGAGGAAACTCTGTTCCCATCGATCCCACACACAATGAAGCTTTTATTCAAGCATATCTTTCCCTGTTAAGGCACAATAAGTATAGGATTTATTATCCACATATATAAGATTTGAGTGTGTGTTTGTGTTATGTGCGAGGTGACAATTCTTATATGGAGACAGAAATCTTGGAGTTCCCACACTTCTTTTTTTGGACTTGACCCCTGCCTACAATCCAAAGCACATTGACAGCAGATAATATCTAATCCAGGTATTCAGCAACCTTGGCCCTCCAGATGTTTTGGAACTACATCTCCCGTGATGCTCAGCCACTCATCAGGTTGGAGGATACTCATGGGAAAATGTAGTTCCAAAACATCTGGAGGTACATGGTTGCTGACCCTTGATCTAATCCCAAATCCCTGTTTAACTATCAAAGTATGAAAGGGTTATTCTACAAACCACCTTTGTGTCACTGAAAGAATAGTGGCCTTACTTTGGCAAACTACAGCCGTTCAAGTACAGTGAATTCACTAGTCGGGGTACTGCCACCATAGTTCTCCATATCTTTTTCTGTTCTTGCCACCATAGTTTCTGACGAGGTTGTCCAGCATAGATTTTACAGTTGACGGAATCGTAGATTTAGCTTGTGGAGCTCCATTGGATCAATCATGGAGAATTTCAGGTAAATTATTTAGGGAACATCTGCTGTGGTTTACTGATGTTTGCACCGTTCTTTCCACCATGGTTTCTGCTGAAGTTGTCCAGCATTGTTTCTATTACGGTTGTAACCATTGTGTGTATCGGGTTCAGTGGTGGTCGCCACTTTAAAATCTAAGTATATTCTCCAATGCCAAAACGATAGCAGAACAATGCCAAAGGAGAATAGCCACAATTTACTCATTTTATGGAAGAAGAATGATGATGGTTCCATTTGCATCAGCTTTGCCGCCATTGTTGGATCCTGCTTTTGTGTATAGCCATAGTTCGCCATTGTTGTTTGCAAATGTAGTGACCGTCCTTCACACAAGGATGCTTAGTGAATAGCCCCTAAAGTCCCCTAATCCAACAACCATTAAATTAACAACAACAAGGGGTACACTGTTGCACCCCATATAATTACAGCAGTGGAATTGCCAACTGACAAGGCAAACTCATTCCAGTTTATAAAGAAAGGAGATCACCCCCCCAAATGATCAATCTTAACTACCAAAAATGGATATTCAGACTTACATTGATCTGATCGTGGAAGACGTTGATCGCTTGCTCCAGACATTTCATCGGGACCAGCATGTCCTGCACCACGTGATGTTGCTCATACAGCTTTCGGATGGTCTCTCCTTGGGTGAGCTTTAGCAATGAGATTTTGGGCGGCACCATCCAGCCAAAGAGATATCGGAAGAGCAGGTGGTTGCCGAAAGGAATTATATCCTAACACGAAGAAGTAGAAAAAGAATTCATACTTGTAAGATTGGGACAGAGTATTCCTACACATGGAAATGCAGAGATAACTTCAGACAAGTGTGACAGAGCGCTTGGGTTGGGTAACATAAGGTCTGAAAGAGTAATCGAGGGAAGATATTTAGGACCCAAAATCCTGCATGGCCTCTATCCTCTCGCACACTTGTTACCAATTAACCTTCCTGGCGGTCTAATTTTTGCAAAATTTTGTGTCTAAAAGCGTTTCAATTTGTTTGGAAAGGAAATGTGTTGTTTTACATAGTAAGCCTGAATTCTGTAGGAATAAGTCCCTGAAATCCATGCAAGCAAGAGTCTAGTAAACACACGAAGTCAGAGAAGGTTTGAAACACGAAATAATTTATTATCCCAAAAATAATTATCTAAAATAATGGAAATAAATTATATTCAATAAAATAAATCAAACCAAAAACATGCCTCTTTCCTCTGGGTGCCGGGGGATTCCTGTCCAGATGTGCACTCCTTTGCCAAAGTAATACAGGACACAGGGGTACCAAAAAAAGAGTATTTATTCTCAAAGCAGCTTTGCAATACATGTTTCGCTGGTGGATCTGTGCAAGCACCAGCGAAACCTGTATTGCAAAGCCTCATTACATTTTAGAAATGATTTTTATTCGCCTTTTATTTCTGTAAAGCTGCTTTCAGAATAAATACACTCTTTTTGGTACCCCCGTGTCCTGTTTTACTTTGGCAAAGGAGTCCACATCTGGACAAGAATCCCAGCACCCACTGCACAGCAAAGTTTATTGAAAAAAATGTTTTTACTTTAATTTTTTTTTTTTTTTTTACAGTTTGAATTTGCCGCCTGGTCCCCCCCCCCCCCCTGCGTCGTGTGACTCACAGGGAGCAGAACCAGGAAGCAAAGTCACCGGCAGCTGCGATCACACTGCGGTGACTGCGGAGACGGCGAGGGAACGGAGGATGCAGTGAGTACACGATACTGGTGGTAGCACCACGCACCACCATCAAATCCTGGTGATCAGAGGACTCCATGGAGAAAAGCATGACTGTGCGTTAACTTGCATATGTGGGGGCCAAACTAAGTCCGCAAAAAGAACACTGGGAAAACCATGTTTTCACTGTTCCACTGCAGATGCCAACAAGTGTCATCTCTAAAGTGAACACGTATGTTAAGGAGTTATTGTTAAACCCTTTCGTTACCAAGGGACTTACAAAAAAAAAATAAACACACAAACCATAGTTACATAGGCTGAAAAAAGACATGCGTCCATCGGGTTCAGCCTCTCACACATCACCTACTGCTGTTGATCCAAAAGAAGGCAAAAAACCCAGTCTGAAGCGCTCGCCAATATGCAACAAACTGGGGAAAAATTCCTTCTTGACCCCAGAATGGCGTCAGATTTCTTCTTGGATCAAGCAGCTTTTACCCACATATTAAATATTATAACCCTTAATATTCTGTGTCTGCAGGAAATCATCCAGTCGCTTTTTAAAAGTCTGTACAGTCTCTGACCCAACCACCTCAACAGGCAGAGAATTCCACAGCTTTATTGTTCTCACCGTAAAATAACCCTTCCTATGCTTTAGGCTGAATTTCCTTTCGTCCAGTGTAAATGGGTGACCCCTTGTCCTGTGTATAGTCCTGTTAATGAATAGGTTTCCAGACAATGGTTTATAACGGCCCTGTATATATTTATATAAGGTTATCAGATCCCTTCTAAGGCGCCGTTTCTCTAAACTAAACAGGTTTAAGCTTGTTAGTCTTTCCTCATAACTTAACCCTTCCATTCCCCTTATTAATTTAGTTGCCCGTCTCTGCACTTTTTCTAGCACTATAATATCCTTTTTTAAGACAGGTGCCCAAAATCACACGGCATATTCAATGCCTTCGAGGTCTTACCATTGATTTATAAAGAGGCAAAATTATGTTTTCATTCTGAGAGTGAACTCCCCTTTTAATGCATGTCAATGCCTTGCTGGCCTTGGCGGCTGCTGTTTGACATTGCACATTGTTACTTGGTTTGAAGTCTCTGATTATTCCCAAATCCTTCTCCTGCTTGGATTTCCCTAACTCCGTACCATTTAGGGTAGAAGTTGCTTGTGTGTACTTCACTCCAAAGTGCACAACTTTGCATTTATCTACATTAAATTTCATCTGCATTCAAGTGCCCAGTCCCCCAATCTATCTAAATCCCTCTGCAGCGAAGTAACATCCTGCTCACATTGTATCACTTTTCCTAGTTTTGTGTCATCTACAAACACTGATACATGACTTTCAATGCCTATTTCAAGGTCATTTATAAATAAATTTAATAGTATTGGTCCTATAACAGACCCCTGAGGGACACCACTTACCACTGTTGTCCATCTTGAAAATGTACCATTTATGACCACTCTCTGTACCCTATCTTTTAGCCAGTTTTCTATCCAAGAACAAGTATTTTCATCTAGACCAATTTTTCTTAATTTAAATAGTAACCTCTTGTGTGGAACTGTGTCGAAAGCTTTGGCAAAATCCAAGTAAGGCTGGTGTCAGACGAGCGCATTTTGTACGGACTGTGCGCCTGTGCAGTACGGACGCACTTTCTGACGGAAGACGCAGTAGTGACCAAACAGTCCGTTTTTTTAAACTGACATTATTTTTGATGGATGTAGCAGGGAAAATAAATTAAATATGAAAAACATTTTGTCCGTCAAAAATGCTGGACGCACAAATGCAGTCAGTCTGACCTCGTTCATCACTCACACACAAAGCTATGCGGACGTTTCGGACGCAGCGCACTCTGCACATCCGTTCTAGCGGTTTTACGTTCTTGCCTAACTTGCGTCTGTTTGCCTCGTGCGTTATGCGCCCGCAGTTCAGTGCGGACGCACTTTGTGTGGGGGGCTCCATTGGCGATTATTCTATGCTGCGACAGACGTTATTATGTGCGCAAAAACAGACGATCACACTGCGCTCGTCTGACACCAGCCTAAATCACATCCACTGTGACCCCCTGATCTATACTTCTACTTACTTCCTCATAGAACATAATTAGGTTAGTCTGACATGATCTGTGTTTCATGAAACCATGCTGATTTTTGGTAACCCCTCAAATACTTTCCCAGGCACAGATGTTAAGCTCACAGGTCTATAATTCCCAGGCACAAATTTTAAACCTTTCTTAAATAGAGGAACCACGTCAGCTTTTCTCCAATCCTCTGGTACGATTCCTGAAACCATTGGCAAGAACCAAGGTTCTTAGGCTTTTCAATAAAATCCCTTAAATTATCCCTTAACCCCAATAGCAACACACAAAATGACACACACATACACAACGCGCTCTTCTCCTTCATTCCCAGTACAGTGAATTCTGTGTTGATGTGAATCCATCGTATTTCACAGGCATAGTATCTGGCTCCCTCTGCTGGTGAATCCACTTTAAGCACTGAGGCTTCTTGCACAGGAAGACTGAACTGCAACTCCTTACAGTACATCAGCGGTCATTTTTGATGTACCATAAGTTGGGTGATACAGTATGGAGCACATTCTCCAGCGAAAACACGTTTGCAATAAACAAATTCCGTTTGCTAGTGTCCTCAGTAGGTCTGGATCGAGTTAACTTGATTCTGGACGCCTGCTGGTGCTTTTGAAAAGTTGTGTTAACTCGCTTATGGTAGCGAAAGGGTTAAGGATGTAAATGGATTAAGAAGACTATTACTCTCCGTCATGGAGACCTCTGCATTTCCTGTATGAAGGTTGTAAAGACTTGCCTTGTGGTCTAATACAATGTATTTAGTAAGGAGTACTCGGGGTACAGAACCTTACTTACCTGCAGCTCCCAGAATATACTCTTTGTGTGCCTGTGATAGTAATGTCTCAAAGGTATGTATTCTGTTCCTTCGCGGTTATTCTTTAGGTAAGTTTCAACGTGGCTGAAAAACCATGGCTTCCAATAGTGTCCAATCTTGTTCACCTTAAACACAAAGGGGAAAATAAAAAGTTTAACTTTATACCAAACGCAAAACTAAACAAGGTGTTGTTTGTTCACTCACATACACGAAGAACATATAGAGAACCGAGAATCAGAATGGCTCAGACTTTTAAAAGGTCAGGATTTCTTCAGAATAAAAAGGTGGATTGTTGTTGCGCCTAAAAGGGACACTACAATTTACACAAGCTGTAACTAGATTACTTGTGCATTACAAATAAAACCACATTATAAAAACACATGCTGCTGTTCTTTTTCCTTTGCAGCAATTGCATGTAAAAAGGAAAAATAGTTAGTTTTTTTATCCCTTTCCATTTTGTGGATTTTACCCACGATGCAACATTTACAAAATCTGTACAATGACTTTACTGCTCTTGTCTATTTAATCTACAGTATTTACCAGCATAATGAGATGGAGGAGGGAATGTTTAGATAAGGCTGTAGGGGGTCTATTGTGATCGAGGCCGAGAGAAGAGATGGCAGCTGAATGAGATAAGACAAGGAGCTTAAAATACTTCTAATCTAGTCACTGTTGATGTCCATTGAATACATCCCACATAATACAACAATTTGAGTCTATAATCGATCCTAGCCTCCATTCTGTGACCAAAGCCACATAGTGAGGAGCAAGTGATGTAAAGATACGGTGTGTGTGTGTGTGAGGGGGCAGTTTACACAAAGTATCACACAATGGATACACCCAGTGACACATATAGAATAAAATATTTTCTTAGCTAAATATACAAGAGAAAAACAAATCAGCAACATAAAATAAACATAATAGGGTCATCTAATTTTTTGGTGGCAGTGGTTCATTAATGGGAATACCTAACTCAAACGTTTACCCATAATCTCTGCCCTTACCTGGCCTGGCACTGCGTCATCAGTGAGGGCGCCAGTCATTATGACAGCCTCATCGGCGGAGTAAACCAGTCCTTCCACAAAGTAGTTATCTTTATTTTTTGACTCCCTGGAAAACTTCTCGCAGATCTTCTCAATGCCTTTCACGGGAGTGTAGCGCAGCTTGACATACTTTTTAGCAGGAACGATCTTTATTTCTGCAGCGACCAGGAAGCCCAGGGTGCCGCAGGACCACGGAACGGCGTAAAACAGGTCCGAGTTCTCCGTCTGCAAAGCACTTCATTCGGTAAGCACAGCAGTGCATAGCTCTAGCAGCAGCACGTCAACTCACAAAAAAGAAGGGTTTGGAATAAAATGAAAATAACTCCTTACTGGTGTACACCTCACTAGGCTTCCGTCAGCGAGGACGATTTCGTAGGCCAAGCAGATATGCTGGAACAAACCAAAATTATGGGACGACGATTCAATGCCTGTTCCCATTATTAAACCACCTACAAAAAATATAAATAAAAAATGCTAAGTTTAACCGGTTTCTGGAAGACCAATTTTGTAAAAATTCATAAGGGGGGGGGGTTGCTCATTGTCAAACATCACAGAGATGATAGGGGGGCACTGAAATAACTGATTATTTCAGAGATCTGCTATCCTAGCTTGAAGGAAGAAAAGACAACAACATTGCAGTATAGGAATAAAGTGATCTATTAGGATCTTTGAAAGATTGAATGATCTGGAGGGTTGATAGACATGTATTTACTGTACTCCACCACTGCATGCTTTGGATGAGAGGGGAGGAAATAAGTTTGGTCCTGCCATGTTGGGGTGTTTGCCCCGTCTCCATTTTTATGCCTTTTAGTACTTCTTCCTGCATTATAATTTCTATAGAAACAGAAACTTAAAAAATGTATTCTGGCTCAAGTATAACGGCTTATTGGCTAGTAATTCTGGGTGATTGAATATGATGAATGGGGTGTGTAGAAACACAAGAAAAAAAATAATTATATAATATATATATATAATCTCTCCATACAAAGGTATCCAGGGTTTTGTATACGCATAAACACACATGAGCTTTTATAAAATATACCTTTATTACTTGATCTTTAAAAATGTCACACAGTAGAAGCTTCTGTTTACTCAGGAACTTTCCTCAGTACAGACAATGGATATATATATATATATAATCTGTTTGTTTATTATTGCAGAAGCCACTTGCACATCACAGCAATTCGATGAATTGCATCCCAGAGCTCCTGTGCCACATTCCCCATATGCAGCAAGGAATTCTGGGTAGAATATGCAAATGACATCTGGTCTCACTTTTATGCATCCTGGGTCTGTTATTACACAGAACCCTAAAATCAATGCTATGCCACACTGTGGCTTTCTAGCAGAGATAACGTTTATGCAACTTTTTGTCCTCCACCACAACCCTTGTAAGTACTGATTTGCCCTACGGGTCCAAGCATCCACTGCAACTGGTCATCATGCCTAGCTCCTGCTGATGAGGGCCCAATAAACCTGAAACAGCTCTGTCCTAGGAGTGGCTTTGACCAGTTGCATAATCCTTATCTCTTTCTAGAAAGCCACAGTGTGGCATCGCATTGATTTTAGGGTTCTGTGTAATAACAGACCCAGGATGCATAAAAGTGAGACACAGGTCAATTGCATATCCTACCCAGAATTCCTTGCTGCATTTGGGGAATGTGGCACGGGAGCTCTGGGATGCAATTCATCGAATTGCTGTGATGTGCAAGTGGCTTCTGCAATAATAAACACACATATAGCGTGGAGACTTTTTATCTCACTTTTAGTCCTCCACCACAACCCTTGTAGATATATATATATATATATATATAACACTTACCAACAGTCAAATCATCGAGTTCTGGTAAAACAGGGAGAGTCCAGCCAATAGAATTAAGTAGTGCTGTCACCTGACCCATATTCACCAATGGTTCCACACGCACAACCTAAGAAAATAGGTAATATTATACAGGTTAAAGCATTTTTGCTTGCTAAGAATTACGTTAATTCATTCTTTAAAAGACAACTTCCAAACAAGACATGATCCACCTTCAGTTTAGGTAATCTATTGAGTGAACGCAGAAGTGATACAAGTCACTTTGTGAGCAGAGTAAGTGTTAAAATATCTAAACTGGAGTTCAGGCCTCGTAAAAAGTAACTAGAAAAAGAAAAAAAACAAACATTAATAGATGATTTGACCGCTACAATGCTGGGAAACACCGCTTGAAAAGCTGGGAATCTGCGTCTAAGACACGGATCCCCCAGCTGCAGTAACCCTTTCTGGCCAGAAGCTGGCGACATCTGTCAAATGAGGCTTCTATAGTGATACATACTTTTCATAATTTCCCAATGATGTTTTACTGTATTGTTAACGAACTGTAATTTACCAAAACACTGCTTCCTGACGTTGGTTTTATGGAAGAAAAAAAAAAAACACTTTGTGTGTCACCCCATCTTCTCTAAAACTGTAAGCTCTTGAGCAGACTCCTCTTCTCCCATTGTTCTCAGTATATTTAACCTATTTGTTAGATTTTTGCTTGTCCTATCCATTGTACAGCACTACATAGTCTGTTGGCGCTTTATAAATGCTTCTAATTGTAATTATATTAAAGGGGTAATAACTCACAGATTAGGGCTATGCAGGGGCCCATGTTACTAAAGAAATAACCCTCATACTGTAAGTGTTAGCACTGTCAGCTGGGAGCTGTAAGGGTTAACCCAGTGTTTAAGGGCTGTTTCCTTGAACACAGTTAATTCATTGCACTCACAGGAGTTTTGGGGTCACCATAATAGGGCTTTCAGCAATAAAAATCATGCTCAAAGCTGGGGCATCAGTGACATAATCTGCCGTGGTCCTCTGTCTGGAGCCGATACCCAAGAGGCTTTGAAGACTGACAGCAGGAGCTGGAAAATGCAAACACATGCAGAGGCAGCACCACAACGCGTCTGAGATTTTCTAGTTTCGCTAGAACCAGGGGTCAGCAACCTTGGCTCCCTGATTTTTTGGGAACTACATTTCCCTTGCGGCTCAGTCAGCCTAATGTGTGACTGAGCATCCTGGGAAATGTAGTTCCCCAAACATCAGGGAGCCAAGGTTGCTGACCCCTGCGCTAGACCCAGAGGATGAAGCCGTACCACCGCAAACAAATACACACGTTCAACAACAATCCACAAGGCAACCGCCAGCGACAGGTAGCCACTAATATATAACGAGGGACTGATTTCCAGATGCCAGGGACCTTTACCAAGTCGCCACAGGTGAGTAACAATCTCACATATCTATACCCGTACTCCAAAACATAAAGGACCTATTTGGAAACCTTGTTTTATTTAATAAACACCACATTTTTCTATTATTCTGTTCCTGGTTTTCTGTGACTCGAGACGGAGGATGGGAGACCCGGTGCTCCTGGCCCAAAAAAATAAATAAAATCACTGGTGGCTTATCTGTAGGTGTCTTTTCAAAACACCTGAACTAGTTTCTTTTTCACCTACAGTTGTGTTCAAAATTATTCAACCCCCACTGAAATTGAGTGTTTTGGCCAGTTTGACATTGATTTTGATCATTAAGTCATCTTGCTTACAATTAAATCAAAGAGGCACGTGTAGGTCAGACAAATATAACATAACATTTATAATGAAATAACCACAAATGTCTTTTCTGTGCTCACATCATTATCAGTTTTATTTAGGGATGCACCGATACTAGTATCGGTATCGGGGCCGATATTGCCGTTTGCACGAGTACTTGTTACTCGTGCAAACTGCCCAATACATCCCGCCGATACCGGAAGCCGGCGCTGGGCCGGCTTGCCGGTATCCGCGGGGCTGGGGAAGCTGGCCGCGTGCATGAAAAGCACGCGGCCAGCGTTCCCCTCCAGCGCGCCAAATACTCACCCTTCCTGAAGGTCCGGTCGCTGGGCAGTGATGCGTTCCCGCGGCCACTGGGCGCTCCTGTGACACTGCCTCTCGGCTGGAGGCAGCGTCACAGATGCGCCTGGCGGCCACGTGACCGCATCACTGCCCAGAGACCGGAACTTCAGGAAGGGTGAGTATTTGGCGCGCCGGAGGGGAACGCTGGCCGCGTGCTTTACATGCACACGGCCAGCTTCCCCAGCGTTCGAGCTGGGGGTAAATCCATGAGACCTGGGGGTAAATCCATGAGAGCTGCGGGCAAATCCATGAGACCTGGGGGCCAATCCATGAGACCTGGGGGCCAATCCATGAGACCTGGGGGACATATCCATGTGATCTGGGGGCAAATCCATGTGAGCTGGGGGCAAATCCATGAGACCTGGGGGCAAATCCATGAGACCTGGGGGCCAATCCATGAGACCTGGGGGCCAATCCATGAGACCTGGGGGACATATCCATCAGAGCTGGGGGCAAATCCATGAGACCTGGGGGCAAATCCATGAGACCTGGGGGCAAATCCATGAGACCTGGGGGACATCCATGTGAGCTAGGGCAAACCCATGTGAGCTGGGGGGCAAACCCATGTGAGCTGGGGGCAAACCCATGAGACCTGGGGCAAATCCATGTGAGCTGCGGTCAATCTCCTCTAAATTTTTATATGAGGTCTGTTCCTATTGGAAAGCGTCACATGACATTAAATAAAAGTATCGGTACTCGGTATCGGTGAGTACTTTTAAAAAGTATCGGTACTCGTACTCGGTCTTAAAAAAGTGGTATCGGTGCATCCCTAGTTTTATTCAACCCCCAAGGGACATTCAATCTTAGTACTTAGTACAACATCCTTTTACAGTTATAACAGCTTTTAAACGTGAAGCATAGCTTGACACAAGTGTCTTGCAACGATCTACGGGTATCTTCGCCCATTCGTCATGGGCAAAAGCCTCCAGTTCAGTCACATTCTTAGGCTTGCGCACTGCAACTGCTTTCTTTAAGTCCCACCAGAGGTTCTCAATCGGATTTAAGTCAGGTGACTGCGATGGCCACTCCAAAATGTTCCAGCCTTTAATCTGCAACCATGCTCTAGTGGACTTGGAGGTATGCTTGGGATCATTGTCCTGTTGAAAGGTCCAACGTCTCCCAAGCCTCAGGTTTGTGACGGACTGCATCACATTGTCATCCAATATCTCCTGGTACTGAAGAGAATTCATGGTACCTTGCACACGCTGAAGCTTCCCTGTACCTGCAGAAGCAAAACAGCCCCAAAGCATGATTGACCCCCCGCCATGCTTCACAGTAGGCAAGGTGTTCTTTTTCTTCATAGGCCTTGTTCTTCCTCCTCCAAACATAGCGTTGATCCATGGGCCCAAACAGTTCTAATTTTGTTTCATCAGTCCACAGAACACTATCCCAAAACTTCTGTGGTTTGTCCACATGACTTTTGGCATACTGCAGTCGACTCTTCTTATTCTTTGGAGACAGCAAGGGGGTGCGCCTGGGAGTTCTGGCATGGAGGCCTTCATTACCTCAATACAAAATGCACCTGTAAACATGTAACATAATGACTATTTCCTCCATATTTATTTTTCTGTTAATCTGTATATTTGGTCTTGTGTTAATATCTTGCATTTTACTATTTTGTATTTCTGTAACCACTTCAATGTTCTCGAACCCAGGACATACTTGAAAACGAGAGAAATCTCAATGTATCCTTCCTGGTAAAATCCTTTTATAAATAAAAATAAATAAAAAATTACGCAGTGTGCGCCGTATTGTCTGAGCTGAAACTTCAGTACCCACATCTGACAAATCTTTTCTCAGTTCCTCAGCAGTCACACGGGGACTTTTCTCCACTCTACGCTTCAGGTAGCGCACAGCAGTCGAAGTCAGCATCTTCTTTCTGCCACGACCAGGTAGCGTTTCAACAGTGCCCTTTGCCTTGAATTTGCGAATGATGCTTCCTATGGTCTCTCTTGGTATGTTTAACATCTTTGCAATCTTCTTATAGCCATTGCCCTTCCTGTGAAGAGTAATCACCTCTTCTCTTGTCTTCCTGGACCATTCTCTTGACTTCACCATGTTTGTAACCACACCAGTAAATGTCTAGAAGGAGCTGAGTATCACAGTCATTTTAAAGCTGCCTAATTGGTGCTTATTATGCTTTATTACTGCTCCGTGACATCCACAGGTGTTTTCAATACCTGATTGAAAACACTTGAATGAACCTCTGTTCTTCAGAGTGGTAGTCTTTAAGGGGTTGAGTAATTGTGTCAATGAAGAATTCACAAAAGAAACATTTACTACTGTATTACAAAACCAATTGATGTCATTTTAGTTGCATATGGTTCTTTAAAAAGTCCTTGTAGGATTTCATTCTGAATACAATTACAAATGTACACTAAATTCCCTAAAACCCTTTACAGCATTGGGGGTTGAATCATTTTGAACACAACTGTATATATTCCAGGCTCTTGGGGATTGTTGCATATGTCTATGTTGTTGCCTTTGAGGTTCTAAACACTGGATAAATAAATTAAGTGCTAATCTGACCAGGAAGACCATTTAAGGATCATAAGAGAAGGGGGGGGGGGGAGAAATCGCCTTCACGTGTCCAAGCGCACTACTATTGAGCCACATACATACAGTACATACACGCCTTCCATATTCAGATAGCTGCACTATATGTATATTCTGTTTTTTTGGAGGTACAACACCACATACATTCAGGGAAGCGTTGATCACGGAACATCCATCTTCTGTGTGCAACCTATTTGTTCCTAGTCTCACACTGCTCCTGGTGAGAGGAAGCGGCGGATCGTGTCGCCTCTCCACCGAGGGATGAGAGCTAAGTATGGGATTTTTAGCAGGGTTTAGGTTTGTGTTTTAAGGGATTTTGCAAATGCAGAATCACTTAACACCATCTTTTAGGAGTTGGTATTTCTTTGAGAAATACTCCCTCCCGAATGGAAGTGCGATCACCTTGGAATGCGTAACATACAAAGTATAGGAGACATTAATTTACAGTACGGTTGCGAAAGGAAGCATTATACTCGAGGTGAAATCATGGCTTGCGCCAAGAGTGGAATAAGAGATTCCAGGTGATAACTCTGAGCCGTTATCTTAGCACCGGCCTTGGTTAAGGGCTCAAAATGTGTATAATAGAAGTGAAATAAACACAGCTCTACGGTGCTTACCTGCCTCTTAGTGTCCACCTCTAATATGTCCATGAGATTGATCATTATATTCTTACATGTGCTCTTGTATTTCCCAACACCCAACGACATGGTCAGCCATCCCGGTCTGCCAGTGCACATGAAGCGGTTGCCGCCTTCGCCTTTCCATCGACGTACCTGTTAAAAGATCCGTCGTTCAGCACAGTCATTAAAACAGGCCGTGGAAATAAATATTCTAGATTGTGAGTTCCTACAGGAATAGGGCCTCATCTCCTCCTGTACTGGTTTGTCTAATGTTGTTTGATGTATTGTAACCCTGTCTATACTGTACCCATTGTACAGCACTGCGGAATATGCTGGCGCTTTATAAATAAAGATTAATAATAATTGCTCGTGTTATCTGCCGGGAGGGAGAAGTCTGCGGATGTTTCTTAACACAGGAATAACTCGCCCACCCTGTCCTCGGCCTAATTTTATACATTTTAACTCCCTGCGCCTGCACGGCTCTGATTAACGTTAGTGTTTGTGTTTTTTTTTCTAATGCAATTGCCTGTTACCCCCTGCTCCCTTTTGTCTCATGTCCCATCACCTTTAGATTGTAAGCTCACGGGACATCTGGCCGAACGCTTTGTATAAAGTGCCGTATTGGCTGGATGGTTATCCCACGGGCGGGCCCTCTGTTCCTTATGTATGGTTATGTCCCATGTTTGTATTTCCGTATTTTTTTGCGCCGTGGACTATGCTGAAGCTATAGGAGAACTGTCAAATCCAGCTTGAAGGCCGGCGATCCGCGGTGGCTTTTTCTACTCCCTGGCACGCTAAGGCCTGCATTGAGGAGAAATCCCCTCAACTCACCATTTGTAAGCCCACACGCCCATCAGCGTCATGACAGGCTCTCAAAGAGAATGATTGACAGGTGAGGGGCGTCTTTTTTAGCTGTTTAAATAAAATCTATGCATTTACTCGCACGGCGTACAAACAATATAGAGGAAATGTTTAACGGGTCCACTTAATTTCACATAATAATAATGATCGCAGACTATTATTTATCAAGGCCCGGCATGTCTCACCTGCTCCTGGATATCCCTCACGCGGCTATCATGGAGTTTAGGAGCGCTGCACATCTTAAACACCAGCCACGCGCGCGCGTAGTAATACAGATCGAACACCACGGAGAGGGGGAGCAAGAAGAGGCAAACGAAGATCCATCGCTGGTGGATCAGGACGTATTCCAGCCCCTTCACTCTGATCCAGAGCAGGAAAAGGATAAGCAAACAGCTAAAGTAGAGGAGCACGTCCATCGTGTAGGAGAAGGGAAACCTGTGAGATACAAGAAGAGGAAACAGTTACTATCAGTGAACAGGGACAGCATTTCGTTGCGGTGGCCACGTCTTATTGATAATGGCCATAGGCCACGGTCATGCAGGGTTATTCAAAGAGAATCGAAAAGTCACCGCAGGTTCGGTGACTTTTCGTTCTCTTCAATTCGGTGCGATTCGGCAATCCCATTTCGGCGACCCTGCAGTGTATTCAGCAAGCACCACAGGGCCGTCGAAATGCAGGGAGAAGCCGCCGCAAAGCTGCTGAACACTCACCGCAAAACCCGGCGAATGCACACCGAAACCCGCAAAAACATCTGGATTAACCCGCCGAACACGCCGCAAAAACCCGAGCAGGAGCCGATAACACGCAGCGCAGCCGCCGGAAAACCCTGACACCGCAGACGAATGGAGTGAATAAATTAAAGAAACAGTACGCTTGAATGTTTGAAAAGTGAAACGCTGTTTGCAAAGAAACTACTGAGTGAAAATGTCTGAAATTTACATATAAGATCCAATGAATGATAATAAAAAGGGCTGTTACAGAAAAAAGAACAAAGGTTTAAAAAAGAAAATTGGGGAAAAAAAAAAAGGCAAAAATTTTTCGGCAAAAAAATCCCGAAAAATGCTTAAAATATACCAAAAAAGATCTATGAATAAAGAGACTTTTTACTGCAGAATATTATAATCAACGGTTTATTAGATATTGTATTAAAACGGGAATATTTTTAACGTTGAAGCCTATGGGATTCGCCTGAATAAGGCTAGGGTCAGACGAACGCATTTTTCGCGTCGTCCGTGAAAAAGTGCGTTCGAACGAATGGACGTATTTTTTTTCACAGAATACGCGATAGCGGTCATACGATGCGCATTTTCATCCGTGATTTTGTACGGATCATCAATAAAACCCTTTTTGCGTCTGGACATCTCCTAATCACGCACACACGCCGCTAGCGGACGCAGCAAACTCTGTACGTCAGTACTAGCGGTTTGACGTTCTCAAAAAAAAATGCTTTTGTTTGCAGCTTGCGTTGCGCGGCTGCACTTTTGTGCGGCCGTACGCCGTATATTGCCCATCATTTGCTGCTACTAAGGCCGTGATAAAGTGCGGCTGCACGTGCGTTTGCACTGCGTTCGTCTGACCCTGGCCTAAATCTGCCGCATGAAGCCACCGAATGGCAGGTAAATTCGGGAACTTTTCACAGCTGGTTTGTGTTCTCTGAATAGACGAAGCATTGCTTCTCTATGGGAATTTCACTGCCCTCGAACAGGCAACGAACAGGCACCGTATGTGCAGGCAATTCGCCAACATTTGGCAAACTGCCTGCTCTCTGATTTTCAGCGTTCGGTTACCTTTCGGCAGCCATTCGGATCTCTTTGAATAACCCCTATGGAGTCCCTGAGTCGAAGAGGAGGAGCTGCAAGTGGCGAGGGACAAAAGGTGAGTGAAATTGCCAAAGTAGAAAAGTTATTGGGCAGAGGCTGTCAGCAACCTCTGCCCAATTATTTAAGAGCAAAAGAAGGGCCGACGCTTTACTTTTTGGCAGTGTTCCTTTAAAGTGGGACAGCGGAGAACTAAACGGACTACGTATAAAACGAAGACTGCCCTACCGAATCCACGGTGAACGGGAAAACAGAGCACATCGACAAAAAAATAAAGGAAGACGAGGAATCATGAATTCATATTTTATTGCACGTCGCTGCAGGAAATAAAAAGGGACTGTGTTCCCCTAGATCAGGGGTCTGCAACCTTGGCTCTACAGATGTTTTAGAACTACATCTCCCATGATGCTCAATCACCCATTAGGCTGACTGAGCCACATGGTAAATGTAGTTCCCAAAACATCAGGGAGCCAAGGTTCCTGACCCCGGCCTAGATTAACACATCCCTGAGCGGAGGGGGGGGGGTCACAGTCCAAATACGCAGCTTTGATCTCTGAATCAAAAGATATCAACAGGGGCATGTGGCCTGGACTGTGACCGCTCGGGAGCGGCGGCCACTGGGAGCTGCTCTGCAAAAGCAATATAAATGATAATGATACCGTATGATTATACACCAGTTAAAAGCAGTTAGAGGACCTTTAGCACCAGGCAGGGTGTTTTATATACCTGTGCCAGTACCTGGCAGTGGGCAGAATTCTGTGTTTGGCCCCAATGTTAGTGCCTCGATATGTAAGCCTTATCACCAGGATAAGTGTCATGCAACCAGATTCCATATTTGTTTTCCCCCTATGCTTTTACTTAAAATGGATTATTCGGGGGGGTGTGGCTTGGCTGCAAGACAAGATGGTCGCACACTAGAGGAGCTCTGTGCAGACTAGGATAACCCACGCACTTTATGCAGCGAATACCCACTATGAGAAGGGGAAAAAAACGCGATTCGACCGCAGCTACCCCGAGGGCACGATCTCAGCCTCGAACCACACGTCAGGAGGAATTTTTCGCCCCGAGAGAAGCCTCACCTTCCCGCTCTCAATCACCCAAGATGGCGTCTTCCCCCGCCGGATCAGAGTTCTACCTGCCGGACTTAGGAGCAGCCTCACAACGTATCGAAAAATCTCTGGCAGAAATGCCAACCCGAGCTGACATCCAGGAAATGATTGCGGAGGTCCAGGACTCCTTGTAGCGAGACATTACCAGCCTATGAACGCAGGTAGTCTGTGGAAGCCCGGCCTGGAACACGCGTCGGCACGTGCGGCCGAACACGAGACCGCATTTGCTCCGCATGATTTCTTTGGGGTCTGGCGGAGGTTAGATGACCTGGACAATCGCTTGCGGCACCAAAATTTGGGGATTCGAGAGGTGCCAGAGACGGAAACGGCCACACGCATATATCTGGTAGGGCGGTTTCAGTTTTTACTTGGCTCCCGTGAGGTGCACCCCGAGAACCTGGCCCAAGCGCACCGTGCCCTTCGTCCCCCGCCGGAATCCCCTGAGGCACCGCCAAGGGACATAATATGTTGTGTCACATCTTTTATTTTAAAGGAGTGGGTCTACCTAGCCGCTCGCTCAACGCACATGGGAGTATCGTGGGGCACAAATTGGCATCTTTAATGACTTGTCCCCCTCTACATTCCAGGCGCGAAGACAGTTACGCCCGATCACACAGGCGCTCCAGCAAGAACAGATACAATATCGTTGGGGGTTTCCACTGTTACTGTCGGTGCGCCATAACAAAAAAAACTGGTCATTCGTACCCCCGAAGACATACCGCACTTTCTGAGATCGCTGGACCTCCTAGCTATGGCGATCACAAACTGGGAGACTTTCAACTTTAGGCCGCAAGCAGACCAGGAAGCCCCATTGCAGCGTCGCCATCGATCCCGCCGTCGCCGACAGCGCTCAGAACAATCGGAGCCGGAGGCCACATAAATACATCTTTTTTCATATAATAGTAGCCCCACTAGATCAATTGCCTGGCTCTGACCGCGATAATGGGGCGAGAATAGCTTTGATAGCCAGGGCACTGATCAGCTCATATCCTCCTCGCGTCCGCTGTTGTGCCCAGAGACGCAGAAGATGATTATTTTTTCTTTCCGCATGGGATATCCAGGAATGCTCCCAATCTTACCACTCCATTTTATTTCTTTATTTACTATGGGGGTTCGTCCTCTTGTCATAGTACGTGATCATCTAGACATGGGGGGGGGGGGAATCTGACGGGCATGTGGGGGGTGGGAGGGTTGTTTAAAGAAAATGTGGACGGAGACACTGGGTTATATTAATTACTCAGACACAGGACTGAATTCAATTGAGTGTACTCTCCACCCGCTAAACATGGTTGGTATAGATAGTTTCAAACAAAGGTTCGGGAACAGGGGTTGTTTATTTTATTTTCTCTCCCCCCAGGCTTATAGACATCTGTCGAACTCAATATGAGTATTATTAACACACGTTTTTGCTTCCGTCCTAGCCATGGATTGGATACCTCATTTAATATTTTACGGACGAATGTCTTACCGTTCGCTTGTTTTATGATATATGGTGTTTCCCGCCAATGTTTTAGTTTCCACCCCCGCACAGGGTGGGACACCCAATTAAATTTTTCAATCTGATGCCTGGATGTTTATACACCGCATTCTCTGACATGTCTTTCACCAACTGTTGGTGATTTCCCGCCCTGGTTATAGATGGGAAGCCTTACTTAAATAATACAGGATGGTATGTAGTCGTTTATCAATCTCACATAGTATGGTATTCACGACTAATGTTTTGTATTCATTGCTTTTGCCTTCATACTAGGTGGGATATTATCTTTTCTCTTACGCATAGGTTCATTTTTGAGTACTTATAACACATAAGACGTTACTCCCACTTCATGGTGTCCCCCCTTTTTTTCCCCTCATTCCCCTCTCTGAGACCCCTCTCTGAAGTTTGCCTTCGAGTTCAACTAACGCTTCAACACATCCCTCCACAACAAGATCTCCCAGTTACTTGCACCCTAGAGCGATTAACCTCCCCCCCCACCTCCTTCCCCTAATTCGCATTTTAGGAATTTCTCAAGGGGACGTCATACCCCCCCTCACTTTCGACACATTACCCAGAGCTGTTGGTACGTTACTGTTCCACCTCCTTCCCTATTCTCATTATGGTTTTTATGTGGGACTGTTTACGTCCCATTGGGTTACTTACTTAGTCTGCTGGTTTATTACTCCTCTTAGTTATTGTTTTTTGACTTCACATTATATTTTATTTTTCAAGAATTTTCCATCTTAGGTTGCTGACCACCACATACCCCCGCGAGGTTCGGGGTTTCTCCCCTGGGGATATTCAGGCGGGACTTCTACTCTCTCCTGAATTTGGTACACCAACTGCCTCATTATTTACACCACCTTCTGTCTCTTGGCGTCTGTCTTTTTCACAACATTTTCTGTCTCTATTTCTCCTCATTAC
Source organism: Leptobrachium leishanense (assembly GCA_009667805.1). NCBI lineage: Eukaryota > Metazoa > Chordata > Amphibia > Anura > Megophryidae > Leptobrachium > Leptobrachium leishanense. The sequence goes on from CM019070.1 coordinate 38,513,450, forward strand.
TTAATTGTTCTCTATTTCCTCCCTCGTTAGTTATCCTTTTTTTTTTTGTTTTTTCACCCCCCCCCCTTCCCTCTCTCCGCTCCCTTTAATTCCCCTACTGAGATAATGTATGCCCCGGGTTCACGTCACTTGGTCTCCTACAATGTTAGGGGCCTAAACACACCAGAGAAACGAAAGAAGATATTGCGTGAACTATGGGCACAGAGGGCATCGGTGGCCTTTCTGCAAGAGACACTTTAAAAAAAGACACTGCACCAGCATTTAAGGATAGAAACTTCCCAACAGGATACTTCAGTAATTTTTCAGATAGTAAATCACGAGGTACTGTGATTGTAATCTCCAAAGACGTGCCGTTCGTAGAAACTGGTATCAGTATAGATCCCGAAGAACGATTTCTATGTACACTTTTGCATCCCTATATTTGCCTAATAAAGCCCAGCACCGCAGTTTGGCAACTATTCTGCACGCACTTTCTGTATTCCAAGAGGGTATATTGGTAGTGGCGGGAGACTTCAATGTAGCCTTAGACCCTAAAATGGACACCTCTGCTGGCACTTCCTCTTTTCCACGTAACATTCTGTCGCAAGTTCGACGCACTCTGGATTCCTTTCAATTAGTAGATGTCTGGCGGGCCTTTCATGGCGGTGAGACAGGTTACTTTTTCTACTCACCGGTGCAGTCTATTCTAGAATAGATTACATATTCATGCCGCAACATCACATTCAGCTAGTCCGTTCTACAGACTTGCATACGAGCACATGGTCCGATCATTCTCCCCTCTCAGTTCACATAACATCACCCCTCAGTATACCGCGCAAATGAACGTGGAGACTTAATCATGCACTGTTAGCTGACCCTGGAATTTTGGGAGGAAACAAAACAGCTGCTTTCTAACTACTTTCAGGAAAATTTGACACAGGATACCCCTATTCCTACGGTGTGGAAAGCCCATAAGGCGGGGGTACGTGGATTTCTTAATCAGCAAAGGCACTGCGGCAAAAAAATTGCGTAAAGCCCAGATGGCAGATCTGTTTGAAGAGATTCGTTTACTAGAATCTCAACTTTACCAATCCCTGTTGAAAACTCGCTCAAATCTCACCGCCCAACTCTCGGCAGATCTGAAGTTTCTCGCTATCAAAACGAATTCTTTTTTCGCACTTAATGAAAACAAACCTGGAAAACATCTGGCGCAAATCTTAAGATCCAAACGTGCCAAAGCATATATCCCCCGCATCCAATTGCCGACAGGCCGTATCACTAGCAAACCAGACCTGATCGCTGAAGAACTTCGTTCTTATTTCACTTCTTTATACTCCAATCTTCCCAATATCCCTCATTAGATCATTCTGAAATCGAAGATTATTTACGACGCACTATCCACCGTGCCCTGTCTGAAGGGGAGGCGTCGGATTTGGGTTCAACGATTCTTAATGAAGAGCTTTGGCCCTCAAACAGAGTAAGACATATAAATGCCCGGGGCCTGATGGACTCCCCGCAGAATACTATAAACTACTGCATTCTGAACTCCTTCCACACGTGCTAAATACCTTTAACTCCTTACTCGAGGAGGGAACTCTTCATCCAACTGTGTTAGCAGCGACAATTTCACTAGTTCCTAAACCGGGTAAAGATTTTCTTTTCAGCTCGAGTTATAGACCCATATCCCTCCTGAATGCTGATAAACTTTTAGCACGCGTCTTAGCTACGCGATTGCAGAAGTTTCTGACGAACTTAGTGAATCCAGATTAGGTGGGGTTTATCCCTGGAAGAGAGGCGCGAGATGCCACTACTAGGGTTCTCAATGCAGCAGGGGCGGATCCGGGGGGGGGGCAACGGGGCAATTGCACCCCCCGAGATTTGAGCCGGGGACCCAGATGCCGGGCAGCGCGGGAGTGCCTGCCCGGTCCTGAAGAGTCCGTCCTGTTAAAGGGAAGCGGCTGCGTGCAGGCGCAGCCGGTCACGTGGTCCGGCTAATCAGGTGGTACTGAGTCTCTGTACCACCTGACTGGCCGGACCGCGTGACCTGCGCACGCACGCCACGCAGCCGCATCACATTCAACAGGACGGACTCTTCAGGACCGGGCAGGCACTCCCGTGCTGCCCGGCATCTGGGTCCCCTCAACCCCTGCCGGAGCTGGAGCAATATCCAGGTGAGAGCTGGGCAAATCCATGTGTAAGCTGGGGGGCAAATCCATGAGCTGGGGGCAAATCCATGAGCTGGGGGCAAATCCATGAGCTGGGGGCAAATCCATGAGCTGGGGGCAAATCCATGAGCTGGGGGCAAATCCATGTGTGAGCTGGGGCAAATCCATGTGTGAGCTGGGGCAAATCCATGAGCTGGGGCAAATCCATGAGCTGGGGGCAAATCCATGTGTGAGCTGGGGGCTCTCTGCTCCTCTAGATTGTAAAATCTGGGGTGCCCTCTGCTCCTCTAGATTGTAAGCTCCTGGGTGTCCTCTGCTCCTCTAGATTGTAAGCTCCTGGGTGCCCTCTGCTCCTCTACATTGTAAGCTCCTGGGTGCCCTCTGCTCCTCTAGATTGTAAGCTCCTGGGTGCCCTCTGCTCTTCTAGATTGTAAGATCCTGTGAGCCGGGCCCTCTGCTCCTCTAGATTGTAAGCTCCTGTGAGCCGGGCCCTCTGCTCCTCTAGATTGTAAGCTCCTGTGAGCCGGGCCCTCTGCTCCTCTAGATTGTAAGCTCCTGTGAGCCGGGCCCTCTGCTCTTCTAGATTGTAAGCTCCTGTGAGCCAGGCCCTCTGCTCCTCTAGATTGTAAGCTCCTGTGAGCCGGGCCCTCTGCTACTCTAGATTGTAAACTCCTGTGAGCCGGGCTCTCTGCTCCTCTAGATTGTAAGCTCCTGTGAGCCGGGCCCTCTGTAAATTCTCGTGAGTCGGGCTCTCTGCTAAAACACCTTATTTTCTGTCAGTGCCCCTCCCGAGACTAGTCTCTGGATCCGCCCCTGCAATGCAGTGGCCCAGGCTACTAGAGATCATACACCGCTCTTATTACTTTCCACTGACGCTGAGAAAGCTTTTGATAGGGTCTTATGGCCCTGTCTCCATCGAGTGTTACACGGTTTTGGCCTGGGGAAGGATTTATTAAATGGATCTCTGCATTGTACTAGGCTCCATCTGCCAGGGTTCGAGTTAACGGTGCGCTAACCCCTAGTTTTCTGATACAAAACGGAGCATGACAGGGATGTCCCTGGTCACCCCTTCTATTTGCCTTGGCTCGAGCCCCTTCTGTCATCTATTCGAGCCAACACGTCGATACCAGGCCTTCAGGGATACGCCCACAGACATATCTCGGCTTATGCGGACGATCTGATGTTCTTCCTAACGGAACCGGAACTCTCACTGCCAGTGGTCATCTTGGAACTTCAACAGTACGGAGCAATTGCGGGATTGGCCATTAATGTTGATAAATCCGAACTATTGAACATATCCGCATCAGCTGCGACTGCCAGGAATCTGCGTAATTGATTTGGGTTCAGGTGGTGTGTAGAAAAACTGAAATACTTAGGGGTCTGGATTTGCAGGGATCTCTCCCGTTTTACCGCCCTAAACCATGACACACTCTTGGGTTCACTCCAAAGTGACCTGGATAGGTGGTCCACACGACACCTTTCCTGGTTTGGGAGGATAGGAGTGTTAAAGATGAACGTGCTGCCCAGGGTCTTATACCTACTCCAAACTCTGCCCATATCCGTACCGGGGGGATTTTTGATTAAACTCCGCAAAATCTTTCTTGCTTCCATTTGGGTCAAATAACGCCCCCGTATGAATTACTCGGTTATGTGTCTCCCGACCTCATCCTCTCCCGCACCACTGATGCACGTTTAATCCGGCACTCCCGGGGGGAGTATTGCCCTCCCTGCGGGCAAGATTTACTTCTCAACCAAGACTGATGGCTTTAGATGTGATATCAGACGGAGAGTTCAAAGACATTCCAACACCAGAGGGGTGCCCTCTATCTTAGAACAATTTAAATTTTACACAAATTGGACACTTTCTTCTTTCCTTGCCCAATGGCACTCTTAGGTCCCGGCCCCTTCGACCCTTTGAAAAGTTTTGCTACTTAGCATTGGCGTTACACCAACCCTCTCCACACTGTACCGACTATTGCAGTCAGTGGACAAGGCCCTCCTGGAATATGTCCAGCGTTGGGACATATATCTCAGAAGACAGACTCTTGACTCCCAATGGCGGAAGACATTTGCACTTATCCACCACGGCTCACCTATCACTTAGTTGAGGGAAACATCCTTTAGAACGCACTGCACTTTGGTATTCCACTCCGGCGTGGATAGCCAAGTTTCAACCGGGCGCATCGCCTCTTTGCTGGAGATGCACGCAAACAATGGGCTCGCACTTGCACATATGGTGGCTATGCCCCAAGATTACCCCATTCTGGCAAGCACTGCTTGAGCTAATCAGACGAATTACAGACGTCACCCTGGACTTCCTTCCGGAACCCTTTTTGCTCAGTCACCTACCACTCTCGATTGCAGCTCTGAAAGAAGTCCATCATCCTGCGCATTCTGTTAGCCGCTAGAGCCCTGATACCACTGCACTGGAGACTTTCTTCGGTACCCACCAATGGAGAGTTGGTGGCTAGGGTGGAGCAGATCCGCATCCAAGAAACCTCTCAACTGCCACCTGAGAGGTTTGCAGAAGTACATCCCGTCACTTGGTTATATTGGGACCGGTTCATTTCTTCCAATGAACTACGTATTTGGCTAGACTCACAGTCATAAACTGTCGTCGATAACCCGCAAACCGAGGAACCCCTTAGCGCGACAGTAACGTCCCCACACCAGTAGAGGAGAAACCACTGTGACTGTGACCCAGAGATGAGCATGTTTTTATGACCTCAGTATCCAACTCCTCAACCCTACCTACCCTTTTTTTCCCCCCTTCAAAACTTCTCTTCTTTTTTACTTCTATTGTTTTTCTTGCTCTCTGATTTATTACCTCTTTTAATCTCACACTTACACTTGGGCTCTTAATTTCCCCTGCTTTTGTTACACCGATGGTATAACCACAGCTGTCCATTCAGCATAAACCTTTACTGTTGGCAGGGTTGGTGATTATTCGCACACCCTTGCCAACTCATACCGTTCCTACTTAGGTGTGGTGGTTCGCACCCCTGTATGTGTTTCGACTGAACAATATGCAGATTTTTATATCACAACATATTTTCATTCTATTGCAATGTATTACAATGTATTCTTATACTTGATTTTTGTGCTTGCAATTGTACCTTAGATGTGTTACTATTTTTAACATTTCTAATAAACTTTTAATTTGTAAAAAAAAATAAAAAATGGATTATTCTACTCTACCTGTCTAACTGGCATAGTTTGGCCCAGCCCCACTTCCTCCTTAGCAAAGCCTGCTTTCTTGTCCGTATAACCAGATGCATGTGTGTAAACATCCTGTTCTGTACTGCATGATCGCATCCTGTTTTGCACTGGGTGATCGCATCCTGTTTTGCACTGGGTGATCGCATCCTGTTTTGCACTGGGTGATCGCATCCTGTTTTGCACTGGGTGATCGCATCCTGTTTTGCACTGGGTGATCGCATCCTGTTTTGCACTGGGTGATCGCATCCTGCTTTTTACCTTCTCCCCATAACAAAGCTTACCAAGAGAAGCCCTCTCTACCCACAAGAAACCTTTTTATTTGCTGTTACTTACCCAATAAAGTGAAGAAAATACAAAGGACTTTGTGTACTTTCAAAAGGGGATGAGTTAAGCTATCTGACTTCAATCATATCCTGCAGGTGACATTCACTTCTTGCATACGACCCTGAGGTTCCAGAATAATAAGTGTGTTTAATGCATACCATCCATATTACATTCCTGATGCTACCCCCTTTAGCGCATTGGTTTTTGCGCTAGCTTTCGCAGGCTTAATGTACTTTGCGCATCCTATACTTAATACGGGGAGCGTTTCGATAAGTATGGTTTTACAAGGTGCTATCGCTAATTACCGTCGGGACGCGCAAGCCAAGGGTGTAGCACCTTCTAATAGCTGGCACTACAGGATTCTGCATTTGCAAAATCATGTAGCACCCCTAATCCCCCCCCCCAATAATTCCGATACTCCCCTCTCAACCCGTGGCGAGAACGGTGGGCCGATCCGCCACTTCTTGTCGCCAGGAGCAGAGTTTGGATGGGGACAAATAGTTTCCATTCTCACTCCGCAATCTCGCGCAGGGCTGGCGTACCGGAAGCGCAAGCCTCAATGGAGTACTATGGACACCAAAAGGTGATACTCACGGTGGCAAGGAAGCGCTACCGTGACTATCCCTGTGGTTGGCGCTGTGTTCAGGGGCGAGGTGCTCAGCTGGCGCCTGCCTCGGAATATCGCGGTAATATGGGGACGCAGATTTTCCCCGTAGTGTATGTTAACGAGAACTAGGGCCCAGTGTGTTTTATATACCCGAGCCAGGACGAGGCAGTGTGTTAGGTTCTTGCTTTTGCTGTACGTACACCACACACGCGCACAAATCTTGTGCAGATGTATGATACACTGGGGTGTACAAAGATGGAAGTGTTGCAATGTGAGAGCTATTGTAGGACCCTAGGCAAAGGGTGGTGGTTGTATGGGACATGTTCCATTCCAAACCAGACGCTATGTGGCTGCAAGATGTGGGGGGAGTGTGTTCCAAGACACAAATTCCTCTTGCTCATATTAACACATGACATCACTCAGACCTCTCCCTCATCCTGTTTGGGTGGTGTTTGTGGTTCCCTGTTTGCCCTCCCTAATGGTGGGGCTGAATGATGTCACGTGTGAGCAAGTGATGTCATGTACGGAAAAGCAGACTGACAAAAGGGGTTATTGATGGAGAACCAAAATGCTCTCTCGTCCAACATACTTCGATTCGCCAACCCTGTGGTGAATTCAGCATTCACCGCAGGGTCACCGAAGTGCAGCGAACGACCCGCCGAACACATCCTCAAATCACTGAATAGATTCAAAAAACAGCCGAACGCAAAAAAAAAAAAACTGTACAAACAGACGACGATCCGCCGAACAGAGGTAAAGGGGAAAAAAAAAAAAGACACGCAACTTTTAAAAAAGGATTTTTAAAAAAAACAACGTATGGAAATAATAAAAAGGTCGGTTACAGAAAAAAAAAAAACGAGCCATTTAAAAAAAATAAATAAAATTTAAATCAAAAATGTCGCTGAAAAAATCCCAAAAAAATAAAGAGACTTTTGCTGCAAATGAAATGAATAAAATCGGTTGAATAAATATTTAAGAAAAACAGGGAATTTTTTTTACATTGAAATCTATGGGATTTTCCGGTTTAAACCTGCCAAATGAAACTACCGAACATCATGGCATTTCGCCAACTTTCCCCTGCTGTTCGGTGTTCTCTAAATAGATTAACCTTTACTTCTCTATGGGGATTTCACTGCTGCCGAAGGTCACTGTATTTCACTGGCAATTCGCCAATACTTGGCGAATTGACAGCTTTTTGAATAGCCACAAAATTGCTCCGTACAGGGAAATTCACCGCTCGGTGCAATTCGGTGGCCAATTCGGTGCTCATTGAATAACCCCTTATGTAAAACGTCTTTCTTCTGTAAGCAGAATCGTGTACAGGGGCTTTAACTGACGTCTCTGCAGATAAGAATCATTTCCTCTTTTTTTTTATTTAGACAAAGCAGCCTTATATTGTGTTTGTGGTGTTATCTGTTTTACTTTGACAGCACTGCGTGGAGCTATGCAAACGGCGTTGAGTAAGAGGATGGGAAAAAGCACTTTCAATGTATACACAATACACATGTTTTGATGAATATTATGTTGTGATACCCAGTGCCAGACGTCTGATCACGCTGAGCAGCCCTGCGGGTGTACATGCCGCGTGGCAGAGTGCACGTAGAGACATTCCATAACTCGGCCAGACACAAGAAAGAAGTGTTTCCATTCCTGTGCCACCTTCCAGTATCTGTCATTAGAACGTCATTTCTCTGACTATTCTACAGATTTTACTCAAACACCCAGGGGCCCGAATCCAACCGGCGCGCAGTCACAGTGTGACGGGTGAGGGAGTACATCTGCATGAGCATTTTTCCCTTAGTGATGCTATTCCAAACCAGACGCGGTATGTGCGTCTGGGCCCATAATAACCAAAACGCGGACTGATACTTGTAGACGCGCACAGATGCGCCGTGAGTGCTCCATGGAGAGCAGCGCGTCCCTGCACGAGCTCCAATGTGCAGGAGCTGCGGAAAGACATGGGAACTATTTGTACCCATTCTCATGCTGCTCGTGGCCAGAAGAAGCGTCAGATCGCACCACCCTCTCACCGCGGGATCTCAGGTGAGTATGGGGGGTTCTACCGGTTAATGAAGGTAATAAGTGATGTTGCAAAAAGCTAAGTCACTAAACACCAGGGTTTAAAAGACTGTATACATTCACTGAACACCACCTCGATTACAGGAGCAGGAACTGGAAAAGCTTGTTCTCTAAGGAGCAGCAAATACACGTCTCCAATACAAGGTCTAGAAGATATGAGTTTACAGTGAGTTCACACAATAGAGGCGCAGGCAGGGTGTGACGTCTTCGGCCCTCGTGGCCGGTTGCCAGTAGTGAGAGCTGGCAGAATGGCATCTGAGGGGGCGGGGCTTGGCATAATTGATAGAAGCCAGCCTTTAAAGCAGGGCGAGAGGATCTGCTCCTCGCCCTGCGTGGAGTAAAGTTCCCGCGTCGCCTGCTATACTTTATGTGTGATACTTACTTGCTGACCTATTTTGTACGAGGACCCTGAATACGTTTTGACCCGGCTATCCCTATTGACCATTCTCTTGCTTATCCCTATTGTGCTTTTGCCTGAGCGTTTTGGTTTTCATGTTTATGTTTTGCCGTATGGTTCATGTCTGTTGTTTGTTCATCTGGTGTGAGTCCTAATTGCAAGGTGTCCAGTTGTGTCTGTCAGTTTATGTAATAATATCATTGCTCAAATTGCCTGGTGTATGTTACCTCCTGCTTGCAGCCTTAAACTCCAAGTTTATTGTGTGACTGCCCTGCAGGCTGCACAACTCATCTACCTCGCAAATTATCTGTGTATACCTACTCGCTATACAGAATCCAATCTCTAATTGTAGGCCTGCCCTGCAGGCTGCTGAACTCCGTGAGTTCCTACCCTGTATGCTTGTAAACACGTTGTTCTGGAATCACGTCTTTGTATCTGTTTACATAAAGTTTTTGTTTGCACTAAGCGGTCTTTTTGTCTCAAAACCAATTGAGCTTGAGCTTAGGTGCTACTAAGGCTAGGGTCAGACGAGCGTGATTTGTACGGACTGTACTTCCGTGCAGTACGGACATCGTCAGTACGGATGACGCAGTAGTGGTCACACAGTCCGTTTTTTCACTGAAGTTATTTTTGACGGATGTAGGAGGGAAAAATAAATTACAATGAAAAAACATTCTGTCCGTCAAAAATGCTGGACGTATAAATGCAGTCCGTCTGACCACGTTCCATCACTCACACACAAAGCTATGCGGACGTTGTGGACGTGGCGCACTCCGCACGTCCGTTCTAGCAGTATTACTTGCTTGCCTAACCTGCGTCCGTTTGCAGCGCCCGTCAGCCCCCGCACTTCTGTGCGGACGTACTTCGTGTGTGGGGCTCCATTTAACACAATTGTATGCTATCACGGACGTACTTATGTGCGGCAACACGGACGTTAACACTGCGTTCGTCTGACCCCAGCCTTAGACTTGTCCATTTACTCCCTGGCTTGGGAGATCAGGTCATATAAATCGTTATTGCATTCTGTATCTAGAAATCTATCCAAAAGGATCCAAAATACGCTATTCGAGGTGAGTGCCATAGTGCACCGTTACACAGGGCTTCCCTCTCCGCTGTGAGAGCGAGGGACAATTTTAAGATAAATGTATGGGGAGATTTTATTTAATCACTGCACCAGATGTTATCTTGATGTCCCAGTTGGAATTGGTCCCCCAGTGTCTGTATAAATATATATTATATATATCCATCCGTGTGTATGTGTATGTATCCATTCATCCGGGTGTATGTGTATCCATCCGTCCATCCATGTGTAGATGTATCCATCCGTCCATGTGTATATGTATATATCCATCCGTCCATCCGTGTGTAGGTGTATGTATCCATCCGTGTGTATGTATCCGTCCGTGTGCGTGTGTATGTATCCGTCCGTGTGCGTGTGTATGTATCCGTCTGTGTGCGTGTGTATGTATCCGTCTGTGTGCGTGTGTATGTATCCGTCTGTGTGCGTGTGTATGTGCATGTATCCGTCCGTGTGCATGTATCCGTCCGTGTGCGTGTGTATGTATCCGTCCGTGTGCGTGTGTATGTATCCGTCCGTGTGCTTGTGCATGTATCCGTCCGTGTGCTTGTGCATGTATCCGTCCGTGTGCTTGTGCATGTATCCGTCCGTGTGCTTGTGCATGTATCCGTCCGTGTGCTTGTGCATGTATCCGTCCGTGTGCATGTGCATGTATCCGTCCGTGTGCATGTGTATGTATCCGTCCGTGTGCATGTATCCGTCCGTGTGCGTGTGTATGTATCCGTCCGTGTGCATGTATCCGTCCGTGTGCGTGTGTATGTATCCGTCTGTGTGCGTGTGTATGTATCCGTCTGTGTGCGTGTGTATGTGCATGTATCCGTCCGTGTGCGTGTGCATGTATCCGTCCGTGTGCGTGTGTATGTATCCGTCCGTGTGCGTGTGCATGTATCCGTCCGTGTGCATGTGCATGTATCCGTCCGTGTGCATGTGTATGTATCCGTCCGTGTGCATGTATCCGTCCGTGTGTATGTATCCGTCCGTGTGCATGTATCCGTCCGTGTGCGTGTGTATGTATCCGTCTGTGTGCGTGTGTATGTATCCGTCTGTGTGCGTGTGTATGTGCATGTATCCGTCCGTGTGCGTGTGCATGTATCCGTCCGTGTGCGTGTGTATGTATCCGTCCGTGTGCGTGTGTATGTATCCGTCCGTGTGCGTGTGTATGTATCCGTCCGTGTGCGTGTGTATGTATCCGTCCGTGTGCTTGTGCATGTATCCGTCCGTGTGCTTGTGCATGTATCCGCCCGTGTGCTTGTGCATGTATCCGTCCGTGTGCTTGTGCATGTATCCGTCCGTGTGCTTGTGCATGTATCCGTCCATGTGCATGTATCCGTCCGTGTGCATGTGTATGTATCCGTCCGTGTGCGTGTGTATGTATCCGTCTGTGTGCATGTATCCGTCCGTGTGCATGTGCATGTATCCGTCCGTGTGCATGTGCATGTATCCGTCCGTGTGCATGTGCATGTATCCGTCCGTGTGCATGTGCATGTATCCGTCCGTGTGCATGTGCATGTATCCGTCCGTGTGCATGTGCATGTATCCGTCCGTGTGCATGTGCATGTATCCGTCCGTGTGCATGTGCATGTATCCGTCCGTGTGCATGTGCATGTATCCGTCCGTGTGTATGTGTATGTATCCGTCCGTGTGCATGTGTATGTATCCGTCCGTGTGCATGTAGCCGTCCGTGTGCATGTAGCCGTCCGTGTGCATGTAGCCGTCCGTGTGCATGTAGCCGTCCGTGTGCATGTAGCCGTCCGTGTGCATGTAGCCGTCCGTGTGCATGTAGCCGTCCGTGTGCATGTAGCCGTCCGTGTGCATGTGTATGTATCCGTCTGTGTGCGTGTGTATGTATCCGTCTGTGTGCGTGTGTATGTATCCGTCCGTGTGCGTGTGTATGTATCCGTCCGTGTGCGTGTGTATGTATCCGTCCGTGTGCGTGTGTATGTATCCGTCCGTGTGCTTGTGCATGTATCCGTCCGTGTGCTTGTGCATGTATCCGTCCGTGTGCTTGTGCATGTATCCGTCCGTGTGCATGTGCATGTATCCGTCCGTGTGCATGTGCATGTATCCGTCCGTGTGCATGTATCCGTCCGTGTGCGTGTGTATGTATCCGTCCATGTGCATGTATCCGTCCGTGTGCATGTGTATGTATCCGTCTGTGTGCATGTATCCGTCCGTGTGCATGTGCATGTATCCGTCCGTGTGCATGTGCATGTATCCGTCCGTGTGCATGTGCATGTATCCGTCCGTGTGCATGTGCATGTATCCGTCCGTGTGCATGTGCATGTATCCGTCCGTGTGCATGTGCATGTATCCGTCCGTGTGCATGTGCATGTATCCGTCCGTGTGCATGTGCATGTATCCGTCCGTGTGCATGTGCATGTATCCGTCCGTGTGCATGTGCATGTATCCGTCCGTGTGCATGTGCATGTATCCGTCCGTGTGCATGTGTATGTATCCGTCCGTGTGCGTGTGTATGTATCGTCCGTGTGCATGTATCCGTCCGTGTGCTTGTGCATGTATCCGTCCATGTGCATGTATCCGTCCGTGTGCATGTGTATGTATCCGTCCGTGTGCGTGTGTATGTATCCGTCTGTGTGCATGTATCCGTCCGTGTGCATGTGCATGTATCCGTCCGTGTGCATGTGCATGTATCCGTCCGTGTGCATGTGCATGTATCCGTCCGTGTGCATGTGCATGTATCCGTCCATGTGCATGTATCCGTCCGTGTGCATGTGCATGTATCCGTCCGTGTGCATGTGCATGTATCCGTCCGTGTGCATGTGCATGTATCCGTCCGTGTGCATGTGCATGTATCCGTCCGTGTGCATGTGCATGTATCCGTCCGTGTGCATGTGCATGTATCCGTCCGTGTGCATGTGCATGTATCCGTCCGTGTGCATGTGCATGTATCCGTCCGTGTGCATGTGCATGTATCCGTCCGTGTGCATGTGCATGTATCCGTCGTGTGCATGTGCATGTATCCGTCCGTGTGCATGTGCATGTATCCGTCCGTGTGCATGTGTATGTATCCGTCCGTGTGTATGTATCCGTCCGTGTGCATGTAGCCGTCCGTGTGCATGTAGCCGTCCGTGTGCATGTAGCCGTCCGTGTGCATGTAGCCGTCCGTGTGCATGTAGCCGTCCGTGTGCATGTAGCCGTCCGTGTGCATGTAGCCGTCCGTGTGCATGTGTATGTATCCGTCTGTGTGCGTGTGTATGTATCCGTCTGTGTGCGTGTGTATGTATCCGTCTGTGTGCGTGTGTATGTGTATGTATCCGTCTGTGTGCGTGTGTATGTATCCGTCCGTGTGCGTGTGTATGTATCCGTCCGTGTGCGTGTGTATGTATCCGTCCGTGTGCGTGTGTATGTATCCGTCCGTGTGCGTGTGTATGTATCCGTCCGTGTGCGTGTGTATGTATCCGTCCGTGTGCTTGTGCATGTATCCGTCCGTGTGCTTGTGCATGTATCCGTCCGTGTGCTTGTGCATGTATCCGTCCGTGTGCTTGTGCATGTATCCGTCCGTGTGCTTGTGCATGTATCCGTCCGTGTGCTTGTGCATGTATCCGTTCGTGTGCATGTGCATGTATCCGTCCGTGTGCATGTGCATGTATCCGTCCGTGTGCATGTATCCGTCCGTGTGCGTGTGTATGTATCCGTCCGTGTGCATGTATCCGTCCGTGTGCGTGTGTATGTATCCGTCTGTGTGCGTGTGTATGTATCCGTCTGTGTGCGTGTGTATGTGCATGTATCCGTCCGTGTGCGTGTGCATGTATCCGTCCGTGTGCGTGTGTATGTATCCGTCCGTGTTCGTGTGTATGTATCCGTCCGTGTGCGTGTGTATGTATCCGTCCGTGTGCGTGTGTATGTATCCGTCCGTGTGCTTGTGCATGTATCCGTCCGTGTGCTTGTGCATGTATCCGTCCGTGTGCTTGTGCATGTATCCGTCCGTGTGCTTGTGCATGTATCCGTCCGTGTGCTTGTGCATGTATCCGTCCGTGTGCATGTGCATGTATCCGTCCGTGTGCATGTGCATGTATCCGTCCGTGTGCATGTATCCGTCCGTGTGCATGTGTATGTATCCGTCCGTGTGCGTGTGTATGTATCCGTCCGTGTGCGTGTGTATGTATCCGTCCGTGTGCGTGTGTATGTATCCGTCCGTGTGCGTGTATCCGTCCGTGTGCTTGTGCATGTATCCGTCCATGTGCATGTATCCGTCCGTGTGCATGTGTATGTATCCGTCTGTGTGCGTGTGTATGTATCCGTCTGTGTGCATGTATCCGTCTGTGTGCATGTATCCGTCCGTGTGCATGTGCATGTATCCGTCCGTGTGCATGTGCATGTATCCGTCCGTGTGCATGTGCATGTATCCGTCCGTGTGCATGTGCATGTATCCGTCCGTGTGCATGTGCATGTATCCGTCCGTGTGCATGTGCATGTATCCGTCCGTGCATGTGTATGTATCCGTCCGTGTGTATGTGTATGTATCCGTCCGTGTGCGTGTGTATGTATCGTCCGTGTGCATGTATCCGTCCGTGTGCTTGTGCATGTATCCGTCCATGTGCATGTATCCGTCCGTGTGCATGTGTATGTATCCGTCTGTGTGCATGTATCCGTCCGTGTGCATGTGCATGTATCCATCCGTGTGCATATGCATGTATCCGTCCGTGTGCATGTGCATGTATCCGTCCGTGTGCATGTGCATGTATCCGTCCGTGTGCATGTGCATGTATCCGTCCGTGTGCATGTGCATGTATCCGTCCGTGTGCATGTGCATGTATCCGTCCGTGTGCATGTGCATGTATCCGTCGTGTGCATGTGCATGTATCCGTCCGTGTGCATGTGTATGTATCCGTCCGTGTGTATGTGTATGTATCCGTCCGTGTGCATGTGTATGTATCCGTCCGTGTGTATGTATCCGTCCGTGTGCATGTAGCCGTCCGTGTGCATGTAGCCGTCCGTGTGCATGTAGCCGTCCGTGTGCATGTAGCCGTCCGTGTGCATGTAGCCGTCCGTGTGCATGTAGCCGTCCGTGTGCATGTGTATGTAGCCGTCCGTGTGTATGTATCCGTCCGTGTGCATGTATCCGTCCGTGTGCATGTATCCGTCCGTGTGCATGTATCCGTCCGTGTGCATGTAGCCGTCCGTGTGCATGTAGCCGTCCGTGTGCATGTAGCCGTCCGTGTGCATGTAGCCGCCCGTGTGCATGTGTATGTAGCCGTCCGTGTGCATGTGTATGTATCCGTCCGTGTGCATGTGTATGTATCCGTCCGTGTGCATGTGTATGTATCCGTCCGTGTGCATGTGTATGTATCCGTCCGTGTGCATCTGTATGTATCCGTCCGTGTGCATGTGTTATGTATCCATCCGTGTGTATGTATCCGTCCGTGTGCATGTGTATGTATCCGTCCGTGTGCATGTGTCCGTCCGTGTGCATGTGTATGTATCCGTCCGTGTGCATGTGTATGTATCCGTCCGTGTGCATGTGTATGTATCCGTCCGTGTGCATGTGTATGTATCCGTCCGTGTGCATGTGTATGTATCCGTCCGTGTGCATGTGTATGTATCCTTCCGTCTGTATCTGGATGTATATATCATCCATCCATGTGTATATGTATGCATCAGTCCATCCATGTGTATATGTACTGTATGTATCCGTCCGTCCATACATGTTTATATGTACTGCATGTATCCGTCCAACCATGTGTATATGTATGTATCGTCCATCCGTGTATATGTACTGTATATATCTATCCGTCCATCCGTGTGTATATGTACTGTATGTATCCGTCCATCTGTACTGTATGTATCCGTCCATCTGTACTGTATATGTACTGTATGTATCCGTCCATCTGTACTGTATGTACTGTATATATCCATCCATCTGTACTGTATATGTACTGTATATATCCATCCGTGTGTATATGTACTGTATGTATCCGTCCATCTGTACTGTATATATCCATCCATCTGTACTGTATATATCCATCCATCCGTGTGTATATGTACTGTATATATCCATCCGTGTGTATATGTACTGTATATATCCATCCGTGTGTATATGTACTGTATGTATCCGTCCATGTACTGTATATATCCATCCATCTGCACTGTATATATCCATCCATCCGTGTGTATATGTACTGTATATATCCATCCGTGTGTATATGTACTGTATATATCCATCCGTGTGTATATGTATGAAATAAAAATACATACAATACCAGCGCTGCTCTAGAAAAGGTGCATTTTCTGGTCCTCATTGGAATAAGTTTGGGTGGCGCGAGTCCACCTTTCTAAAGCAGCGCTGGTATTGTATCTATTTTTTGTTTCAAGTGAACTTTTTACCCTCCCGGGTTTGGATGCTGCGAGAGAGACTCGGTATTTAGCTGCAGCTGTTTATTCATCAATCTATTTATAGGGTGCAAGCAGACATCCTTACCCCTGTATCTATTCATATTGGAGTTTTACTGTGTATATGTATGTATCCATCCGTCCATCCATGTGTATATGTATGTATCCATCAGTCCATCCGTGTGTATATGTATGTATCCATCAGTCCAGTCCATCCGTGTGTATGTGTATGTATCCATCCATGTGTATATGTATGTATCCATCAGTCCATCCATGTGTATATGTATGTATCCATCCATGTGTATATGTATGTATCCATCCATGTGTATATGTATGTATCCATCAGTCCATCCATGTGTATATGTATGTAACCATCAGTCCATCCATGTGTATATGTATGTATCCATCAGTCCATCCGTGTGTATATGTATGTATCCATCAGTCCATCCGTGTGTATATGTATGTATCCATCCATCAGTCCATCCATGTGTATATGTATGTATCCATCCATGTGTATATGTATGTATCCATCAGTCCATCCATGTGTATATGTATGTATCTATCCACGTGTATACGTGTATGGGTGTGTATGTATCCATATGTCTGTATATGTAACTATGTATTTGTATATAAAGGGATGTAGCTGGGTATCTCCCCTCCTTGTCAGGTGCCCGTCTCTTTTCCCGGGGTGGTCATGCTCTGCAGGGCGGTGTGAGCCGCTCTCCCTACCTGTCTCCCGCGGTCCCCGCTCTCTCTCTCTCCGCCTCCTCCTGTGAGAGCCGCTCTCCCCTCACACCACTAAACCTCACCTCACACCACTCCACCCACCCCGCTGCAGCCACGCCCGCCAACACTAATCCCGCCCCCGACCTCATTCCATTGGCCCGCGGCGCGGGACATCGAGGTGATTTCAGGTGGCGAGGTTTCACGCGCTGCCCATTCATATCGAGGCAATGAGAGTCGGAACACGCGGCGGCCTGGAAGAAGCAGCCAATCAGCGCGCCGAAGGGGCGGGGCTGCTGCACTGCCATGGAGACGCGCGCCACGTGACAGCCAAGTCACGTGACAAACCATAAACACGCGCCTGAACATGCGGATGTTCACGCTGACTGAAAACCCCTCTGTCTGTGTCCTGTGTCATCTCTATAGTATATTCTATTATTACACTCCCTGTAAAAATATATGTAGTCTTAATTATAACAGCCGGTGTGCTTTGCCAATACTATCTTCCTGGTCAGTGAGCAGCTGTGAGGTGAGAAGACTGGCAATCACTGCTTTAAAGTGTAGCCATAGATCTGATTCGGAGGAGGAAACAAATGCATTTTGCACCTGTTATTATTGTTTTCTAATCTCATAGAGACAATGATACATTATGAGACGTTTACAATCTCCACCTTAGCTATTGGATGTGTAAGTGACAAATCAGAGGCCCAGAGAAAGGATAAATATGTCGGCATTTATGGGCATTTGGACCCCTTTATCTCCAACCCTATAGCAGCTACAGGATCATATGAGGTATCACTGGAAAGGCCAGAGCATGTCCTTTTCAATGATACCAAACATGACCATGTTTTACTTAAATATAAAAATAAATTTATTTTTTACTTTCTAACACAGCAATATTTTTTACTTCTCAATTATAAAGTGAACAATGATGCTGCACTAACTAACCGTTTCATTTCTCATGTCAGCAACAAGTGTGGATGTGATGGCACAATCCATGGTTACGAAATGGTACATGAAAAACCGAAATCACTGTTCTGCAACCTAGATCACGGGGGGGGGGGGGGCGACTTTAGAACCCTGCATCACTAATAGTTACACCTCACAAGGGCAAGAGAGGTGTCATTGAACAGGTCAGAGTCTGGCTTTTGCAATGATACCAAACATGACAATGAAAATCTAAAAGAAACAAAAAAAATATTTATTTTTAGTTCCAAAGCGATGGCATTGTCCATTTGTCACGTATAAAATGAGCAATACCACTGCCATTACTCACCTTTTAATTTCCCACGATGGGAGCAAGGTCAGTGTTTTATACATAGTCATATTATTCGTAAAACACCATCCTCCAAAACACAAGGGAAATATTTCATTTTTTGGTTAAAATTGGATATTTTCTCCGAAAAATGCAGGAATAGGTTCCCATTTCAATTCTTTAACAAAAATTCCTTATAGAATATATAACCATAAAGGTTTGGATAATAAAATGTAAAACAATAATTTTACACTCTGTAAAGGATTGAAAACTAAATGGAAATTTACTCACAGTATTTGTCTGGTTAGATATATCCGTATCTGCACTATTAAAGAACCTAAAATATGTTTTCATTTCATTAATTTTAAAAAAAAACAACCACCAAAATCTTCAACTCCAGGCCCATAGAGATCTTAATCCGGCCCTGTGTATGAGACTTAGCTGGACAGCAGATGGCAGGAACACATCACACCACAAGGCTGACATGACTTGATGACAAACCTGCATGAGATAATGCTCATCTCCAGTGTAAACTGGGACAGGTCTGAGTCTGTTAAGGGCGGTAGAGTTTGCTTCTCTGCTCTGTCCTTCCTCCATGATTCCGTCCCAGGACTTTAATGTCCGCTTTATCAACGTCCCTGCCTCAATATCTCAAATCTTTTCACTCTGCTAACAAATGCTTACAGAGAGGAAAGTATAGATACATTGTATTATGTCCCAGAATATAGAAAAGTCTCTATAAAATATATATATGAGATTCATGAGCCGAGAACAACAAGCTACATTGGACTAGCTTTTTCTTCTCTGGCTGAGCACAAATTACAAAGTATACACTGTAAAGGAGCCATAAATTTACAATAACAAGCCGAACATCCGATCTGCAAGCAAAGTTCGTGACTCGGTTCAAATAGCGGCTTCAGCAGCTAACCAAGCAAATGGAGTATAGGCATGTGCACGACGAAAAAAAATTAGTTTTATTTCGGATCGGTTCGTTACGATTTTTAATTCATTTCGGTGCGTTTGTTATGTTACTATGATTTATATTTCGGATTGATTAGTTATTTCGGGAGATTAGTCATTCATATTTTGGATCGATTCGATTGTTTTTTTTTATTCCTTATTCCGTTTTGATCTGTTATTTCGGAATGTGAAACAGATGAATTGATTGCTTAGATTAGGATTTTTTAAAAAAAAGATACGTAATCTCCCTGTTCTTGGTGCTGAAATATGTTTCAGCACAAAGGACAGCAGCACCGCAGGGCTCCGGATCAAAAAATCCCCCTGTCCTTGGTACTGAAATAGGTTTCAGCACCAAGGACAGCAGCCGTTGAACGCTGCCAGACTGAAGGAAAGAAAAAACCTGCTGTGTTCAGCAAAGAAAAAAAGCCTTGTCGTTTTAAAATAATTGGGAATCCAAAAACTTTACCTAAAAAATGCTCAACAAATTCTAAAAAAAATCAATAAATGAAAAGGCTTTTTGCTGCAAATGAAAAGAATAAATGGTTGAATAAATATTTAATATATATTTTTTTTTACATTGAATCCTGTGGGATTCGCCTGTTTAAACCTGTTGAATGAAACCACTGGAAAATCAGGGCATTTCACTGACATTTTGGTGATGTACGGTGTTCTCTGAATAGATTAACCATTACTTGTCTATGTTGAATTTCACTACCGCTGAATCGCACAGAATGGCACCATGGCGTTGCCCATGGCGTTGCCCATGGCCTGTGGTGCTGAATACAACAGATTCAGCACCACGGCCAATGGACAGGGACGAGTGCTGAATCTGTGAAACGGTATAACGAATCGATTAGTGAAAACAATATCAATTCGTTATATTCGTCTTCGTTCTGCTTCAAACGGAACCAATTTGTAATTTCGGAAGTGCTTTGGAAATGTGAATCTGTATAATTTCATCTGGATTGCGATCCGGAATGAAATGTAACGCACATATCTACTGGAGTAGCTATGTCTAATTGCCCCAGTGATGGGCTGAAAGGGACACTCTACTCATCCTGATCACTTTATTTTAGAGTCCGCCCCCCTTACTGCTCCGCTCTGGAGAAAATGTTGGGTGAAGTGGAGGAGTTTCCTCCACCCCATCCAGCCTCACCAGGAGCTCGGATATTTGAATTTCTCAGCTGCAAGTCACTAGTGATGTCAGCACGCAGAGATCAATCTATATCTGAGACATCCTGCAATAGTGGGTTCACGTGCCTGCAGCTCTGACCCGTCGTCCTGCGCAGGCGCTACAGAAGTTGAGTATGTAAAGTGAGCAAGTCCCGTAGTGGTGCGCAATTTGCTGTTCCTACGCTACGCAGGGAGCGCAAATTGCGCAGAAAAGCTCAGGTTCAGAAGTCCCTGAGCTGAAGAGGAGGAGCTGCGTGCAGCGAGAGAAAAAAGGTGAGTAAAATAAACTAAAAAATCTAAATTATAATTGGGGAGGGGTTGTCAGCAGCCTCTACCCAACAATTTAAGAGCAAAAAAAAAGGGAACTCTGGTTTTTAATAGATTTAATGCCTCGGTTGAAATAGGATCCATGGAGTGGGACCCGAGTCTGGCTTCCCATAACATGCTCATGGGTCATCATTATTCATGTTCCAGAAACAAGTGGTCTGGGCTCATGCCTCTTGCCTGGCAGCAGTCATACCTGTCACTGAACGTGCCCCTGCCTCCATCAGCTGGATCATGAAGGAGTTAATTTCTTGGCAGCTGAAATTGTATGTTTTGTGCTGCTTCCCTGTGGGTGTGTTAGAGTTAATCATGCTGGATCTTTGGAGCAATACAAGAAGCTGCCTTATTTATCATACACAATGTTGCAATAGAACTGATGCGTTATTAACTAAAGGGTTTATTCAGAGAGCACCCAATTGGCCACCAAATTGCACCGAGCAATGAATTTCTCCGTACGGTGCAATTTTGTGGCCATTCGGCTATTCAGTGGTTTTTGTATCGATTTGGCAGTTCGAGGAGGCGGTCGGCGGGTCGATATGCCGCATTTTGGGGACCCTGTGGTGAATGCTGAATTCACCGCAGGGTCAGCGAATTGAACTCGCCGAAGTGTGGCGAATGAGAGACATTTTGGTGCTCTCTGTGTGCGCCCGTACTGACGTGCTTCATGGCGTCCGTTGCAGCGTTGTGACGCTTCGACGGGGCCAGCCACACGCTATATAGCAGGCATGAATTACGAACGCTACATTGGGCCTGCTGCAGACATTCTGAAAGCCTCCCCTTCAACGCGCTATACGACGTGCGTTTGGCAGGGCTGCGCAGCGCGTTAATTCATAGGAGGATCGAGCCTTGCAGCACTGAGCGCACTAACTGCGCACAGCGAGGTGGCCAGACGGGCGTCAGAGTGGAAGGAAGGTCCACTCTCACGGACGTTCTTTCTGCTCTGCAAAACACTCGTCTAACCCCAGCCTAAATCGGTAGTATTTGCAGAAGCAACACTGTAAAGTACACCTTGGAGATTATAGCTGAGTCGCATTTGGCAGTAACTCGGCAGGTATTTTCTTCATATATTTAAATTTAGGGGATAATTAAATAGTAATTTCCTGCTTTGTTATTAATTAACATTGTCAGATGAGATGGGACGCGCGTGTGATCCGCGATCCTCACGTTCATTTATATTATACGAGGGTAAACAGACGCCATCAAATATTTGAACAGACGAGATTATGAGTTTTGCTCTCTCTGGCTGCACAGGAGCAACTCCTTAATGTTAATGATTAATTCAGCGTCAAGATCTAGACAGAGATTATTAGAACATTAGAGTAAGAGAGAACGAGCGCGCAGGAATCTGATTCAGCGACAAAATATGCGTATTGTATTTTGCAAATCATGTCGCAAATCCGTGGAAAGCGCTCTCTATCTCCTTAGTATATAGTGTATGTATGCATTGCTACGGTCTCTGTGTTAACGATCACAACTCCAGACCTGCCAGCTTTGAAAACGTTTTCTAACAGGTCTGTTCAAAGAAAGGTGAAACTCAGGAGAACTGGCAGGAGAAGAGAACAATCTAGACAAAATAGCTGATTTGGAAAGTGAGGTAAATGGGAGAATTTTTCTGGTTTGGCTATTTTGCTGTTTTAAACAATTTTATTGTTATAATGCAATGGGTCACAACTCGACCCGCAGAAAAGCCATGCAAGGCTAGTATAGCAGAGACATCACATAAAAACAGGGAGGGGGGTACCTAACGCGATGTATGGGGAGGGCGGGGGTCAGGACCATAGTTACAATGACAGTAGACGCTGGTGGATCCATGGGTAAGAAGGTAAAAAAACAAAAGGGGGGGGAGAGAGGGCAATGGCCATCACCGTGACGCTCCTGGCGCGCTCCCGTAGGAGGCCATGGAGGTATAATGTCAGGAGGCCTAGACGGTCCGAGGGCCAGGCATGTCAAAACATGATGGCACACCCCGGAACCGCCCAGAAAATGCCAAAAAATAATAATAAAATTTAAAAAAAGGGAGGGGGGAAGGGGGAGAGGGCCCAGAATCCACCATAGCTCGCTGTAGGTCTTGTCTCACAAAACAGACGCTGGATAGGTGAGGAGCAATAGTCTCAAGTCTCGCCAGTAGACATAATAAGGGGGAGTATAGACTGGGAGGACAAGGGGGGGAAGTCTCAGCATGGGGTCGCAGCTAAGTTTGACAGAACAGGGAAATCTAGGTAGTAGGCCATAGAACAATGCCAAGGGCCGCAATGAAGACTCTGGCGTAGTTCGACGACTCAGTGACCAGTAAACACTCCAAGAAATTAGATAAAGGGGTATGAGCCGAGGAGATATGTGGCCCGCTCAGTCCAGGTCCCGGGGAGGGAGGGGTGAGCCTGCCATTGACTCGCTCGCCATGTTGCTCGAGGCTTCAGAGGTTATTCCCATGTTTTGGAGATGGGTGATCGCATCTTCCGCAGTGGTCGCCGCAACGTGGCTATCTCCATGGGCTATCAGCAAGGAGCCGAGTGGCCCCCATTTGTAACGCACCCCGTGGGCCCGAAGAAGTGCAGTGGCCGGCTTAAATTGGCGTCTAGGAGCCAAAACTAAAAAAGGAAGGTCTCTGTAGATCGCAACGGAGGATCCCTCAAATGAAACTGTGGGGATATTGTAGTCGCTTCCAGCAACTGCATCTGCAGACGGATGTCACGGAGAACCACAGCGATGTCGCGTGGGACACCAGCCGGTGCCAAAGCTGCCCTCTGTACTCTGACCGCCGAGAGTACTGGATCCAGGACAACGACATTGGGCGAGAGAACGGCCATCACGAAGCGGGTAACGTATTGCAGTAGGGTAGCATCCAGTATCGATTCCGGGATACCTCGTAGTTTCAGGTTTCGCCGGCGATGGCGGGCCTCAAGAGACACCACAGCCGACTGCAGGTTCCCCACCTGCGTCTGGAGTGCCCGCAATTGAGAGGAGGTTGCGGCCTGCACCTCCTCGATCTCTAGCGTGCGTGCTTGTACCACTTTCACCTCGGTCCTGGTAGCAGCGAGGCCAGATTCCAGTGCCCGGAGATCAGCCTGCCAAGCAAGCCTGGCGTCTGCCAGGAGGGCCTTAATGTCCTTTTTTGTGGCTGGCAAATCGCCATCTTCTATCTCTGCCTGAGTCCGCTGCAGGGCAGTGGGGGGGGGGGTGCACCAGCCTCCGTTGGCGCCGCCGCGCCAGAACAGGAAGGCTGTCTCTGCAGTAGTCTGCGCTCCGGGGCTCCACTCAGCGAGAGCCGAATGTCCGGGGTATTCTCCGCTGGGCTTGGTCTTTTTCCCCATCTCGATGCTGAGCACCGTAATTCAAGGTCAGGCTTCCCCCAGTCCACTAGGCCTCCAAGATGGCGCTCATATGCTGACGATCCGGCCAGCATGTGGATCGCTGGTCCGGGGAGAAGGCAAACAGGGCCCCGGAACGCTCCACCCTATGACCTGCCGCCGAGGAGTCGTCTGGGACGAGGTATGGCAGGGTCAAACGTCTGCTATATCGCAAATAATACCGGAGAAAGCAGAGCTCCTCTAAAGCACGTCTGTCCACCTCTGCGGCTGGCCACGCCCCCCGGTTTGGCTATTTTGACCTAGAATTTTCACTTCTCCAGTCATTCTCTAGTGTGCACTTATTTCCATATTCAGTGATGTCACGGGAGGTTGTATGTGCGAAATGAGAGCCAGGGTTGTGCTGCCCGGGTCCATGTGAAAAAGAATGCTGCTCCCCCTACAGAAAAAAAAGTGTTGCCCCCAAATCAGCCGCTTGCACCACCCTCATACCCCAAATCTGTCCCTGCCACCACACCCACAAGTCAGCCCTTCTGCCATACCCATACCCCAAATCAGCCCCACCACCATATCCATACCCCAAATCAGCCCCTTCCACCATACCCATACCCCAATTCAGCCCTTTCCACCACACTCATACCCCAAATCAGCTCCTTCCACCATACCCATACCCCAAATCACCCCCTTCCACCATACCCCTACCCCAATTCAGTCCCTTTCACCACACCCATACCCCAAATCAGCCCCTTCCACTATTCCCATACTCCAAATAAGCCCTTTTCACCACCATGTCCCAAATCAGCTCCTTCAAGCAACGAATATAGAAAAACAGTACTTTTCCACCACTCCATACCCCAAATTAGCCTCTTCTAAAACCTTCATTATACCATTAGTGATAAATGACTGGCATTAAGGGGTTATTTATTTATTTATAAAGTATTTTACCAGGAAGGATACATTGAGATTTTTCTCGTTTTTAAGTATGTCCTGGGTTCAAGAACATTGAATTGTTACAGTCGTTACAGAAACACAAAGTAATAAAATTCAAGATATTAAAAACAAAACACAAATATACAGATTAACAGGAAATAAATATGTAGGAAATAGTCACTATGTTACATGTTTACAGATGCATTCTGTATATAGTCACTATGTTACATGTTTACAGGTGCATTCTGTATATAGTCACTGTGTTACATGTTTACAGGTGCATTCTGTATATAGTCACTATGTTACATGTTTACAGGTGCATTCTGTATATAGTCACTGTGTTACATGTTTACAGGTGCATTCTGTATTGAGGTTTGTTAATAGAGATCTCTTAAGGGACTTTAGACTGGGGGAAGATTATTCCATAATTGCGGTGCTCTGTAGGAAAATGAGGATCGAGCCACTTTCTTTTTGTATTGTGGTATTGTAAGTAAGGTGCAGGTCCTGGATCGGAGGTTATAGGATGAGGAAGTGCTGGAGGAAACAGTCTATTCAGGTAGGTTGGCAGCTTCCCAGAAAAGCTCTTAAACACCAGGTTGGAAAGGTGAAGGGGCGTCTAGATTCCAGGGATGGCCAGTTTAGTTCTTTTAACATGTCACAATGGTGGTTCATGTAGTTACATTGTAGCACAAAGCGGCAGAATGAGTTATACAATGTAGTAAGTTTCTGGGGGTGCATTTGCGGGGCGGCTGCATACACTACATCTCGTATTCAATAGCTGGCATAAGCATTTGTTGTAATCCGGGTTAAAGATGTTCTGTGCATAAAATGAGCATCCAGGAGGCATCCGGATTAAATGATGCATCAAGATATACTATTATGTTGCATAATATACTGACTATGCCTTAACAGCCATAATTTATTATTATTATTTATGTAGCGCCAGCATATTCCACAGCGCTGAACAACGGGCACAATATAGACAGGGTTACAATACAATGACATTGAACAACATTTTGAAAAACCAGCAGAGGAGGAAACAAGGGCCCTATTACCATGGGAATTTACAATCTAGAAAATAAATCATGAAAAAAAAGGTATTATCAGAGCGGATAAAGTGGGAAAAACGGATAGATGGGAAGGATGAATTAAAAACTACTAATTCCAGAGGAAGATAGCATGCAGGTCATGGCTTTACCAACAATTTCCCCAGTCTTTGGATAACCCACGGAGACACAGCTTGTCCTTAGAATTACAACAATAATAATTTTTTGAAAAGCTTTTTGTTTTTATGAAGTTGTTTCATACACTGTTGTTTCTTTAATGGACCTTCAAGGTTATTCTTAAGATTTGCAGGCACTAACATACATTTTAAACAGTTTTCACTTGTGTTGACCTTCATCTTCTTGGTGGTTGTGCTGCCGGCAATTAGATCGGGTTGGTTGGGCGGAAAGAAAGGCGATCCTCCATCAAAGGGAATATTTTACAGGACCAACAATCGCAGCTACGTTTTCTGCAAATTTGTCAAATCCACCATTCCGTACATACAGTCTAGATTTTTGGTTAATTATTGCCACGTCGGGTCATTGTACTCCTTTTTTTTGTACTTGAACCTCTAACCCCCCCCCCCCCAGGAGGACAAGGACTGTTTGGAACCAAGAGATAAGAGTAATTTTGCCATTTCCCCTTATTCAGTCATGATTTCTCTCATAAATGGGAGCACAATCACAATACCCCATGTATCGGCCAAACTTCAGAATGTTCCCTGCGTCTTATTATTTAGAAGTAAGTAAGGCAAACTTTCTCCTTAAAAAAGCCTGGATGAGCATGATAGGAATTACAGTCTGTGACAGGGCTTTTAAACTCTGCCCCCCCCCATGTGTCTGAACTACAACAACCATGAGCCTGGCCATCTTGCATTGAGGGAATTCTGGGAGTTGTAGGCATCAACATCTGGGGGGGCCGTGAGTTTGACAGCCCTGGTCTATGGCAAATTCCAAGAATATAGCTCCGTCGGCAAGTGACTGACCAGCACCCTAAGGCCTGGTGCGCACTAGGCGTTTTTTTGTGCGCACTAGCCTGCGTTAAAAACGCCAGACGATGCGTTAATTTTGACGCACGTTGTAAAAACTGAATTTAAATTGAATGAAAAGGAAAAGGCTCTGCTTTTGACATTTGACGTTCAGCACGCGGCCAACGTCACGTCAATCCTAGCGCACAAGCCTTGGTGTTTCCATGACGGACGTCTTCAGTGCGCGTTATGTGTAGCGCGCGTTATGCATGTGTTATTCTCTATCCGTGTAATTATATGCTGCGACGCACGCCGGTAAGTGCGTTTTAATGTGCGTTAATGCGCACAAAAAAAACGGCTAGTGTGCACCCGGCCTTAGTCCACCATAACCCCAAATCCCCCAAAATCTTCAATAGGTACTACCCTCTTGTACCCAGTATCATTAAAAGGCCAGGGGAACAGTGTATCCAGCTCTGTAATGTTAAATTATGTTCTTAGAGTGTAAATTCACTTGGGCAGGGTCCTCTTTTCTTTTTTTTTTCTTTTTTGTCCTACCCATTGTACAGCGCTGATGAATATGTTGGTGCTTTGTAACGTAAATAATTGTAATTATTGGGTAGAATTATGCTGCAGTATTCTTATCTAGCTAACCAGGGTTTCCATTTAATTCTGCCGGATGTTTTTTCGAAACAATTTATCGTCTGCTGAGCTGACTCCTAATATTTTTTTTTAAATATTGTCTGATTCAGTTGAAAAAATTTGTCCGGAGCTGATGGTCGAAAAATGCCCCAAAAATGCCACTGGTCGGAAATCAAGCTGGCTAAAACGGACGAAAAAGCTTATTTTCGGTCAGCAAGCATCACACAGATTTGTGCCTTTTAAACATGTCTATTAGAAAAATCCGATGTTCTAAAAAAACAAAACAAAACAGATTTCAGTCGAATTCCCTCTTTTCCCTGCCTGAAAATCCATTTATCGACATCTTTAACGTTTGATTTTTTTTCAGGAAACCAATAAATTCAAATTCAATCGATAAACCCGATAATTCCATTGAAAAGTGTAACCTGGAGAGACGATATTCAACCCGAATTTTTATATAGAATCAAAATGCCAGTAAACCGGAAACTGGATCACCAGAACGCCAGATCTCCAGAAAACGACTGACAATCGGCCAAATAATGTCTTGATTTCGGCACCTGGCCAAATTAAATCGAATGGAGCCCCAGGTCACCCACTGGGAGTGGAGAGTGAGCGGCCAACTGCAAATAAGCATTCTCTGACCCAGTGGTGTAACTAGTAACCTGAGGGCCCCGGTGCAAGAATCCATGAAGGGCCCCCCTCAAAAAAGATAGTATTGCCCCCAGCTCACGTGGATATATATTGTCCCCAGCTCATATGACCGCAGTTATGGAATAACCTCCCAGACACCATCAAATCTTCCCCCAGTCTTAAGTCACTCAAGAGCTCCTTACTAACATACCTTAATACAGAATGCACCTGTAAACATGTAACACAATGACTATTTCCTACATATTTATTTTCTGTTAATCTGTATATTTGTGTTTTTAATATCTCGCATTGTATTACTTTGTATTTCTGTAACAACTGTAACACTTCAATGTTCTTGAACCCAGGACATACTTGAAAACGAGAGAAATCTCAATGTATCCTTCCTGGTAAAATCCTTTATAAATAAATAAATAAATATGGATATTTTGCCCCCAAGCTCACATGGATATATATATTGCCCCCAGTTCACATGGCTATATTGCCCCCAGCTCACATGGATATATATTAGGGATGCACCGATACCACTTTTTTAAGACCGAGTACGAGTACCGATACTTTTTAAAAGTACTCACCGATACCGAGTACCGATACTTTTCTTTAATGTCATGTGACGCTTTCCAATAAGAACAGACCAAATAAAAATGCCCCAGCTCACATGTATATCCCCCCCGATATATATATATTCATACTGTCCCAGCTCATGGATTTGCCCCAGCTCACATATGGATATGCCCCAGCTCACACATGGATATGCCCCAGCTCACACATGGATATGCCCCAGCTCACACATGGATTTTCCCCAGCTCACACATGGATATGCCCCAGCTCACACATGGATATGCCCCAGCTCACACATGGATTTTCCCCAGCTCACACATGGATATGCCCCAGCTCACACATGGATTTGCCCCAGCTCACACATGGATATGCCCCAGCTCACACATGGATATGCCCCAGCTCACACATGGATATGCCCCCCAGCTCATGGATTTGCCGCAGCTCACAAATGGATATGCCCCAGCTCACACATGGATATGTCCCCCAGCTCATGGATTTGCCCCAGCTCACACATGGATTTGCCCCAGCTCACACATGGATTTGCCCCAGCTCACACATGGATATGCCCCAGCTCACACATGGATATGCCCCCCAGCTCATGGATTTGCCCCAGCTCACACATGGATATGCCCCCCAGCTCACACATGGATATTACCCTCCAGCTTATGGATATGCCCCCACAGCTCACACATGGGTATGCCCCCCCAGCTCAAACATGGGTATGCCCCTCAGCTCATGGGTATGCCCCCCCAGCTCACACATGGGTATGCCCCCCATCTCATGGATATGCCCCCACAGCTCACACATGGGTATGCCCCCCAGCTCATGGATATGCGCCCACAGCTCACACATGGGTATGCCCCCCAGCTCATGGATATGCCCCCACAGCTCACACATGGATATTGCCCCCCAGCTTATGGATATGCCCCCACAGCTCACACATGGTATGCCCCCCAGCTCACACATGGGTATGCCCCCCAGCTCACACATAGGTATGCCCCCCAGCTCACACATGGGTATGCCCCCCCAGCTCACACATGGGTATGCCCCCCAGCTCATGGATA
Source organism: Leptobrachium leishanense (assembly GCA_009667805.1). Taxonomy (NCBI): domain Eukaryota; kingdom Metazoa; phylum Chordata; class Amphibia; order Anura; family Megophryidae; genus Leptobrachium; species Leptobrachium leishanense. Next base: position 38,543,242 of record CM019070.1, read on the forward strand.
TGCCCCCACAGCTCACACATGGGTATGCCCCCCAGCTCACACATGGGTATGCCCCCCAGCTCACACATGGGTATGCGCCCCCAGCTCATGGATATGCCCCCACAGCTCACACATGGGTATGCCCCCCAGCTCATGGATATGCCCCCACAGCTCACACATGGGTATGCCCCCCAGCTCATGGATCCCCCACCCCCCGTGGTGGTACTTACCTTCCTTGGCGACGCCGGGAATGTCTCCGCGAGTGCGCTCGTTGGAAGGACCCCAGCCGCGACCACGTGGGACCATGTGACCGCGGCTGGGGTCCTTCCAACGAGTGCACGTGGGGAAACTTTCCCGGCGTCGCTCAGGAAGGTAAGTATCATTGCGGAGAGCAGCTGCAGGGCCTGTCCGAATGCTCTATCAGCATTCGGACAGGCCCTGCAGCTGCTCACTGTGTTCATACTTACCTTCCTGGGCGACGCCGGGAAAGTTTCTGCGCGCGCGCTCGTTGGAAGGACCCCAGCCGTGATCACATGGTCCCACGTGGTCGCGGCTGGGGTCCTTCCAACGAGCGCACGCGCGGAGACATTCCCGGCGGCGCCCAGGAAGGTAAGTATTGCGGTGAGCAGCTCCAGGGGCGGCTGTCTGAATGCCGATAGAGCATTCGGACAGCCGCCGCAGCCCCTCGGATGCCGGCAAGCCGGCTCAATGCCGGCTTCCGGTATCGGAAAAAATATCGGGGGTACTGCACGAGTACCAAGTACTCCTGCAGTACCCAGTATCGGCCCCGATACCGATACTAGTATCGTATTGGTGCAACCCTAATATATATATTGCCCCCAGCTCACATGGATATATATATTGCCCCCAGCTCACATGGATATATATATTGCCCCCAGCTCACATGGATATATATATTGCCCCCCGTTCGCATGGATATATATTGCCCCAGCTCACATGGATATATATTGCCCCAGCTCACATGGATATATATTGCCCCAGCTCACATGAATATATTTTCCCCCAGTTCACATGGATATATTTGCCCCCAGCTCACATGGATATATTTTCCCCCAGCTCATACATGGATATATTGCCCCCAGCTCACACAGGGATATATTTGTCCCCAGCTCACATGGATATATGTGCCCCCAGCTCACATGGATATATTTGCCCCAGCTCACATGGATATATTTGCCCCCAGCTCTCATCTCCTCTGTCTGCGGCCGTTGTTCTCCCTACAAGCGGCCGCCAGCATGCAGCATGGCTGCTCGCCGGGAACCACCTGACCAGCGCAGCCTCGTTCTTGCGGGATCGCAGAGATCACGTGAACTCCGCAATCTCGTGCACTGGTCAGGTGGTACCATTCCCAGGCGAGCGGCCAAGCTGCATGCCGGCGGCACTGCTCCCAGATTCCGGCGCCGATTGCCGGAATCTGCCGGCGAATTAAAGAGCCGTCTGCCTGGGCCCCCCTCCAGTGGTGGATTGCCAGGGCCTGGTCGTAAGTGCGACCGCTGCGACCCTGGTACTTCTGCCACTGCTATGACCTCTAGAGATTGTATGATGTGCTGGCACTACGATCAGCTACTTACCGCTAAGAATTATCCAGGGGTCAAATCCAACATAAAGAAGTGTGGGAACTCACCAAGATTTCTGCCTACCTCCTAAAGTAATTATTGTCACCCCTCTCTTGGCTCACACTAAAATTTGGTGAAAAAAGTATAGACAGACTGGATTTTAGGGAAACATTATAATTATAAATAACATATAAGGGGTTATTCAGAGAAAGCCGATCTGGCCCTGAAATGTCACAGAACAGGGAATTTCCCTGTCCGGTGACATTTTGGGGCCATTCGGCTATTCAGAGACCAGGCAATTCGCCAAATTTTGGCAAACTGCCAGCCATTACGGTGCCTGCTCGATGGCAGTGAAATCCCCCATAGTGAAGCAATGGTTAATCTATTAAGAGAACACCGAACAGCAGAGAAAAGTTGCCGAAACTCCCTGCTGTTCGGTGGTTTCATTCGTCAGGTTTATCCAGGCGAATCCCATAGGCTTCAATGTTAAAAATATTCCTGTTTTTACTCAATATCTAATAAACTGTTTATTATTTTAATCTGCATTAAAAAGTCTCTTTATTGATTTTTTTTTTAGGATCTTCTAGGCATTTTTAGGGATTTTTCGGCAGCCCTTTTTATTATCATTCATTGGATCTTATATGTAAATTTCAGGCATTTTCGTTCATAAGATTGTTTGCAAACAGCGTTTCAATTTTGACACTTTCAAGTGTATTGTCTTTTGGGGTTTTTTCCCCGTTCGTCAGCTTGTCGGCTTTTTCCGGCGGCTGGTCTGCGCTGTGATCGTCGGCTCGTTGACTTTTTTCTGGCGTATTCGGCGTGCTTTTTGCGGCATTTTCGGCAGGTTTTTGGTGGGATTGAGGCAGGTGTTCGGCGGGTTTGCAGCGGATTTTCACTGCTGAATTCACCGCAGGGTATTTTACCAGGAAGGATACATTGAGATTTCTCTCGTTTTTCGAGCATGTCCTGGGTAAACGCTCTTGTGAGTCTAGTGAGAGCGTTTAATATTAAAACCAAAACCAATCGCATGGCGTTTAAACCATATTTACACTGCTTTGCTTCCATTCAAACCGTTGTTGTCCGACAACTCAGATGTTGACAGTGCAAACACTCATCAGGATGTCCCTTTGTCCTTAAAACATAATTGGCTGTTTTTATTCAGGTTAAATAGAAATGAATACCTCTAACACACCTTGGAATTTTACAGACACACGAACATGCCACAAAAACATCATTATTTTTATTCTTGTGGCTGTGCGGTGTGTATACTGTGACCTGCTGCGCCTGGGTGTAAAAGCCCAGTAATCTGTATAAAGGAAATAGCAGGGATCACCATTTCTATTCTAAATCTAGGGTCTGATGGCTACTGGCCAGGCGAAAAGGTTTGTAAAAATGAAAATCTCGGTACACAAATAATAGCCATCATTAGCAATATGATCCGTTACAGTGCAACTTTAACAGCCGCGTTCACTGTGCATGTAATATCCCATAAGGGGACAGAGAATGTATTGGAGCGTCAAGAGATCCCATTCCATGATGGGATATTGCAGACCATATGCACCTTCTTCCAGTGGTGGCACCACCTTCATCTTCCTTCATCGGCATCACTTGACTAAAGGTCATCACCAGAGTCGGCCCAAGACACTGCGTTGCCTGGGTCCAAGGATGAAATGCCCCCCCCCAAAACAAACAAAGCTTGGTGTATGAGCTTCACAGCAATGTGCGGTGTGTATGAACGTATCACAGAACTGCGCAGCAATAAAACTCACAGCAATGTGCGGTGTGTAGGAGCCTATTACAGAGCTCCACAGCAATCAAACTCGCAGCAATATGCGGTGTGTATGATCGTATCACAGAGCTGCGAATCAATAAAATACATAGCAATGTGCAGTGTGTATGAGCGTATCACGGAGCTTCACAGCAATATGCGGTGTGTATGAGCATATCACAGAGCTTCACAGCAATATGCAGTGTGTATGAGTGTATCACAGAGCTCCACAGCATTAAAACCCACAGCAATGTGCAGTGTGTATGAACGTATCACAGAGCTCCACAGCAATAAAACTCACAGCAATGTGCGGTGCCTAGTTGAGTCTCAAAATGCTGCCCCTGGCAAAGTGATGCCTGGAGCCATGGCCCCATGCGGCCCCCATGGTCTGGTCATCACGCATTCAGTGGCGTATCGGGCATTTGATGCACCTGCTGCGTGCTGTCTGTTTATGCCGGTGACCATAAGAAAAATGGCCAACAGTAATGACGGACCGTCACTATGCAAGCACGACAAGGACATCACCGCACATGCCCGGTGACAGATGCATATGTGCACTGACCGCCATGCCATGCATGTGTAATGACGGCTCATCATTGCCGGCGGTCATTTATCTTATGGTCACCAGCTTATATACATAGAAGGCGTGTTGGCCTTTCCACCTTCATGGTGACGAAAAGGCATGGTGCGCCACTGTAAGCAGTGCTGCACGACTGGACCTCAGCCGTGATGCGGGTGCGTTGACTCATCTGCCAGCGGGCCGACCTGCAATCAGACATGTGCTGCGCGCGGTGGATTGTCCTACAGTGCAGCTCTTCCAGTCACAGCTGTCACTGCCGTCAAAAGTGGGTCATGACAAAATAACGTCATGTTACTATGAATGTGTGTTAACAAAGAACATTGACACATATATAGGGAGTGATTCCCTCGTGTTGGACGTGACAGCGCCACTTTAAATTTTGCTTTTTGTCCCCGAAAACCTAAAGCAATACCTCGTAAATATCCCCTGCCCCAATTAAGGGCCCTATTCTCTAGTGTGTGCCCTAAAATGGGGAAGCTAACGGGGAAAATCTGTGCCTGCAGATTTCCCCACAACGTTCCCATTTTAGCTCGTCATTCCGGATCAGGCACTATGTCGGCACTGTGTACCGGAACTTCTGCGCCACTGTAAGTATCACCTCCTGGAGTCCATAGGACTCCATGAAGGTTTGCGCTTCCGGGCCACGAGCCCTGTGCAATCTCGTCGTGCAGCGCCCAGGAGTGATTGCTTTTTGTCCCAAGAATCAAAGGATCGGGCCACTGTTCTCACCGAGGGATGAGAGGTGAGTATCAGATTTATTTGGGGGGTTTTAGGGGGTGCTAAATTATTTAGCAAATGCGGAATCATTTAGCACCAGCTTTTAGGAGAAGCTAAAATATTGGTTTGCGCATCGATGCGGTAATTATCGCTAGCGCTATGGAATACCTTACTTATCCTAACGCTAATTACTGATTGCGCATCCTATACTTAACATTGGGAGCGCAAAGTACAGTAAGCTGCGTCTGGATGTTATGTTGGCCGGACATGAGCAGCGTCTGACGTCTCCTATTCACGCACACACGCCGCTATGCGGACGCAGCGCACTCTGTACGTCAGTACTAGCGTTCAACGTTCTTGCGAAAATGCGTTCGTTTGCCGCTTGCGTTGTGCGGCCGAACTTTCGTGCGGCTGCACTTCGTGTGTGGGCCTGCATTGGAGGTCATTTGCTGCTACCACGGCCATCATAAAGTGCGGGTAAACGCACGTTCGCACTGCGTTCGCCTGACACTAGCCTTAGCATCAGGAAGGTAATATGGGGGCATGCGTTAAAGTCACTTATCCTGCCGGTAACGCTTACACATCCGAACGCTAACGTTAGAGTTCACTAGAGAATAGAGCCTTAAATCTTATTAAAAGGATTCCAACAAACTAATGTCAGTGCAAGAATTTTAAATATTAAACAGAAATAATGTATTTATGACTTCCATCATAATAAAAATATACTTTATATGTCCATATGCAATAAAACCATATACCACGATCAAAAATGTGATCTGCAAGCTATTGCACTGATTAATGTATACGCACAACAGCTATGAGGCCGTCATTAAACATGTACAGGTATGTGTGCCTCCAGGGAAGGTTATAGAGAGGTGTGGAGAGAGACCAGTCTCACTCAGGTGGAAATGATGGAATGGCATTTGCATCCACTGTAGTACCTTTAAAACTGGCTGGATCAACCCTGGGCAGGAATGGGCTGAGTCGCAGAAGTGGAGAAAAACCTCTAGTTGTGTGTTGCACATCAGAAGTGACAGCAAAACGGATAAGAGAGCATCGGCCGGCCTTGTGGATACAGTGATACCCAGCTCAGGACAGAAAAAAAAGAGACTCTTCTCCATTTACCTGGATTTTTTTTTTTTTTTAGATTTAACATCACTTTTAATTTAAAAAAAAAAAAAAAATTATAATTAATTTGCGGCTGTAGAAAGACATGGCAGAAGATAAAACCTTTCGCTATGGATTAATAGTGCTGGGTTTCTTTTTAGTGATGATTGGCATGTTCATCATGAGCGTGGACAAGCCCCACGTGTACATTACATTTTGTTCCATGGGTGTATTCATGATATGCATTGGAATAACCTGGAGTATCTGCCAGTGCTATCCCAAGGTAGGAGTATTTTATTCTTATCATTTCTTTACGATTCAATACAAATAAAAACTTGCTTCAAAAACCATGACAAAAAATAATAATAATAGTTTGCAAAATTTCATTCCATCTTTAACGATGCTGTGGAATACACGTCTCATCATGCTCTATGTTTCTGGGCTATGCAGTGCTATTTTATGCTCATATATATGACAAAATAAGCTTTAATTGGAAATGTACATTTATATAATAAATTAGTCCCAGATGGTAATTTATTACTGTAATTATTGTTAATATATTATTATTTATTATTATTTTATTAACGATACATGTAATATATTTTTTAAATAAAAAACAAAAAACACAGAAAAGGGACCAATGTATAAGCCAAAAAGTTGGCAAAAAACGGGCGTAACCCAAAAGTCAATATTAAAGTGAAAAAAATTTCCTTTAATATATTTTTTAAAATTGTATCAGAATTTTTACTCTTTTTAAATTGTTCCGTCAGGATATTTCTAATAATTAGAACCACAGCCTTGCTATGGATATTCAATGCATATGTGAACAAGGTCTGTTTAGTTTAGGTGAAACTAATTTAAGAAAATAATATGGTGTTTTCTATTCTCTTAATTTAATTTACCCTTCCAGTTTTGTAAATTCTTTTCTCGTTTGGCGCACTTCGGCGATTCTAGGTCGCTCACCATGCGGTGAATTCAGTATTCACCTCAGGGTCCCCAAAGTGCGCCGAACGGGAGCCGCCAAAGACCACCGAACGTCGCCGATCAGACTGCGGAACTGCAGAAAAAAAGTAGAAAACTTCTGCTATTCTTTAAAAGGCGTTTAAAACAAAAGGTATTTATTAGAATAATCCTCTCGGATTGGTTGGATGTTAGGGAATCATCATTATGATCATTTTAATAAATACAACACATTTCTGGTGAATTAATAAGGAAACACATGATTGAACCCTAAAAAAAGCTTTGCAGTGTGTGGGTCAAAAGGGAAATCAGTTCCCATATCGGAAAGTAGTGGGAGAATGCACGCACGCCCAAGCGATTCTGCTGACTTAACCCCGGTAATATAATATACTATTCCCTCATTATGAAGTTTAAAGGATATCGGCCAGGGTCAAGTCATAAAATATGAGAATCCAGTTTCCTGTCCGCCCATGATTCCTGTATTAAGATAACAATACTGGAAGCTGTAGCAGCTGCAGCGCTTCTTTGTGTATGAGCATGCCATTCCTTTGGCAAACACAGAGAAATTGTCAATCCCATGTATTCCTAATGTACTCCAGCCCTGGAAACAACCTGAGATCTAGATATTTTTGTAAAAGTGTGTCTTAATAGAAAGGTTTTGTGGCTTTCCATTATATCAGTCAAATTGGAACTTACAGTTACAGTTACAAGTTTTTATAAAGTGCTAACAAGTTCCGTAGCGCTGTACAAGGAGAGACAGAATGACAAATATATATATGCAGGTTCATCACACAATACAGTAGGAGAGTGAACCCTGCAAATACAGCGGAGGTCTGCATTGGACTCTGTGCTGAGTGTGCTCACTGAGTGTACTGGAAGGTACTTAATCGAGAACGGGTAGAATATACAGATTTTCAGTTTTAATAGACAGGCAACAATAGAACTGAATTGTACAATTTCACATTTTTTTCCAATCTCCCTGTGGTCTGAATTTTCATAATTTCGTTTTCATTTTGGCTTAATTCACTGTATAATTAATGTTTTGCGCCATCAAGAATAAACATGTTGAATTTCCCAATAAAATGGGACACTAGGATTAAAAAAGAGCACGTGGCCCCCCAAATATAATCTATTTTTTTATTATGTTGTGAGCACAGCGTAACCTCTTTTTCATTATGCTGATGGGTTACGGCGAATTTATGTTGATAATAAACAGTCATTTCTGATGTTTTGGAAAAACAATAACCAACCTCCAGGAGGAAAGATAAGGAACATTCCGCGAGCAGGTCATCAGAAACAAGCAGACATAAAACATGCAGGGTTCTTCAAAGAAAGGTGAAAATCAGGAGCATTGGCTAGAGAAGAGAACAATCTAGACCAAATAGCCGATTTGGAAAGTGAGATAAATGGGAGAATTTTTCTGGTTTGGCTATTTTGACCTAGAATTTTCACTTCTCCAGTCATTCTCCCGAGGTTCACCTTTCTTTGAATAGTCCTGCCAGTGTCTGTACAAGGGGAACCCAGTAAAAAAAGGGGGACCCAATAAAACAAGGGGAACCCCGCCATTGGTTTATCTCAATTGACAAGCTCCAACCCCCAAATCCTCACTCCTGTTTGTTTTGTTTATAACTTGCCCTACTAAGAAAATAAGTCTTATGCTATACGTCATATATAATGTCTTTAAATTCTATACATAAACGAACAGCAAAGACAAGTGACAGTCATGGGTCAAGTGGAGCAGGAACGTATGGGAACACAGTTCCTCTGCTATTTTTTAGGGGGATTCTGTTCCCATTGGTCCCGCACACTATAAACATGTTCAATCATAGGTTTCCTTCTTAAGTCTCAGTAAATACATGATTTATTATATCTTTTTCCCTAAAACCCAGCCTACGCACGGAAACATATATTTGTATCAAATTTGAGGGTGTGTGAGGGGTTATGTGTAAGATGACGGACATTAATTGGGGGGGCAGAAATCTTAGTAAGTTCCTACTCTTATTTTTTAGGACTTGACTCCTCTTGCTTTCATTTGGAGACTTTGTATAAAGTTGAAATTCTTTGACCTGAGCTGACGTTAAGGAAGTGCTAAATAAATAAATTACTGGCGACGCTACTGTACTAAAATCTCGAAAAAGTGTGCGTGGATATTACCGAAAAGTGCTAAACATGCCCAAGTAAGATATCTCAGCAGAATTCCCTCCAGGGAAGGGCATAGCCATCCTGCCCGGCTTCTGGCTTCACACCCATCATGCCAGGTCCCTCCCAGTGTGTGTGGCCTCTCGTGGGAACACATTCCCATGAAGAGCCACTCCTGCTCAGTGACAACAACCCACTGACTTCCTTTCATTCCAAAACTGGGTTAGCGAGCAGGAGAACTGCCTGGGGGACGAATCTACTGCGCTCTACTGTCGCTCAAACCTCAGGTGTACAGCTCAGCCTGCACAGCAAACCATAATGCCAAGAAAACAGTGGAGAGGTGTGTGGGAGAAGAGCATTTGGCTACCGTACTTAGATACTGTAGCTGGATATGAATAAATATTGCTGTGAAATGTTTAGTATTAAAGATATGTATAAGGTATACATGTGGGTTTGGGTCGAAATCCCTACAACCAGGTTCCCTAATGCCAAAATCCCAACGGCCAACTTCCCTACACGGCCAACTTCCCTACATAGACAACTCCCTGACGGCCAACTTTCAGACATCCAAAATCCCAGCGGCTAACACTAACCCTACTCCCTAACCCCCTAAACCTAGCCCTAACCCCCCTAAACCTAGCCCCAATCCCCTAAACCTAACCCCCTAAACCTAGCCCTAACCCCCTAAAGCTAGCTCTAACCCGCCTAAACCTAGCTGTAACCCTAACCCCCTAAACCTAGCTCTAACCCTAACCCCCTAAACCTAGCTCTAACCCCCTTAACCTAGCCCTAACCCCCTAAACCTAGCCCTAACCCCCTAAACCTAGCCCTAACACTAACCCCCTAAATCTAACCCTAACCTCCCCAAAACCTAGCCCTAACCCCCCTAAATCTAGCCCTAACCCCCTAAACCTAGCCCTAACCCCCTAATCCTAACCCCCTAAACCTAGCCCTAACCCCTAAAGCTAGCTCTAACCCTAACCCCCTAAACCTAGCTGTAACCCTAACCCCTAAACCTAGCTCTAACCCTAACCCCCTAAACCTAGCTCTAACCCCCTTAACCTAGCCCTAACCCCTAAACCTAGCCCTAACCCCCTAAACCTAGCCCTAACACTAACCCCCTAAATCTAGCCCTAACCCTAACCTCCCCAAAACCTAGCCCTAACCCCCCTAAATCTAGCCCTAACCCCCTAAACCTAGCCCTAACCCCCTAAACCTAGCTCTAACCCTAACCCCCCTAAACCTGGCCCTAACCCCCTTAAACCTAGGGTTAGGGTGTTAGTTTTAGGGTTAGCCGCTGGGATTATGGATGTCTGAAATTGGCCGTGTAGGGAAGTTGGGATATCCGGCACTTGTTCTGTCTGGAAGCTGGCTGCCGGAATGTTGGCATTAGGGAACCTGGCTGTAGGGATTTTGTCCGGCACCCATACATGTACATGACAGAGCTAATTTCCGTGATACATTTCGAAAGCGAAGGGTTCCGTACACACCATTAATATAAGCACAGAATGTATCCATATCAGGCTGCTTTAATCTTGCTTTAATTACAGGCGTGATGTTTATCTTTCGACTTTCTCCACAGATAACCTTTACTCCTGTGGATATGGAATACGCAGCGCTAACAGAGAAGAGTTCTGTGTTCGGTAATAATGGAACCCCAGAGAAGCCGTGGTACGTTCGGCCGTCAGCTCATTAAAAGCCGGCTGTTAAGATCTCGTTTCGCTCAAGGTCGAACATTATTAGGACATTTAAAACAGAAAGTATGCAGGCAGATCTCATCTAGACAAGAGGAATGTAAACAGAAAATGAAGAAATAACTAGAAAACCACTTTTGGTCGTTACATACAGTTCACATAAATGAAACACAGAATTCGGATGTAAACGGGGGCTTTCTACATGCTAGGTCGGTGATGTTTAAGCTGTTCATCTCGCTGCACACTGGTGAGGAGCAAAAAATAAATAAAAATACCAAGGCAAACCAGAATTCCTTATTTTATCTTTAAAGGGACACAAGCTGTAACTAGATTACTTGTACATTACAAACAAAAACACTTTATAGAACACATGCTGCTGGTTCTTTTTCTTTGTTTGCAGTAATTGCATATAAAAAGGAAAAATAAAGTTAGGTTTTTATCTCCCATTTCCATTTTGTGGATTTTTCCTATGATGCAACATTTACCAAAATCTCATGGTGAGTTTTACAGCTGTGGCTTAGCTTCTACAGTATTTAACAGTCAATGGGATGGAGGAGGGAATGTTTAGATAAGGCTGTAGGGGGCCATTGTGTGGTGTATGCTACTCAAGATAAGAGATGGCGGCTAGATGAGATCTGACAGGGAGCTTAAAAGACTTCTAATCTACCCCCTGGTGATGTCCTTTGAATACATCCCACACAATACAATGCTGTGAGTTAGTTTCCATCACTACAGACCCATAGACTCCCTTCTATGCTCAATGCCGCAACATTGAGGAGCAAGTGATGTAAAGATACCGTGGTAGGAGGAGTTTACAACACAAAATATCACACAACAGATGCACCCAGTGACACATACAGAGTAAGATATTTTTTTAACTAGACACACAAGAGAAAAACAAAGCAAATGTAAGATATCAGCGACATAAAATAAACACAATAAAAGCATTTCCTTTTTTGGTGGTAGCGGCCCTTTAAAAAAATCAGATATTAAGATGTTAACACTGTGTTTAATACGCCTCCTCTCTCTGTCATTGCTCCAATAATCCCTAATTTTGCTACTGCCCTGGTTCTCACACACCCCATCGTGTGTATAACACAGCAAATTCTTGCAGGCACATTTTAGGGATTTACGTGGCACACCAACGTGCCATGACAGTGATTAAAAAGCCATCATGGTTGGCAGTGAATTTAAGTTACGGACAAGTTTACTGAACATCAGATGTAGACCAGCCTGTGATGGACATTGGGCAACAGACAAAGGCCCAGTGGTGCACAGGCTGATTGGGGAGGTGAATGGAACCTCTCCAACTTGCCCATTGCTGTCTTTCGGCCACATATTAGCCAGTAGTAGTTGGGTCTTATGGTCCACCAATGCTCCGACTGACAGGAGATGTGAGATATTAATAATAATCATGAATAAATGGCGTTCCAAGATAAGAATTTTGATTGTTATGTTTTTTCTAAACAGGTCAACCACCCATTACACAACCAGTAAGGAAGCAGAGCGTTACGAAACCTCTTTGCCATCCTACGAACAGATTGAGAAGAAAGTAGAAGGACCCGCTGAGCCAGAAGGAGACCACTCCGTCCCACCGTTTTTGCAACACACTTTATTGACCTGTTCGAAATCTAAACTTCAGGCCAAGGTTGAGATTCACAGAAACTCAGATTCCACAGAGGAAAACAAAGAAGGTACAACAGCTGGGACAGGAGATCTAGGATGGTGAGTCACGGTTTCCATGCGGGGTGTGCTACATGATCTGGGAGGTAATTATTATTTGATATCCTGGCATCCCTCTCTGCGAAAGGTCCGGTTTTTGTGTTTTGCGAGTGTAATCCAGAGCTCCGCAACAGGAAATGTCCTAAAAATATGCCCTGTTTAAGATTGTATCACAGAGTTACACAGCAATAGCACTCACCACATGATTCTGCAGGGTGTATCAGAGACAGAGGGATCCACAGCGGGGGCGTAACGGACTTTTTCGCTGTCAAGGTGAAAAGGCCAGTGCAAAGCCTGTCATGCCAGCGACCATAACAAAAATGACAGCTGGCAATGATTGGCTGTCACCGCTCATGAGTGGTGTGGATGATACTTTGCATGTGTGGCATGGCCATCCGGAGTGCACATGCTCAGTGACGGCCTGTCATTACCTGCGACCGTTTTTGTTATGGTCACTGGCATGACAGGTGGCAGGCACACTGCCACCCCTCCTGACGTGTTGCTTGGGTAGTCACCCTTCTGGCCTCCTTTTCTGTCCAACTGTCCTGGTTGGAGATATCTCTTACTAGCAGTGGCATCACAAGGGGGGACAGGGGGTGCGGCCCGCACCAGGTGACGCCACTGCTTACTAGACTTACTTTGCTATAAGAAGAGCAAGAGATTTTGTTTTACAGGGACAGTGTAGACACCACAGCCGCTTACGTTTACTTCAACCTTCAATGCTGCCAATCAGCAGCCGTTTTTCTTTGCAGGCCTTTGTATCATGGCAGTCCAGCAATAGCGCTACAGTTTGTTCAAGTTAAAAAAAAAAATAATAATATATTTCAATGGCTACTGTATCCTTGATTTTTTTGCAGTCAATCCGATCGTCCGAAAGTAGCTCCTCTTGCATTCTTGAAAGATGATACCGGTTTGAGTTCTGACGACTCGAGAAGCAGCCGCTCCTCTGTGCAGAGCTGTGATGCTCTTCAGAAAGTCGGAGCATCTATAAAGCAATCCTCAGACAGCTTGGGGGACCCTTACTCCGGTGATGGTATTACTCTGATAGATTCACCGGTACCATCATATGAAAGTACAAACCTGCATTTGGAGAAAGATCGTAATGCCACCAGCCCAACGATACAGCAAGACGCTGAATATAAAGCCTCACAGCCTTTGTTTGTTCTTGAGCCTCCCGGGGAATCTGAAATGGACGATATGTACTATGGGTTAAAAGATGAACCTGATAACATGGAGAACGCCGGTGAATCAGACGTCGAACAGTGACAACAGTGAATACCAATGATTCGTGTACCTTGCAAGCGTTTTTGTTTTTTTTGAGAACTGAAGACCAAAACAACGCCAAGTATTGAAAATGTATACACACTGACATGTCGTTACGATGACTGGCCATTACTTTACACTCTGTAAGCAAAAGACAAAGAATAATATACAACAAACTCACATTGTTTTGTATAGGTAAAACAGACTTAACCCCTTCACTACCGAAACTGAATTAACTGTATTCTGCATTGTATTACATTGAAAAGCAATCATTAGGATATCAAACCCCATTTACATACCCTTTTAAAACAAGATTAATGTGCCCTCTGTGACCTTTTTATTATTATTCATAGGACCTTATATATTCCAGGCATTTTCATGCAGTATTTTTTTTTGCAAACAGCTTTTAAAAGTGGTGGTGTTTATTTAGGTTTTTTTTTTTTTACCAGTTCATCGGCTTTTTCCGGCAGCTGGTCGGCACTCAGTTCGGCAGCTTTTTTCGATCTCGTGTTTTGGGCTGTTTTGCGGCGGCTCGTCAGCTTTTTTCAGATGCTTTCGGGTTTTTTTTCAGTGGTTTGCGACAGTTTTTTTCCGTTTGATGTGGTGGTTTTGCGTCTTTTTTCGGATGCGGGTCGGTGGATTTTCCCTGCACTTCGGGGAATTCAATTCAGGATCCCTGAAGTGCAGGGAACGAAAGAGCACCGAAATTCCAGTGGAATTTCAGAGCTCTTGAATAACCCTGTTTGTAAAGTGATTTATGACCTCAGCCTCATATTCCATCCATTGTGAGTCCAGTAAATAAATCAGTGCGGGTGTGACATTTCTTTGTGACACTTAGCCATGCACAACTGCCTAGAGAACACGAGTGTGGGAATTTGGATCCGATGTGTGATAACTGTCAGAAATAATTACCTGGAAACATTTTCTCATCAGATTTAATTTATCTGCCAATTTAACAAAATAAGCAGCGGCTGACTGCCGTCTCAGGTAAGGCATCAGGGAAACAGTGCGCTAGGCCATAAAAAACATACCAAGTTTTATATAAATGCATATCTCCGTTAAAATACAAGGTGTAACGATATGGTAAAAACAAATGCTTATCACAAGGAAGGCACAGGCACTCCAAAGCTTTGTGAACACAACACATTTTTTTTATTTTTATTAAAGACTTTATTTATTTACGGGTAATAAGAGCGGTGCAGTAATACAGAGCATATAACAATGCAAAAGGAGTGAAAGACTGTACACTCCTAAGATCCATTTTCCAAAATATCTAAATAATCTCCCCCACAAACAGGGGACAGAGAAGAAAAAAAAAAGAAAGGGGAAGAAAAAAAAAGAAAAAAAAAGAAAGCAGGGAAGGAAAGTACAGGGGAACACGAAACAAGCAAACAGTCATAACATAAAAAAATGCACAACACAACACACGGAGGCATGGAATTGTGCCCAGTCCATCCATAAGGCTAATGTCAGTCGAACGCAGTCATAGCGCACTCTGCGTGCGTGCACAACGGACGACGGACGTACTGACAGAAGATACTGTAGACGCCACATGGTCCGTTTTTGTTGACGGACATAGAAAAAAAAAGGTAACTATGGGAAATAAATTTAATATGAAAAATGATAACAATTTCAAAAGGATATGAAAAGCCATTTTGTGCGTCAAGGTGCTGGACGTCGCAAATGCGCTGCGTCTGACATCTCATCACTCACACAGAATGCTACGCAGATGTGGCGCACTCTGCGTCTCCGTCTAGCGGTTTTACGTTCTTGCCTAACTTGAGTACGTTTGCCATGTGCGTTGTGTGTGCGCTGTTCGGTGCGCACATACTTCGTGTGTGGGTCTCTATTGATCATGATTCTATGCTACGACGGACGTTAAACTGTGCAGCAAAGCAGACGTGATCACTGCGTTCGTCTGACGCCGGCCTAAGATGGAACATAGGGAGAGCAAGCGCTAACCCCAAACTCAAAGCAGGATGACCCAAAGATGACTAAGCACCTAGTACCCCACTCTATCTGCCAAATGAGTCTCAAACATCCCATACTTTATAAAACGCATCCGACGTGAAGTGTAGTTTAGCTGAGAGTTCATCCATCAATTGTATATGATCCATAATCTGAAGCACATGCTTCTGAGAAGGTAGGGAAGGAGAATGCCACTGCTAAGCCACCGCTTTCGTAGCAGCATCAGGATCTTGGAGAGTAAGCGATTGTGATGCAGGGAGAGAACAGAGGCCGATTTCGCAAAACGATAAGTCCAGGGATCCCTAGGAACATCAGGCCCAAAAATGCATTCAAACAAAGCCTGGACGGAGTCCCAATACTTGGACATCATCGGACAGTCCCACCACATGTGAGCCTGGGTCCCCCTACCACCACACCCACGCCAACAGTCATCTGACATGAGCGGTTGAGCTTTATGTAGAAAAACTGGGGTGGTACACCAGCGCATTAACGTTTTCATGGATTGTTCCTGTAGAGTAGTGCAGATAGACACCTTGCTAGAGGCTTCCCAAATATCCAGCCATTCATTGCCATCCAGTGAGGAGCCAAAATCCCGTTCCCAGTCCTCAACATAAGGTACAGCAGGCAGCGCTGGTGTACGAGTCAAATGGGTATACAGCCGTAAGATAAGACCTTTAGGTTGGTAGCCGTCCAAACAGAGTCATTCAAAAAAGGTCAGAGTGGAGGAGGCTGCCACGCAAACCTCTGGTTCTGTGACAAAGTGGCGAAATTGCTGGTAGCGGAAAAAATCATGAGGGGCAAGGCTCAGACAAGAGGAAAGGACATTGAAAGACATCAGCTCTGTATGAGTAAATAAATCCCTGATCCTGTTAATACCATTTCCAGTGTAACGAGAGAACCGGGCGAGTTGCATACCCGGTGGGAATTGTAGATTGTGCCACAGAGGTAAGATGGAAGACACCTCCTTCCGAAGACTCTTTTTCAATGCTAAGGCAACCCACAGCTTAAATGAGTGTAACATAGCAGGGCAAGCAGTAGTCAGACCTGGGCGCTCCCTCGCTGACCTCCTGGAATCGCATTCTCCTCCGTGCGATTGCGGCATCCTGCTTCCTGGTTCTCTTCATGCGATAAGGGAAGCAGGACGCCACGATCGGCCAGGGGAGAATGTGACTGCAGGGGTCAGCGAGGGAGCGCAGGGACAGGTATGTATCCAGCCCGAGTGTGGCTGGGGGTTACTGCTTTCAGCAATCAAATTAACCCGAGCCACACTCGAAAACCGCTAGGGGAATAAAAAAATTGTTCCGATTCTGACATATAAAATATGTCAGAATCGGAACGCCAGGGAGGTTAAAGACGAGCCGCAAATGGAAAACGGCTGATGCACAGGTTTCCCCAAAAAGCACCTTACCTTTAATGTCAAGTTGTGATCTGGTCATAGACTTTATACCTTACTCTATTACATATTCTTGGAAATCTTCCATATTTTGGCAAAAAAAAAAATTCCAAATTTTCAGGGGCCTCAGACACTAAATTCAGAAGCCTTGGAAATTCAATTAGGTCCTGATCTGATAACAGTGGCTTCCACATCACACAATACAATTCCTATAGTGATGTAATACAGCAGGTGATCAGGCAATTTATCGGTGCAGTAATCTGGCGGTATGGACCAGTTTAGTTGGAATCCCCTTTTATGATTGTTTTTTTTTTTCCCAGACATATGAGTAGAGCTGCCCATCCAGGAGCGGTTTGATGATAGATATTGCCTAAACAATGCTACATAACAAGTGTGTCTATTGTAAACACTGTGTCCTTGCCAAGCATTTCCCAACCAGTGAGTGACCACTGGGCGACCTTCATACGGCTTGAATAAATAACTGAAAGTGAGGCAGAAAGGAGGAAATAATATTTGTACCCCAGCTGTGATACACATCATCACAAATCAATATGAAGATTCCATGTAATAATGATAACAAGATTAATTTGCATAAAGTAGACTTTTGTTAATATGTATAATTATATATATAGATGTCATTTGCATATCCTACCCAGAATTCCTTGCTGCATATGGGGAATGTGGCATAGGAGCTCTGGGATGCAATTCTTTGAATTGCTGTGATGGCTTCTGCAATAATAAACATAACTATATATATATATATACACGCACACACACAACAAACCAAGGGGAGAACACTCCATTACACAAACTACACCATCACACAGCTCACAAAATGTAAAGACATTCATGGCTTTCAAAGACATTACTTTTTTAAAAAAATTATTTTCACAGATTTTTCCACGACCTGTAGGTAATAAATGATGGAAGTTTAGTTCACAAAATATGACCATATCCTGCTTGAGCCTGTCACAGCGTCAATGTATCCCATCACGACAGGTCCTATTCTTGTCTCCTAATGACCGCATTTATGGGATTAACTCACTGAGGACAAAATGCTTCCTGGGGCTCCTAGCGACTCAAGGTTAAATGGATCCTGCAAATGGAACACCTGTCCTCACTAAATTAGGTTGTGGAGAAATCTGTAAAAAAATTTTAAAAAAGTTAAATCTTCTTAAGTCTTTGAAAGTCGTGATTGTCTTTAAATTTTGTGAGCTGTGTGATGGTGTAGTTTGTGTAATGGAGTGCTCTCCCCTTGGTTTGTTGTGCCTATTTTTCACAAAAAGCACCTGCCCGTTAATGCTTAATAAAGGTTTTGAGTGCTGCCCTCCTGCTGTAATATTATATGTATAAATTATATGTATAAATTCCTTAGAGCTGTGCATTGCATTAAAAAAATCAAAACAGAGAGATACCTGCAGGTAATAGTGTCAAGACAAGCAACGGAAACTAGTAATATTGATAAATAGATACTGAGTACTATGTCGATACGATACCACAAAAAGTGTAGTTGTGGTATGCTGTGACAGAGCCTGAGACACGGCTGTGCTGTGACAGAGCCTGAGACATGGCTGTGCTGTGACAGAGCCTGAGACACGGCTGTGACAGAGTCTGAGACACGGCTGTGCTGTGACAGAGCCTGAGACATGGCTGTGACAGAGTCTGAGACACGGCTGTGCTGTGACAGAGCCTGAGACATGGCTGTGCTGTGACAGAGCCTGAGACACGGCTGTGACAGAGTCTGAGACACGGCTGTGCTGTGACAGAGCCTGAGACATGGCTGTGACAGAGTCTGAGACACGGCTGTGCTGTGACAGAGCCTGAGACATGGCTGTGCTGTGACAGAGCCTGAGACATGGCTGTGACAGAGCCTGAGACATGGCTGTGCTGTGACAGAGCCTGAGACATGGCTGTGACAGAGCCTGAGACATGGCTGTGCTGTGAAAGAGCCTGAGACATGGCTGTGCTGTGAAAGAGCTTGAGTCATGGTTTTGCTGTGACAGAGCCTGAGACATGACTGTGCTGTGAAAGAGCTTGTTCCATGGCTGTGCTGTGACAGAGCCTGATACATGGCTGTGCTGTGAAAGACCCTGAGACATGGCTGTGCTGTGAAAGAGCCTGAGACATGGCTGTGCTGTGAAAGAGCCTGAGACATGGCTGTGCTGTGACAGAGCCTGAGACATGGCTGTGACAGAGCCTGAGACATGGCTGTGCTGTGAAAGAGCCTGAGACATGGCTGTGCTGTGAAAGAGCCTGAGACATGGCTGTGCTGTGAAAGAGCTTGAGCCATGGCTGTGTGCTTTGACAAGGCCTGAGACATGGCTGTGCTGTGACAGAGCCTGTGACATGGCTGTGCTGTGAAAGAGCTTGAGCCATGGCTGTGTGCTTTGACAAGGCCTGAGACATGGCTGTGCTGCGACAGAGCTTGAGACATGGCTGTGCTGTGAAAGACCCTGAGACATGGCTGTGCTGTGAAAGAGCCTGAGACATGGCTGTGCTGTGAAAGAGCCTGAGACATGGCTGTGCTGTGACAGAGCCTGAGACATGGCTGTGACAGAGCCTGAGACATGGCTGTGCTGTGAAAGAGCCTGAGACATGGCTGTGCTGTGAAAGAGCCTGAGACATGGCTGTGCTGTGAAAGAGCTTGAGCCATGGCTGTGTGCTTTGACAAGGCCTGAGACATGGCTGTGCTGTGACAGAGCCTGTGACATGGCTGTGCTGTGAAAGAGCTTGAGCCATGGCTGTGTGCTTTGACAAGGCCTGAGACATGGCTGTGCTGCGACAGAGCTTGAGACATGGCTGTGCTGTGAAAGACCCTGAGACATGGCTGTGCTGTGAAAGAGCCTGAGACATGGCCGTGCTGTGAAAGACCCTGAGACATGGCTGTGCTGTGAAAGAGCCTGAGACATGGCCGTGCTGTGAAAGAGCCTGAGACATGGCTGTGTGCTTTGACAAGGCCTGAGACATGGCTGTGACAGAGCCTGAGACATGGCTGTGCTGTGAAAGAGCCTGAGACATGGCTGTGACAGAGCCTGAGACATGGCTGTGCTGTGAAAGAGCCTGAGACATGGCTGTGACAGAGCCTGAGACATGGCTGTGCTGTGAAAGAGCCTGAGACATGGCTGTGCTGTGACAGAGCCTGAGACATGGCTGTGACAGAGCCTGAGACATGGCTGTGCTGTGAAAGAGCCTGAGACATGGCTGTGACAGAGCCTGAGACATGGCTGTGCTGTGACAGAGCCTGTGACATGGCTGTGCTGTGAAAGAGCTTGAGCCATGGCTGTGACAGAGCCTGAGACATGGCTGTGCTGTGAAAGAGCCTGAGACATGGCTGTGCTGTGAAAGAGCCTGAGACATCATGGCTGTGCTGTGACAGAGCCTGAGACATGGCTGTGCTGTGAAAGAGCCTGAGACATGGCTGTGTGCTTTGACAAGGCCTGAGACATGGCTGTGCTGTGACAGAGCCTGTGACATGGCTGTGCTGTGAAAGAGCTTGAGCCATGGCTGTGTGCTTTGACAAGGCCTGAGACATGGCTGTGCTGCGACAGAGCTTGAGACATGGCTGTGCTGTGAAAGACCCTGAGACATGGCTGTGCTGTGAAAGAGCCTGAGACATGGCCGTGCTGTGAAAGACCCTGAGACATGGCTGTGCTGTGAAAGAGCCTGAGACATGGCCGTGCTGTGAAAGAGCCTGAGACATGGCTGTGCTGTGAAAGAGCCTGAGACATGGCTGTGACAGAGCCTGAGACATGGCTGTGCTGTGAAAGAGCCTGAGACATGGCTGTGACAGAGCCTGAGACATGGCTGTGCTGTGAAAGAGCCTGAGACATGGCTGTGACAGAGCCTGAGACATGGCTGTGCTGTGAAAGAGCCTGAGACATGGCTGTGCTGTGACAGAGCCTGAGACATGGCTGTGACAGAGCCTGAGACATGGCTGTGCTGTGAAAGAGCCTGAGACATGGCTGTGACAGAGCCTGAGACATGGCTGTGCTGTGACAGAGCCTGTGACATGGCTGTGCTGTGAAAGAGCTTGAGCCATGGCTGTGACAGAGCCTGAGACATGGCTGTGCTGTGACAGAGCCTGTGACATGGCTGTGCTGTGAAAGAGCTTGAGCCATGGCTGTGTGCTTTGACAAGGCCTGAGACATGGCTGTGCTGCGACAGAGCTTGAGACATGGCTGTGCTGTGAAAGCGCTTGAGGCATGGTCTGAGACATGGTTGTGTTGTAAAAGAGCTTGAGCTGCAGCTGGTGCCGTGACAGAGCCTGAGGCATGGTTGTTCTGTGGAAGAGTCTGAGCCAAGACGGCGCACAGGTCATGATTTTGGATTGACAGAGACTCCGTCGAGGATCTGCTGTAAAGTAACTTGAGCCATGGCTGTGCTGTGAAAGAGCCTGAGGCATGGCTGCAATATAAAGAGATCTGAGACACATCGGTGCTGTGAAGGAGCTTGAGACATGCAGGTCTATTCACTAAAGGTGAGACTCAGGAGACGAGAACAATCTAGACCAAATAGCCAATTTGGAAAGTGAGATAAATGGGAGAATTTTTCTGGTTTGGCTATTTTGACCTAGAATTTTCACTTCTCCAGTCATTCTCCTGAGGTTCACCTTTCTTTGAATAGACCTGATGGTTGTACTGTGAAGGGTTTGGATTCATACTGGTCTGTAAAAGGAGCATAATTAATGATTAAAAACTGTTGTTTAAATGCTTATTTTTCTAGAGTGGATTTCTTGAAGCTTACTTTAAGGCTAGGGTCAGACGAAAGCGTTCTTCCCCGCGAACGTGAAAAAGTGCGTCCGAACGCATTGACGTATTTTTTCACGGAATGCACAAAAACGGTCAGACGACGCGCATTTTCGGGCGTGATTTTGTACGGATCGTCAATAAAACTCTTTTTGCGTCTGGACGTTATGTAGGCTGGACATTAGCAGCGTCTGACATCTCCTAATCACGCACACACGCCGCTATGCCGCAGCTGCGCACTCAGTACGTCAGTACTAGCGGTTCAGCGTTCTCAAACAAATGCGTTCATTTTCCACTTGCGTTGCACGGCCGGACTTTTGTGCGGCCGTACTTCGTATATTGGCCGTCATTGCCCGTCATCTGCTGCTAGTGCGGCCGTGATTAAGTGCGCCAGAACGCACGTTAAAAGTGCGCTGGTCTGACCCCAGCCTAAAACAAGATATTAGAATACCCCTGGAAGAGAAGAATAAAATAAATGGGATGAGGGAAAATGCTGAGCTTGGAACCACCGTTATTATTATCTTTTATTTACAAATTATAATATAAACAATTGGAGGTGGAGGTATTAAACCACTTTCAATTAAAGTCCAGTTACAGTATCTCCTACGTTACAAGTCATTTCAAACTGGCCACAATATTATGTTTACAAAAACGAATTTACGCCTAATTCAATTTAAACAGATAATGATACTATAAATGCTTTGAATATAAAATAGTACATAAATAACAATAAATATACTATTAGTAATAATAATTTTAGAGCTCAGTAACCGTGATGGCAGGTCTAATGCAATATTCAGTGACAAGTCTTCAAGAAGTAATAACTGCAACAAAGCAGCAAAGTAAAAGCAGTTTTTTTCAGCACTCTGTACCACCCCCTGCTGGTAGTTATTAGGAACTAGTATATTTATTTATCTATTTATAAAGTATTTTACCAGGAAGGATACATTGAGATTTCTCTCATTTTCAAGTATGTCCTGGGTTCAAGAACATGTAAAATGTAAATAGCGCTTGGTTCAGCTGGCTGAGAATCATGGGGGTTTTCATCCCATTTAGGCTAGGGTCAGACGAAAGGATTTTTCCCCGCGAACGTGAAAAAGTGCGTCCGAACGCATTGACGTATTTTTTCACGGAATGCGCAAAAACGGTCAGATGACGCGCATTTTCGGGCGTGATTTTGTACAGATCGTCAATAAAACTCTTTTTGCGTCTGGACGTTATGTAGGCTGGACATTAGCAGTGTCTGACATCTCCTAATCACGCACACATGCCGCCGCAGCGCACTCTGTATGTCAGTACTAGGGATGTGCGTTTCGGGTTTTGGAATTTCAGAATTTTCACGAAATTTCCCGATTCGTGTCTTCGGATTTGGCCGAATTTCCGAATCGGGTCGGACCCGAAAACCAATAGATCCGAAAAGTTTTCCGAGCCGAAACTAAAAATTTTCGGATTTTTCGAATGGACTTGAAATGTGTCAAATCGAAATTTATTTTTGCTCTATTCATGATTTCGGTTCCATTCGTGATTTCGGTTCCATTTCGGTAATTCTGGAAATCGTATATTTAACTATTATCGGTTATATCGCTGATTCTGTAAATTTGGTATTTGTAAATGAGTATCACTTGTTTCTTGTGTCATTCGGATCAGTTTAGCGTTTTTTAAATCGTTTTGTTCATTTGTTTTGTTCCTTGGCTTTCATACCATTTTAATATGATTAAATAAAGTTGTGAAATGTATATTCAATTATTCATAAGAAAAAAAGGATCTTTATTTAATAAAAAAAAACATGATAGAATCGCCAGAATTATCGTAGACACTTTGAAACGAGGAGAACAGACGTTCCGAAAAAACGAAAATTTCAGAAATTTCAGAAAAGTCGATACAAAAAACGAGCAAAGTGACCCGAAAACACAAAAAATAGTCGATATTCCGAAAAAAAAATGTACACGAAAAACGAGCCGAACCAAACCGAATCGAAACAGAAATCGGTCGAAACGAGGCGAATCGAAAATTTTAAACATCCGAACAAATCGAACCGAATCGAACTGAAAAAAAATCGGTGCACAAACCTAGTCAGTACTAGCGGTTCTGCGTTCTAGAAAAAATGCGTTCATTTTCCACTTGCGTTGCGCGGCCAGACTTTTGTGCGGCCGTACATCGTATATTGGCCGTCATTGCCCGTCATCTGCTGCTAGTGCGGCCGTAATTATGTGCGCCAGAACGCACGTTAAAAGTGCGCTGGTCTGACCCCAGCCTTAACCAAAGAACCCTCAAAACTTAAGCTCCCTGTAACCTTAACCTGAAAAATCCCTAACCCTAGGATACACTATTTCGCCCCTTGTTTGCCATATCTCAGGGGTAAGCTTTAGCTCTTATAATATATCTTTAGCTCATATACTCCTGGCCCAAAAAAATACATCACCTGGATTTAGCTAAGAAAATAGGTACATGCCTTCCACTGGATAATTACTGCAGGGATTAATATGTTTCAGGTGTAAAAAAATGAGGTCTTGTGACTTCCTGAATATACTGAATGAGCAGGTTTGTCCATCAATGGTTTTTTCTCCCCTGATGGCACAGCGGGCATATTACAAGATGGCAATGCCAGGATTCATCAGGCTCAAATTGTGCAAGAGTGGTTCAGGGAGCATGAGACATAATTTTCACACATGGATTGGCCACCGCACAGTCCAGACTTTAACCCCATTGAGAATCTTTGGGATAATGTGCTGGAGAAGACTTTACGCAGCGCCGCGACTCTCTCATCATCAATACAAGATCTGGACGGCAAATTAATGCCACTCTGGACGTGAATAAACGCAATGACGTTGCATGAGCTTATCGAAACGATGCCACGGGGAATGCGTGCCGCAATCACAGCAAAAGGCAGCCAGGCAGTGTGTATTTTAAATATATATATATATATATATTAGTTTCCCCATACAGACCTATTGCTGGGTGATAGGGGAGAATCAAACCCCGTCCTTACCTACACTGTTTGGAAGCTCTAGTTCCGGATATGAAGCATGAAAACTGGTTTTATCTCATTTATACTAAGCTATAATGTGCATCCTGAGCAAGGCCTACTTGTGTGTGCAGAGTGCTAGAAAGGCACGTGTAGGGATACCAGATCGGCAATGTTTTCCATATTACTATTTCATGCAGAGGGGGAGCACAGGGAAAAGTGCTGCCCTGCAACATGTATAATTCATATGCTGCAGAAAGGAAATCCAAGCAGGCCACCTAGGATCCCTTCATGCTTTTTTTACCTGCAGCATATGCATTCTACATGCTGCGGGGTGGCATTTTTCGTGCAATGCCCATCAGCATGAATAAATTATATGTGTCCAGGAAATCATGGCTGATCTGGCAAGCCTAGTCACGTGGCACCTAGTTGGTGGATAGTAGTGGATACATGGAGCGGTTGAGGCGCACAGCTCAGACTGAGCAGTAAACATTCAGGGTTATTCAAAGAGAATCGAAAAGTCACCGCACGTTCTGTGACTTTTCATTCTCTTCAATTCGGTGCGATTTGGCGATCCCATTCCAGCGACCCTGCGGTGTATTAAGCAAGCACCACAGGGTCCCCGAATTGCAGGGAAAAGTCTTTGCAAACAGCGTTTCACTTCCAAACATTCGTGCAAACTGTTTTCCTAATTTATTCACTCCATTCGTCTGCGGTGTTGGCTTTTCCGGCGGCTGCGCTGCATGTGATCCGCTCCTGCTTGGGTTTTTCCGTGGTTTTCGGCAGGTTAATCCAGATGTTTTTGGGGGTTTTCGGCGTGCATTCAGTGAGTTTTGCTGTTAGTTTTCGTCAGGTTCGTCAGGTTTTCGGCAGCCTTTCCCTGCAATTCGGGGACCCTGTGCTGTTTGCTGAATACACAGCAGGGTCACCAAAATGGGATCGGCAAAACGAACCGAATTGAGGAGAACGAAAAGTCACCGAACGTGCGGTGACTTTTCGAATCTCTTTGAATAACCCTGTCTGTTTGCAAAGAAACTACTGAGCGAAAATGTCTGAAATTTACATATAAGATCCAATGAATGATAATAAAAAGGGCTGTTACAGAAAAAAGAAAAAACGATTAAAAAAAAAAACGGACATAAAATTTTCGCAAAAAAATCCCAAAAAATGCTTAAAAGATCCTAAAAAAATCTATAAATAAAGAGACTTTTTACTGCAGAATATTATAATGAACGGTTTAATAGATATTGAATTAAAATGGGAATATTTTTAACATCTCCTAATCACGCACACACGCCGCTATGCCGCAGCTGCGCACTCTGTACGTCAGTACTAGCGGTTCAGCGTTCTCAAAAAAATGCGTTCAAATTCCACTTGCGTTGCGCGGCCGGACTTTTGTGCGGCCGAACATCGTATATTGGCCGTCATTGCCCGTCATCTGCTGCTAGTGCGGCCGTAATTATGTGCGCCAGAACGCACGTTAAAAGTGCGCTGGTCTGACCCCAGCCTAAACCTGTCGAATGAAACCACCGAATGGCAGGGCATTTCGGCAACTTTTCACCGCTGGTTTTTGAAAACATAATTTTTATTGAATATTAACACCAGGAGTTTCCAACATACTGTAGTCAGCTTACATATAGTTTATATCTTATCGGCGAAACCTAGTGCGTTTACCACGAACCAGACGAACAGGGGGAGACGCACACAAGACAAAGGGGAGAGAAGAGAGGAGATGAAGAGAGAAGAAAAGAAAAAGGAAAGAAGGACATAAAGGTGGACAGTAAAGCGGGGAAGAAAAAGAGAGAGTCTGTCTTACAGATATATTACTGCCAGATATAATCTTCAGACAGAGCCCAACAACTGCCTCTACCCCCGTAACCGTTTAAGGCTGGGGTCAGACGAGCGCAGTTATCACGTCCGTGTTGCCGCACATTTGTACGTCCGTGGCAGCATAGCATTCTGACCAATGGAGCCCCACACACGAAGTACGTGCGCACAGATGTACGGACGCATGACGGACGCGGCAAACGGACGCAGGTTAGCCAAGAACGTAATACTGCTAGAACGGACGTGCGGAGTGCGCCACGTCTGCAACGTCCGTGTAGCTTTGTGTGTGAGTGATGGAACGAGGTCAGACGGACTGCATTTATACGTCCAGCATTTTTGACGGACAGAATGTTTTTTCATTGTAATTTATTTTCCCTGCTACATCCGTCAAAAATAACATCAGTGAAAAAACGGACTGTGTGACCACTACCTTGTCGTCAGTCAGAAAGTACGTCAGTACTGCACGGACGTACAGTCCATAGAAATCACGCTCGTCTGACCCTAGCCTAAGAATCATATTCCACCCATGGTTCCCACACCTTATAAAATGCCTCTACTGTGTGGCTCACCTTAGGCTAAGGTCAGACTAACTCAGTATTAACGTGCGTTTATCCGCACTAAATCACGGCCGTGCTAGCAGCAAATGACGTCCAATGACGGGCAATATACGAAGTCCGGCCGCACGAAAGTCCAGCTGCGCAACGCAGGTGGCAAACGAACGCATTTTTTCGAGAACGTCAAACCACTAGTACTGACGTACAGAGTGCGCTGCGTCCGCTAGCGGCGTGTGTGCGTGATTAGGAGACGTCAGACGCAGCTAATGGCCAGCCAACATAACGTCCAGACGCAAAAAGAGTTTTATTGACGATCCGTACAAAATCATGGACGGAAATGCGCATCGTATGACCGCTATCGCGTATTCCGTGAAAAAATACGTCCATTCGTTCAACGCACTTTTTCACGGACAACGCGAAAAATGCGTTAGTCTGACCCTAGCCTTAGCAGTTAACTCATCCATTAACATGGCATCCCTAATGTTAGACAGTACCCTGCCAAAGCGGGGGGGGGGGGCTCAGTGGCCCTCCACTCAGCCGCAATGGCACGGCGCCCGGCCAAGGCCAGCTAAGGCTAGGGTCAGACTAACGCATTTTTCGCGTTGTCCTTGAAAAACTGCGTTCGAACGAATGGACGTATTTTTTCACGGAATACGCGATAGCGGTCATACGATGCGCATTTCGTCCGTGATTTTGTACGGATCATCAATAAAACCCGTTTTGCGTCTGGACGTTATGTTGGCCGGACATGAGCAGGTTCTGACGTCTCCTAATCACGCAAACACGCCGCTATGCCGCCGCAGCGCACTCTGTACGTCCGTACTAGCGGTTCTGTGTTCTCGAAAAAAATGCGTTCATTTTCCACTTGCGTTGCTCGGCCGGACTTTTGTGCGGCCGTACTTCGTATATTGGCCGTCATTGCCCGTCATTTGCTGCTACTGCGGCCGTGATTAAGTGCG
Organism: Leptobrachium leishanense; assembly: GCA_009667805.1. Taxonomy (NCBI): domain Eukaryota; kingdom Metazoa; phylum Chordata; class Amphibia; order Anura; family Megophryidae; genus Leptobrachium; species Leptobrachium leishanense. The sequence goes on from CM019070.1 coordinate 38,571,159, forward strand.
CCTAAACGCACGTTAAAAGTGCGCTAGTCTGACCCCAGCCTTCAATAGCAATTTATATTGTCTCAACGTCAGTCACTGCTGGTTTGTGTTCTCTGAATAGACGAAGCATTGCTTCTCTATGGGGATTTCACTGCCCTCGAACAGGCAACGAACAGGCACCGTATGTGCAGGCAATTCGCCAGGATTGCATGCTCTCAGAATAGCCGAATGGCCAGGAAAGGTAACCGAATGCTGAATTTCACTGTTCGGTTCCCTTTCGGCAGCAGTTCGGATCTCTTTGAATAACCCTGACAGTGTCTGTGTGTGTGTAAAGGGGGGGGGTGAGGAGGTGTGAGCCTTGCATGGCCGTACATGTGATTGTGCAAGTGGGCGTCAGTAAATCAAACACACACAGAAAACACGTTTCCTCTTTTGTAACTTGATTCCAGGCGCGTGCATAACCAATAACCATGCCCAGGTAATCAGTAACCAGACTGGATCATCCGATGAGACAAGAGGTGGTGTGATTTGGGCTCCTCCTCACCCCCAAATCTCTCTGCAAAGAGCAGCATTTGTCCCTTTTTTTTGTACCATCAATTCTCTGGGATATTGGGGATCTCTTCTACCCCCCGCCAAACCCCCCTTAACAGTTTTGTTGTACTTGTATCTGTGTTGCCTTTACCCAAACCCTCTCTGCCAGGTACCATACCCCTGAGACCATCATGATCATAGCCCCCCTCCTCCTCCTAATCTGCTGTGCACCCCTGGGTCCCCACTGGGTTAAGGGTGACGAGGAAGATTACGGAGAAGAAATGGTCCTCTCCTTCGCTCAAGAGGAAGAAACCCAGGCAGAACCAGAGAAAGTGTCAGCTCCTGGGGTTTTCCTTTGGAGCAATAAGGTAACGTCCTTAATTATCATGCTTATATTCCATAACAAAGAGAAAGCGAAACAATTGCGTAAGAGCGTAATTGCCCAATAAATGTATTTATTAGCAGGATAACCTTTGGACGACCTTTTTGGTTTATGTTTGGGACATTTCTCTAATTCTGGAGAGCCTATCAAGAAATGTATTTCAATTGGGTGGAGGGGAGAAAAAAAAGCAATTTAACACATATCGATGGAGATCTGAGTCTCAATTTAGCAGATATTCCCCAGCATTATCTGGTAACATACACCCCCCCCCATCCCCTTCAGATATTTCTGCGAAATGTTGTCAGTCGTCCAATTTAGCAGGAAAGTCAAACACTCCCGATTTATAGTTGGAAAGCTGTAGTATATGACTGGGACCAACCCCTCTATGGCTTAATATCCATTTTTTACGCAGCGATCCCGTCCATTTTCTGATTGTGCGACGCATGTGATTAAAAAAAAACCACCTTCTCTATTTCTTTTCAAGGAGTTAAATCACAAAACATGTACTTTTTGACTTTAAACTGAATTGTGCTATCCAAAATGATAAACGTGTCATTTTATTAATATTTTTATTATGTGTATTATATTGTATTTTTATTTAATTTTTTAAATTATAAACTGCATTTTTATAATTTTATAAAATACGATCTTTGACATGGAACTAAAAAAAAACTACCTTTCCCAAAAGGTATTGGACAATGGTCCTTGGCCCTTCAGATGTTTTGGAACTACATTTCCCATGAGTCTATCAGGGTTATTCAGAGAGCGTGAAAAGCAGGAGAATGGCTGGAGAATGAAAAATTCTAGGTCAAAATAGCCGATTTGGAAAGTGAGATGAAAGGGAGAATTTTTCTGGTTTGACTATTTTGACCTAGAATTTTTCATTCTCCAGTCATTCTCCTGCTTTTCACGTTCTCTGAATAACCCTGTATGACAGCCTACTGAGTGGATGAGCATCATGGGAGATGTAGTTCTAAAACAAGCTGGGGGGGTCAGGGTTGCTGACCCCTGCTCTAGGAGTATGTCGAGCTTATGGATCACTTCTGGAACACTAAAATGTGAAAATATTTATTCTTTTATCGGCCGATTATTGATATATTATAATTGTATTGAATATTTTGATTAGATTCTTCTGTGTCACAATTTGGGAACAAGGGACTTCTTAGTCTCACGTCACCTCTGGCCCATCTCAGATTCATTAGAAATGTTGATTTTTAGAGCAGGCCTTTCACTTCAGAAGGAAAGTCACATTGTAATCACTAACTAGAAGTTAACCATTTAGGCTAGGGTCAGACGAACGCAGTGTTAACGTCCGTGTTGCCGCACATAAGTACGTCCGTGATAGCATACAATTGTGTTAAATGGAGCCCCACACACGAAGTACGTCCGCACAGAAGTGCGGGGGCTGACGGACGCTGCAAACGGACGCAGGTTAGGCAAGAACGTAATACTGCTAGAACGGACGTGCGGAGTGCGCCACGTCCACAACGTCCGCATAGCTTTGTGTGTGAGTGATGGAGCGAGGTCAGACGGACTGCATTTATACGTCCAGCATTTTTGACGGACAGAATGTTTTTTCATTGTAATTTATTTTCCCTGCTACATCAGTCAAAAAATTCGTCAGTGAAAAAAACGGACTGTGTGGCCACTACCTTGTCGTCAGTCAGAAAGTACGTCCGTACTGCACGGACGCACAGTCCGTACAAAATGCGCTCATCTGACCCTAGCCTTACTTGTCATTTTGAGGGTCTTTTTTTTTTTTTTTTTAAAAAACAAAAAATCTTTTTAACCCTTTCACTATCAATTCTGCTGGTTGATTAGAAGAAGCATACCCTATGAATACAGGCTTAAAGACAGCAATTTAGGCTAGGGTCAGAGTGGGGCAGTCGGAACGCGCGTGCAGGCGCACTAAATCACGGCGGCAGTAGCAGCACATAACGGCCAATGACGGCCAATATACGCAGTATGTGCGTACAAAAGTGCGCCGACACCACGCAACCAGCAAATGAACGCATTTTTATCAGAACGTTAAACCGCTGGTACTGACGTACAGAGTGCGCTGCGGCCGCATAGCAGCGTGTGTGTGTGATTAGGAGACGTCAGACGCTGCTAGTGTGCGGCCAACATAACGTTCAAACAGCCGGATTTCCCTAGACTTCTTTTTACCCCACCGTCATGAAATACGTCCAGAATTGCGCATCGTCTGACCACTTAAGCGTATTCCGTGAAAAAATGCGTGCGCACGCATCGACGTACATTTTGACGGTGGCTGCAGAAAATGCGCTCATCTGTCCCTAGCCTTAGAGAGATTTTTTTTTAAAGAAAATATACATATTTACTTTTGCAAAATCTTAGAGGTTAAAATATTAACACAGTAATTCATAGAGATATTATCTTGTTCACATAAAGTAGATGTAAAAAAAGAAAAACAATTAATCAAACACCAGTTTTAAGGTTTTTTGTGTTTTTTTTTTTCTTTCTTCTTTCTATTTTCCTCTAAGGAACTTGATAGCATTTTTGGGAATAGATCCTCACAAACCCCCCTCCTCTCTGTCACACATTGCAAAGAGTTAATTAGGACTTTGTAATCCTAAAACTAACGCTAATTACCTCCTGGGGTGGTTAACTCAAAGGCTGGGACCAGCTCCAAGCTGTGGTTAACGGATTCCGCTTCTGCAGAAACAGTCAGCACCAGCTGAAATATCCCCCAAAAAGCAGATACTCACCTCTCATCCTGCGGTGAGAACGGCAGCTCGATATGCTGCATCTGGCAGGTGGGAACAGAGTGAGACTGGGGGAAAAAGTCCCCAGTCTCCCTCCGCATTCACTCTGCTGACCTGCAGGATCTCACAAGTGGCCGCAGAAGCCTCAATGGACTCCTACGGACGAGTATCCTGAGGCTTGGCGCTGTGTCAGGCCCCGTTCACACTGCGCGATTTGAAAGTCGCGCGATTTTCATATTCACGACATGGTGCGATAATGTCGCACGCAACATCGCTGTTTTGTGCGATTTTTGCAAAGCACCACCAATACAAAATCGCAAAATCGCAGATAGCAAATCGAAAAAAAAGGGTCATGTACCAGCGACATGCTTCTGCGACGCGCGACATCGCGCGGCAAGATGTGAACAGCTCCATTGAAATGCTTTGGAGAAGCTACATAGTGCGATGTCGCGCGGATTTTGCTGCGACGTCGCAGCAAAATCCGCGCGATAAATCGCACAGTGTGAACGGGGCCTAACGGGACAGGCTGCTGAAATAGCGCCTCCCTGTAATATGGAGCTAAAACAGGGACGGTTAAAGGAGAAACCTTTAAGGACTTGACCCCTGATAACAGCTGACCGGTGGCCTACATAGCGTCATGTAGGAACCCCAATAATCTGTTTGGGCATTCTTCTCGCTGCAAGGCAGTGCAAAGGCATCGTATAATTAAACTTCAACACAGATCAACAAGCTCAGGTTGCTCGTTTACTGCCCTTACCTTAGGGATGTGCATGGCTGAAAAATTTGTTTCGTTTAGTTTCGTTATGTTTTTAAATCATTTTGTTTTCGGAATTTCGTAACTAATTTCATTTCGTTTCGTATTGATTTGAAATTTCGAATCAATTCGAATTTCATATATCCTTTCAATAGTTGATATCAATTAAAATTTTGGATCACTAAATAAAACGCCAATTAATTAAATTTTGCTGTTAAAAGGAAAGCTAGCGTTAAATTTTAAGCTGTGTCACAGATTTAGTATTTGAGTCAAATTAAACAGTGAAACAAAATTAATTTGTTCCATAAAGTCCTTTGCTGACTATTACTTGTATTGTAAGTTAAGATCAATTCGATAGTTAATTTCAAATTCGATAGTTGATATCAGTTATTAAAATTTTTCTTTTATGATGATGACACAGTGTAAAACAAAATAAATTCGTTATATACCATTTCGTTTCAAATTCGTATCGTATCGATTCGTTTTTCGGAAGTACTTCCAAACTACGAATTATCGAATTTCGTTCCAAATTCCGAATTTTTCCGAAACGAATGCACATCTCTAAATGACATATAAATTAGGGGATTTGGTTATTTTAGGGTGGGGAACTAAAGAATAAATTCCTGCCTCAATCCCAGACACCATGTAGATAACTAGGAGGCTATGTCTCCCCATTTCCTCCCCCCATGCTACAAAGTGACATCAGGACATCCCTTCTTCCTCAGCAATAAAGCACATTCCTTTATATTCCATCCATGCCTCATCACTTATACACATGTTGCTTTCAATTTGTACAATTCTATTTAAATCTATATTATTTCATGCTATATGACCCGACATGTGACCTTTCTTCCTTGCGCTCCGGTATAGAGCCTTTATCCTCATTACTGACCTGGTCAAGGGGGAAAACCATAGCTTAAATTACCTCCAACCTGCTGCACCACTGAGTCCAGAGGGGCAATAAATGTATTTTTCTATCATATTAAATAAGTATTTAATGATGTACTTCAAAATGATCATTTATATTGAAAATGGGCTGTAACGAAGCCATAAAAATATTAATATTAATAAGTGCGCATGGTTGTGTTGCAGGATGCTTGGAGGATATCTGGTCAGTACGTGGTGGTCCTGAAGCCCAACGTTCACAAGTCTCATACAGAAAGGGTCATCCGCCGGCTGCAGACAAGAGCAGCCAAGCGAGGCTACCTGACTAAAGTCATCCACGTCTTCCACGAGCTTTTTCCGGGGTTTGTGGTGAAGATGAGCAGCGACGTGTTGGAGATAGTAAGATTCCCACCTTCTGTGCTGAAAATTCCATGAATGTTGCAACAAATAACGTCCCGAAGACTTGCATCTGTTATTTTTTAGCAATTGAAACGCTATACTTCTTTTTAACCTACAAGGATAATCCTATTTATTCAGCAGCCTTCAGGATATTGTAGATTAATGCTCCATGCCTGGGCTGTCAAACTCACGGCCCACCAGATGTTGATGCCTACAATTCCCAGAACTCCTTCAATGCAGTAGATGGCTAGAGAATCATGGGAGTTGTAGTTCTGAAACATCTGGGGGGACAGCGATTGGCAGCCCTCCTCCACTCTCTCTATGTTCATGGTTCACAGCAGGTGGTGTGAGTTTTGGCTCTTCTGTGCGGGGGGGGGGAGCAGTTGATTGATATTAGTTTACAGACATACGAGAAGACTGAACGTTCAACTGTAAAACACAATCTATCCATTCCTCACGTTTATAGCTAAAAGGGGAAACTTGTATTACTTTTGTCAAGTCATGTCATAGATTTAGAGAATCATGAAGAAGTTTTGTAGTGAAATATATATATATATCACGAGTATAGCAGTACATAGTGATACCTTTTTATATTGGACTGACGGTACATTTAAAAGACAAGCTTTCGAGAGTATAACCTCTCTTCCTCAGGTCTGGAAGCTATACTGATCAGTTCCTAGAATGGAACATTATATATGTTCGATTTTATTATTTATTATATTATATTATATATATATATAATCAAAACTGAACACCGTTAGAATATCTTGTAAATGAATTGTGTACAGATACGCAGATACGGGGGAAATCCTTACACCACACGTGAATTTTACTTTTGTAGTAAAAATATAAATCCTCCTATGAATATCCATCTTTTTCCATCTCCAGGCTCTGAAACTGCCCCACGTGGATTACATTGAGGAGGACTCGTACGTGTTTGCCCAGAGCTTACCGTGGAATCTAGATCGGATAATTCCGTCTCATCATGCGGCTGGCAACTTTAATCCTCCAAGTATGAGACTTTTTTGCATGAATTTCCATAACTTTTTTCCACCTGAACGTCTTGTCTGTAATAGATGATATACACATTGTGCTGTCAGATTCTTCGTAGAAAAACCTATTCTCACGCTGTATGACACGCACTGAGGGATAAAGGAATAAAGGGTCGTTTTTAGTGGATTCTAAAGTGAGATTTAATAATAAATTCAGTTCAGTAAAAGAATCATTATAGTAATTTAAACTATTATCAGGGTTTTTCAAAGAGATCCAAATTGTGGCCGAAATTAACCGAACAGTGAAATTCAGCGTACGCTTACCTTTCCTGGCCATTCGGCTATTCAGAGAGCAGACAGTTTGCCAAATCCTGGCGAATTGCCTGCACATACGGTGCCTGTTCGAGGGCAGTGAAATCCCCACAGAGAAGCAATGCTTCGGCTATTTAGAGAACAAAAACCAGCTGAGAAAAGTTGCCGAAATGCCCTGCCATTTGGTGGTTTCAATCGACAGGTTTATTCAGGCAAATCCCATAGGCTTCAATGTTAAAAATATTCCCGTTTTAATTCAATATCTAATAAACCGTTCATTATTTTATTCTGCAGTAAAGAGTCTCTTTATTTATAAAAAAATGTTAAGCATTTTTCGGGATTTTTTTGCATAAATTTTTGTCGTTTGTTTTTTAAAATCGTCTTTTTTCTCTAACAGCCCTTTTTATTATCATTCATTGGATCATATGTAAATTTCAGACATTTTCGTTCAGTAGTTTCTTTCTAAACAGTGTTTCACTTTTTAAGCATTCAAGCGTACTGTTTTGTTTTTTTTTCATTCCATTCGTCTGCGGTGTCGGGTTTTTCCGGTGGCTGCTCTGCGCTGTGATCGGCTCCTGCTCGGGTTTCTCCGGTGTGTTCGGCGGGGTTAGTTCAGATGTTTTTGCTGATTTCGGTGTGCGTTCGACATGTTTTCCTGTGAGTGTTCGTCGGGTTTGCGGTGGCTTTTCCCCTGCACTACGACGGCCCTCTGGTGCTTGCTGAGTACACCGCAGGGTCGCCGAAATGGGATCGCCAAATCTCACCGAATTGAAGAGAACAAAAAGTCACCGAACGTGCGGTGACTTTTCGATTCTCTTTGAATAACCCTGTATATATTTTCTGCCTCCCCGTCGACTTCTTATTTTCCCAGTTCACAGCAGTTCGCAACACCTAAAACCAGTCCCAAGCTCAACCTCCTCTACTCACCGGCGGCAACGTACATCGTTACTATTCAGCCGCACCGCATACAAAACACATACAAAAATAGTCAAAATATAAAAGTTGTGTCCATTTAACATTTATCTGCGAGCTGAAAACAGACAGTCAATATACTAGGGTTATTATGTGATGGATCCCACCTAAAGAGGTTTGCCTTCACATTGTCAGGTGGGATTACTCTGCGAACCTTTGCACTGCAGATGTTTTCTGAAATACATATCTCATGATCAGGGCCGGATTTATAACTAGGCAGAGTAGGCATGTGCCTACAGGCCCTTACCAGAAAGGGCGCCTTGCTCTGTAAAAAAAATAATGATAAATTATTATTTAAAGGGTGTACATTTCTGGTATGTTCTTTGTATGAAGTGAATCAGTGCTATGAGGAGAGGAAAGGGGGATTGATATCAGCTTACAGAGCAGAGAAAAGACTGTAAGTATGGGGTAATAAAATAAAAACATTAAAAATATATTTTTATTTTGGCCTTGAAATTCTCCATATATTCGCCGTTTAATGAATGTTCAGGTGAAATGTTTTCAGAGGATGTCGGATAATTAGTAATCTCCTCTCTATATTTTCTTATCTGCTCAGACACTGGAGACAAGGTAGAGGTTTATCTGTTAGATACGAGCATCCACAGCAATCACCGAGAAATCGAAGGAAAGGTGTTCGTGACGGACTTTGAAAACGTTCCTGAGGAAGACGGAACCCGATTTCACAGACAGGTAACACCTTGACACGTTTCCTCCTGTCGCTATGTGAAAAAGAATTACAGGAAAGCGAGAGACTCAAAACCATTTCCAGAACATTTTTCACAGTTTGACCTGCTGATCTAGCAGAGAATTATCGAGTGTTAAATTCACCTGTGGAATCCCCGGGAATTAAATGTATCGTTATTTTAAATCTGGGGAAACACCATGTTCTAAAAATAAATACAAATCAGTTTTCGTTACAGAGAGGCGAGTATGAGCCCACTGATAAATACTACACTTACCCATGGGGTTTTTAGGAATAAAATCAGAGTCAAGTCAAGCAGGAACGAGGGTACATATTTCCTCCACTGTTTTCTAGGAGAGGGAACAGAGTTCCCTTTTTGACACACACACACTTCCAATCATATGTTTCCTTATTAAGTCACCAGAAATATGTAATTTTTATTGCAGTTATCATAAGGATTTGCGAAAAAACAATCAACCTACTTTTTTATGTTTAAACATTATGCGATACCCACAGTGGTGGGATAAGTGCGACATATAAATGGTTAATTGGGGAGCAGAAATCTTGCAGAGTTCCCACGTCTATTTTTTAGGACTAGACCCTTTCAATAAAACCTCAAAAAATATAAATAGACTTAAAACTATGTGCCTGATTCCCGAAGCCTCTTCTCCCAACATAAACTAACTGATATATGATCGTTAATGATCCTGATCCAAACTCTGTGTAACCAGTGTAACCAGTTGTGATCTGCAGTGTAGCATGGAAATCCTGTGAATGTTCAGCAAGCTCGTTTGCATGGATAAAATACTTTTCATGTTGACAAAGACTTGTATTTGCATGGTATGACGGCAGAAGATTTAGGACGGGATTGTTTGTCTTTTTTATATTTTTGCTTTGCAAATAATTACCTTCATCATTGTGGCTGGTTTTTGAAAATATTTAACCCATGGGTGTCAAACCTCAGCCCCGCAGATGTTTCTGATCTACAACTCCTAATGAATCCCTGGCAATCTATTGCATTGAAAGAATTCTGGGAATTGTAGGCATCAACATCTGGGGGGGGCATGAGTTTGAGAGCCCTGATGTGACCTTTTCATCTATTTAGTGGTGAGTGCGCCATATATTCTGAACATTTGTGTATCAAGTGACAGGTTACAACACATTTCTTAATTTATGTCACGTCCATTACACGGTTTATGACATCTATATTTTTATCTTATATCACATAACTGAACAGGCCAGTAAGTGTGAGAGCCATGGGACTCATACGGCCGGTGTGGTGAGCGGCAGAGATGCCGGAGTTGCAAAAGGAGTCAATGTGCGAAGTCTCCGGGTTCTAAACTGCCAAGGCAAAGGCACAGTGATTGGAAGTCTGATGGGTGAGTATGAACCCTGCAATGATAGTCATTGAAAAGCATAAGTAATGTTGGTTCTGTTGGATCACAATCCTTTGAATTCCACAACCTACCTTGTAAAAAGCATATGGGCTCACAATTTCAAGTCCCAAGCTACTAGCCAAGCCTTAAGAGTTACTAGCCACTAGTTGCCCCACCTAACCCCTATCCTGCCCTGCCTCTGCATTTCCACTCGCCCTCATGTAATTTCCACTCGCCAAATGCGAGCAGGTGAGTGGAAATTTTGAGGCTTGGTATTGAGTCTATGACCACGTGCCTGATTGGCTCAGTCAACATATAGGTGTATCTACCATAGTTGGTATTGCAGAGAATACCTGCTGGATTTTTTCACTAGGTAGAGGAGGCGCCTGCCTATGGGTTCTTGTCCTTTAGGGGTGCCTGAAAAAATGACTTTATTTTATTAACACGATAATTGCCAGCCAGCTCTCAGTTTACAAAGTGAGACCATAGCCACTCGTCCCCAGCTTCTTCTGTTTTTTGCCCGTATGATTAAGATCATAGGGACGCAAGGGATAATGGCTCACTCACAAATAATAATGACCACTTGGAATGGAATAGGGCCCTGCGATGGCTACTGACTTTTTAATTTTAAGCCTAAAAGAATAGTGTGAGAAACCAAACCATAAAAAGTCTACAATTTTGAATTTCACGCAACACATCGCATTGTCCCGTGAATACCTTCAATGCGTACGGTAACTCACAGAAAATCTATTTATTTTATACACCGAGTAATCCGGACTCAAGGCAATTGATGAGACCAACAGCCAAACTCTTGCGTGTTCACTGTTTGCACATGGTTACAGTGAAGCAAAGTCCAACAGAGTTCCAGTTGCACATGGTAGGAACACGTCCAGGCCAGCCATCAGAAATTTTGGGGCCCCTTACTGACCCTTAGAATGGCCCCCCCTGCCCCGTGATCCCCTCTTCCCATACGGCACACGCACAAATATTTTGGCAAAAATAATAAAAATAAAATGTTACATACCACTGCTGATGGCACTGTTGATTGAAATGTCGCACTTCTGCGTTCTGCTTCCTCGTGCTGCTCTACTGTAATAAGAAATGGTAAAACAATCTATTACTTTCATTGCCATGGATTTTGAAAGCCCTGGGGTCTACTCTGGACCTGGTTGAGCCTGGGGTCTGGACCTGGGCCCTGGCTGAGCCTGGGGTCTGGACCTGGGCCCTGGCTGAGCCTGGACCTGGGCGCTGGCTGAGCCTGGACCCTGGCTGAGCCTGGGGTCGGGGTCTGGACCCTGGCTGAGCCTGGGGTCGGCGTCCGGGCCCTGGCTTGGCCTGGGGTCGGCGTCAGGGCCCTGGCTTGGCCTGGGGTCGGCGTCAGGGCCCTGGCTTGGCCTGGGGTCGGCGTCAGGGCCCTGGCTGGGCCTGGGGTCGGCGTCCGGGCCCTGGCTGGGGTTGGCGTCAGGGCCCTGGATGGGCCTGGGGTCGCGTCCGGGCCCTGGCTGGGCCTGGGGTCTGGACCCTGGCTGGGTCTGGGGTCGGCGTCTGGGCCCTGGTTGGGCCTGGGGTCGGCATCTGGACCCTGGCTGAGCCTGGGGTCTGGACCTTGGGGTCTGGAACCTGGCTGGGCCTGGGGTCGGCGTCTGGGCCCTGGATGGGCGTCTGGGCCCTGGCTGGGCCTGGGGTCGTCATCCGGGCCTTGGATGGGCCTGGGGTCGGCGTCCGGGCCCTGGATGGGCCTGGGGTCGGTGTCCGGGCCCTGGCTGGGCCTGGGGTCGGCGTCCGGGCCCTGGCTGGGCCTGGGTTTGGCGTCCGGGCCCTGGGTGGGCCTGGGGTTGGCGTCAGGGCCCTGGGTGGGCTTGGGGTGGGTGTCCGGGCCCTGGCTGGGCCTGGGGTCGGCGCCTGGGCTCTGGCTTACCATGACTCCGCCGTCTTCCTTCCCTGTCCTTCTTCTTCTTCTCTTTTCTTCATTTCTTCTCCTTTTCTTCATTTCTTCTCTCTTCTGGGCCCTCCGTCTCAGGCAGCTTCACTGACTGGAGGGGGCGGAGCCAAATCAGCATGCTTGGGAGGGCCCCCGCATGCTGCTTGGCCCCACCCAGCCAGCCAGGGAAGCTGCCAGGGGGAGGGGGAGAGACTCATAGATTCTGATACCGGAGCTGAAGAAGGGCGCCGCCGCTGCCAACGGGGCCCCGGCGGCCCGGGCGCCGGGCCCAATGCCCTGATGGCGGCCCTGAACACGTCCAATAGCACATGATTTCCAAAAGGATGATCTGAACAGCTTCCCTTTCAGCTATTAGAGAGGGAAAACTTCAAAATGCATCTGTGTCCAAATGCTGTTCAGTTTTGTTGTTCTCGATTTTGGTCTAAAAGAGACTCTGATGGCCCCATTTCATGTGAATCATTTAACTCCATAAATAAGTGTCCTTGGGCAAGACACCTAACGGTACATACTCGCCACCCAGGACATACTTGAAAACGAGAGAAATCTCAATGTATCCTTCCTGGTAAAATACTTTATAAATTAAAAAAAATAATTATTATTTAACTTTCAATATTTTGCATCGGACGCATAAAAATGACTGGAAAAAAATAGTGATTCTAATTATTCATTTTGATATAAAGAAAAAACGATTTTATAAAGGAAAAGTTTGCGTTTGCAACACTTCTTCCAGCATCCATTTTTACCTGTTAGACTCCACTGTGATCTTCTGCTGCATTTGACTCCCTGGTCACAAAATGTACGAATGGATCTGGGCTCGACCATGGTTTGGCTTGAGCCCCAGACCCCGCGCTTCATGGGCTCAAACCCGTATGGACCCTTGAGGTTCTTCCACTAGAACTTGGGCTACGGTGAGACATGTGTTACAGCAATCTCCTTGTAACAAAAAATGGAACACTATGGACTCCAAAGCGGAAACATTCCACCCACTTTTATCTAACATTTAGAAATTCTTAATTTGTCACAATTCCTATTTTTGGTGATTTTGTAACGCATGGATACTTTTTGTTAATGGTATAAAGACCTGCCTCATAAAATGAACAGAAAGGATTGATGATCTCACCAGCGGATTGCTTTGTTTAATCATCAGGTCTAGAGTTTATCAAGAAGACGTTACTCGATCAGCCGTACAGCCCTCTGATCGTCCTGATTCCATTCGTCGGTGGATACAGTCGTACTTTAAACGCAGCGAGTCGCGCTTTGGTTAAATCGGGAGTTATCATTATTGCAGCTGCCGGTAATTATAAAGATAATGGCTGCTTGTATTCGCCTGCATCAGAACCTGAGGTAAATCTGACTTAACTAATGACTAAGGCTAGGTTCAGACGAACGCATTTTCGCGTTGTCTGTGAAAAAGTGCGTTCGAACGAATGGACGCATTTTTTCACGGAGTACGCGATAGCGGTCATACGATGCGCATTTGCATCCGTGATTTTGTACGGATCATCAATAAAACACTTTGTGCATCTGGACGTTATGTTGGCCGGACATTAGCAGTGTCTGACATCTCCTAATCACACACACACACCTCTAGCGGACGCAGCGCACTCTGTACAACCGTACTAGAGGTTTTACGTTCTCGACAAAATGCGTTCGTTTTCCACTTGCGTTGCGCAGCCGGACTTTTGTGCGACCGTACTTCGTATATTGGCCGTCATTGCCTGGCACTTGCTGCTACTACGGCCGTGATTAAGTGCGCCTGCACGCGCGTTCGCACTGCGCTCGTCTGACCCTAGCCTAAACTGGAATATAACTAAGAAATTACTTTATTTTTCATAACTACCGTATATAATTCTGACTTTATAATTGTCTAACTTTTCCATCTGTTCCTCTATCTCTCTATCCCTCTCTCTCTCCCTCTCTCTCTCCCTCTCTCTCTCTAGCCCTTTATCCTTCTCTCTCTCTCCCTCTCTCTCTCTAGCCCTTTATCCTTCTCTCTCTCTCCCTCTCTCTAGCCCTCTATCTTCTCTCTCTCTCCCTCTCTCTAGCCCTCTATCCTTCTCTCTTTCTCCCTCTCTCTAGCCCTCTATCCTTCTCTCTCTCTCCCTCTCTCTAGCCCTCTATCCTTCTCTCTCTCTCCCTCTCTCTAGCCTCTATCCTTCTCTCTCTCTCCCTCTCTCTAGCCCTCTATCCTTCCCTCTCTCTCCCTCTCTCTAGCCCTCTATCCTTCTCTCTCTCTCCCTCTCTCTATCCCTCTCTCTCTCCCTCTCTCTCTCCCTCTCTCTAGCCCTCTATCCTTCTCTCTCTCCCTCTCTCTATCCCTCTCTCTCTCCCTCTCTCTAGCCCTCTATCCTTCTCTCTCTCTCCTCTCTCTAGCCCTCTCTCTAGCCCTCTATCCTTCTCTCTAGCCCTCTATCCTTCTCTCTCTCTCTCCCTCTCTCTAGCCCTCTATCCTTCTCTCTCTCTCCCTCTCTCTAGCCCTCTCTCTAGCCCTCTATCCTTCTCTCTCTCTCTAGCCCTCTCTCTAGCCCTCTATCCTTCTCTCTCTCCCTCTCTCTAGCCCTCTCTCTAGCCCTCTATCCTTCTCTCTCTCTCCCTCTCTCTAGCCCTCTCTCTAGCCCTCTATCCTTCTCTCTCTCTCCCTCTCTCTAGCCCTCTATCCTTCTCTCTCTCTCCCTCTCTCTAGCCCTCTATCCTTCTCTCTCTCTCCCTCTCTCTAGCCCTCTATCCTTCTCTCTCTCTCCCTCTCTCTAGCCCTCTATCCTTCTCTCTCTCTCTCCCTCTCTCTAGCCCTCTATCCTTCTCTCTCTCTCCCTCTCTCTAGCCCTCTATCCTTCTCTCTCTCTCCCTCTATCCTTCTCTCTCTCTCCCTCTATCCCTCTCTCTATCCTTCTCTCTCTCTCCCTCTATCTATCCCTCTCTCTATCCTTCTCTCTCTCCCTCTATCTATCCCTCTCTCTATCCTTCTCTCTCTCCCCCTCTCTATCCTTCTCTCTCTCTCCCTCTATCTATCCCTCTCTCTATCCTCTCTCTCTCTCCCTCTATCTATCCCTCTCTCTATCCTTCTCTCTCTCCCTCTATCTATCCCTCTCTCTATCCTTCTCTCTCTCCCTCTATCTATCCCTCTCTCTATCCTTCCTCTCTCTCCCTCTATCTATCTCTCTCTCTCCCTCTATCTATCCCTCTCTCTATCCTTCTCTCTCTCCCTCTATCTATCCCTCTCTCTATCCTTCTCTCTCTCTATCCCTCTATCTATCCTTCTCTCTCTCTATCCCTCTATCTATCCTTCTCTCTCTATCCCTCTATTTTTCATCTGTTTATCTAATCTCTCTCTCTTTCCCCTATCCTTCTCTCTATCCCTCTCTCTATCCTTCTCTCTCTATCCCTCTATCTATCCTTCTCTCTCTATCCCTCTCTCTATCCTTCTCTCTCTATCCCTCTCTCTATCCTTCTCTCTCTATCCCTCTCTCTATCCTTCTCTCTCTCTATCCTCTCTCTATCCTTCTCTCTCTCTATCCCTCTATCTATCCTTCTCTCTCTCTATCCCTCTATCCTTCTCTCTCTCCCTTTCTATCCATCCTTCTCTCTCTATCCCACTCTTTTTCATCTGTTTATCTAATCTCTCTCTCTATCCCTCTAGCTATCCTTCTCTCTCTCTATCCCTCTATCCTTCTCTCTCTCCCTTTCTATCCATCCTTCTCTCTCTATCCCTCTCTATCCCACTCTTTTTCATCTGTTTATCTAATCTCTCTCTCTATCCCTCTAGCTATCCTTCTCTCTCTATCCCTCTACCTATCCTTCGCTCTCTCCCTCTATGCATTCTTCTCTCTATCCCTCTATCTATCCTTCTCTATCTCTCTCTCCCTCTATCTCTATCCCTATCTATCCTTCGCTCTCTATCCCTCTCTTTTTTCCATCTGTGTTTATCTAATCCCTCTATCTCAGAAGATTTACATCATTATATATATTTATCAGTAGTTGTCTGTCCGTCTGTCTATAGATATAGAATACACGAGGAGGGTAGCACTCAACTCTTCAATGTGTCAATGTATAAGCTGCTGCTGAAATCTTTTGAAAGTGTTTATTGGCGAGCTCTCTTATTGGTTTGCTGTATCTATAGATATATGTATGTATGCTTTGTATATATGTCTTTGTAAATAATATCTAAGTTTGTATCTTTATGCATCTGTATATCATCTATCTCTGTTTCACACCTGGTAACAGTATCCTGGTGCTGCCCTCATTTTATTGGTTTCCTCTCGTTACTTTTCACCTTTTCCATTTCATCAACTTCCAGGTTATTACTGTCGGAGCCACCAACTACCAGGACCAGCCCGTATCGATCGGTAATCTTGGAACCAATTATGGGAAGTGTGTTGACTTATTTGCTCCAGGGGATGATATCATCGGAGCCTCCAGTGACTGCACGACTTGCTTCACATCCCAAAGTGGAACATCACAAGCAGCAGCTCATGTGGCAGGTACAAAAGTAGCAAAGTGCTCGCAATATACAGTATATATTGTTTTATCATTATTGATAATATTAGCAGGGTCTCAGCGTGAACTCGCGGGTTAGTTGTGTTGGAATTAACACTCACCCATTATTTTTTATCTGGTCTTTACAATTAAGACTCTGGTCTAAGGTCCACATCAATAATGGTCTTTTAAGTCTAAGGCTGGGGTCAGACCAGCGCACTTTTAACGTGTGTTCTGGCGCACATAATTACGGCCGCACTAGCAGCAGATGATGGGCAATGACGGCCAATATACGATGTACGGCCGCACAAAAGTCCGGCCGTGCAACGCAAGTGGAATTTGAACGCATTTTTTTGAGAACGCAGAACCGCTAGTACTGACGTACTGAGTGCGCAGCTGCGGCATAGTGGCGTGTTTGCGTGATTAGGAGATGTCAGACGCTGCTAATGTCCAGCCTACATAACGTCAAGACGCAAAAAGAGTTTTATTGATGATCCGTACAAAATCACGACCGACAATGCGCGTCGTCTGACCGTTTTTGCGCATTCCGTGAAAAAATACGTCAATGCGTTCGGACGCACTTTTTCACGTTCGCGGGGAAAAATGCTTTCGTCTGACCCTAGCCTAAACGGCTGACTTTCTTCCCCTTTGTACAATCCTGTTAAGGAACAGGTCATCAGACATCAGTTTGTACTGTCCCTGCATTTATATACACTTACTGTATATATGTTTTGTGTCGTCATAGCAGCAAATATCTTAATTAAAAGTGGAGGTCAACCAGTATTCCTGATCCCTCACAGGTATCGCAGCCATGATACTGAACACCAAGCAGGACCTGACAGTGTCAGAGCTGAGGCAGCGACTGATACATTATTCCACCAAAAAGGTTATCAATGAAGTCTGGTTCCCAGAAGATCAGAGGCTGATTACTCCAAACCGAGTGGCTGGACTACCGATGAAAATGGTACCAGGTAGGTAGGTTGGTGATCTTATTCAATGCAATCAGCTTTGTTTTTTTCCTGTATTGCTGGCATATGTAAGACCTGCCATATTTATAAAAAAAAAAAATTATTTATCGATGCTTGGCTGAAAAAAAAAAAAAGGGATTTTGGGTGATACCACCTGTGAAGCTTAATACTGGCTTTTGTATTGAAGAACACAAAGCACCTGCAATTCCAAGGATATAAGTGGAATGATACAATGTTTTTAGATTTGTAATATTTGTTGCTAAATTTAAGGGACACTGTTACAATATAATTTAACCCCATCACTACCAAGTGGTTAAAAAAAAAAAAGTCGGAAACCTGTGTTTTTTGTAAAATAATTTTACAGTAATAGCTATTACTGTAAATAGCCTATTTGGCCTGTAGATGGCGCCATCAACTGCCAAATTGCATTACAGAGGTTTGAGCAGCTGGTCTATATTCTTTTTTCCCCCTCCGGTTGTTGAAAGCCTGATTATTTCAGAGTTTTCAGCAGCTGATTTTACAGTTTCAGCTCGTTGGGCATTATGCCCACAAGGCTAAAACGTTGGGGACACCTTCTGCAGTCGAAAAGAAACAAATTTCATTACCTTTTGGCTGCAGATCGAGATATCTCTATTGGGGCACCAGATGGTGCCTTTTGAAGCTCGAGATATCTCGATCTCGGTAGTGAAGGGGTTAAGGTGAAATTGGCTGGTTAAAGGAGACAGCTAGGAATGTCTCTCAAATGAAATGTAGAAGCATTGAGAGGAGTCTGATTGGCTGCATGTGCTGTAGGGGTACACTTTTCGATTGTCAAGGGGTCATTGTCCAGCTGCTTCTTGCAGGCAGCAGAGAAGAGGGAGTGTAACACAAAACGTTAATTTTTTTTAATACTTTGGACAAGAAAAAAAATTAAAGGGTGATTGTGAGCAGGAGTTAGTATTTAACCCCTACAGTTTTTCATTTTTCATCTGCATTGTCCCTTTAAGCTATTCAAGTAAGATGTGATACAATATATACACGTTATATGTTTGCTTTCAGATGAGGAACTATTTTGTCGAACTGTTTGGTCCAAACCTTCAGGTTTTGCTCGTTCGGCAAAAACCTCAGCTGAGTGCAGTGGCAACGAGGAGATGTTCAGCTGCTCAAGTTTTTCTCGAAATGGGAAACGAAAAGGGGAACATATAGAGGTACGGGAAAACAATATCTATGTCCTATCTACATCATCTATCAGTTTGTATTGTATAGGTCATCATTCTATTACCTGTTAATTTGTATTAGTGTTAATTTAGTCGACTAATAATTTTTGTCACAAGTCTTGGTTATGGTCTAGTTTTCGGCACTGAAAAGATGTAGCCAACTAATTTATGACTAAAACCAGGGCTCAAAATTTCTACTCGCCTGCTAGCATTTGGCGAGTGGAAATCAAGTGAGGGCGAGTGGAAATGCACTTGGTATACATGTATCTGGAATCTGTGTCTGGGTATACATGTATCTGGAATCTGTGTCTGGGTATACATGTATCTGGGCTCTTGTGTCTGGGTATACATGTATGAGGGGTCTCATGTCAGGGTATTCATGCATCTGGGGTCTGATGTCTGGGGATACACGTATCTGGGTATACATGTGTCTGGAGTGATTGTGGAGATAAAAAAAATGCACTATGTTTAGTAAACGTTGAGTAGTTACATTTAATATTTTGTTTGCATCCCCATTGATGTAAAGCACTTATTTTCCTGTGTTTACATTGCTTTATGTTAATATTATTTATTTTTGTAACTTTGTTTCAAATAAAACATTTAACGGTGTCATTTAGTGGGGCAACTGGTGGCGAGTAAGGCTGGGGTCATACGAGCGTGATTTCTACGGACTGTACGTCCGTGCAGTACGGACATCGTCAGTACGGATGACGCAGTAGTGGTCACACAATCCGTATTTTCACTGAAGTTATTTTTGACGGATGTAGGAGGGAAAAATAAATTACAATGAAAAAACATTCTGTCCGTCAAAAATGCTGGACGTATAAATGCAGTCCGTCTGACCATGCTCCATCACTCACACACAAAGCTATGCGGACGATGTGGACGTGGCGCTCTCCGCACGTCCGTTCTAGCAGTATTACGTTCTTGCCTAACCTGCGTCCATTTGCAGCGTCCGTCATGCGTCCGCAGTTCAGTGCGCACGTACTTCGTGTGTGGGGCTCCATTTAACACAATTGTATGCTATCACGGACGTACTTATGTGCGGCAACACGGACGTTAACACTGCGTTCGTCTGACCCCAGCCTAACTCTTAAGCGCTGGCTAGTAGCTCGGGACTTGAAATTTTGAGCCCTGCTAAAACGATGAGGAAAATTTGTTGACATTTTCGGCAACTAATAAAAACTAAAGGAAAATGTTGGGGGGGGGGACTAACTTTAACTTGGTTTTAATCATAGTCCATTCTGACAAGAACTAAACGGTGTTTTAATTAAGACTTTGACAAAAATCTATTGACATTTGACTAAAACTATCGACATTTTCATCAACTAATAAAAACTCGACGAAAATGTTAGGGGGAGTGACCAATTTTAATTTAGTTTTAGTCCTTTGACTAAAATGTAATTTAGCTTCAGTCGTATTTTAGTCGACTAAATTACCGCTAATTTGTATGTGCTATAATTTTACAAATCAATATATGAATGCATAAATGTATCAAAAACGTTGTCGGTTTTACTGTTTACTCGCTATTTTGCTTTAAAATACTATACAACATGATTTAGCGCAAGAAGATGAACGGCAAACTGTTTTCCGTGTTTTTATTCTACATTTTATCCTTACCCTCTGTGTGCCACCCCATTCCTCTTGGAGTGTAAGCTCTTGAGCAGAGTCCTCTTCTTTTCCTGTCGTTCCCAGTGTGTCTAACTTATCGGTTAATTTTTTTTAAATGTTTCCTGCTGCCCATTGCAAAGCTCTGCACAATATATCGGTGCTTTCTAAATAATAGTAATTTAGATTTTATTTCTAAAAAAAAATCAATAATTCATCCCTATATTCATTTAAACATATGTAACCGTGAAACCTGTATTTTGTTTTTATTTTACACTCTCTGCCTTCTTCATTCTTTATTTTCTGCCCTGTATGTATTCACGATTTTACTGGGAGCCTCTTACAGGTTGTCTTTTCTCTCTGCGTGGTGTATCATTGTTTTTATTATACTGTCTGTATACAGGATCTGGAAGGGAAGAAAACCTGTGTCGCTCACAATGCGTTCGGGGGTGATGGTGTATACGCTATCGCCAGATGCTGCATTTGGCCAAAGGCAAGCTGTCACATTAACGCAAGCTCCCTGAGCGAAGAAGGCTCCGCGCCTACTGCCAGTTGTACAAGCAAGGATCATATTTTAACAGGTGCATAGTAGTATTTACATGTGCTTAACCAACATCTTACCAGATACCGGTGATCTACAATACAGCCTTTGCCAACTCTTTTGCTATATACACTATATTGCCAAAAGTATTCGCTCACCTGCCTTGACTCGCATATGAATTAAGTGACATCCCATTCCTAATCCATAGGGTTCAATATGACGCCGGTCCACCCTTTGCAGCTATAACAGCTTCAGCTCTTCTGGGAAGGCTGTCCACAAGGTTTAGGAGTGTGTTTATGGGAATTTTTGACCATTCTTCCAGAAGCGCATTTGTGAGGTCACACACTGATGTTGGACGAGAAGGCCTGGCTCTCAGTCTCCGCTCGAATTCATCCCAAAGGTGTTCTATCGGGTTGAGGTCAGGACTCTGTGCAGGCCAGTCAAGTTCATCCACACCAGACTCTGTCATCCATGTCTTTATGGACCTTGCTTTGTGCACTGGTGCACAGTCATGTTGGAAGAGGAAGGGGCCAGCTCCAAACTGTTCCCACAAAGTTGGGAGCATGGAATTGTCCAAAATGTCTTGGTATGCTGAAGCATTCAGAGTTCCTTTCACTGGAACTAAGGGGCCAAGCCCAGCTCCTGAAAAACAACCCGACACCATAATCCCCCTCTCCACCAAACTTTACACTTGGCACAATGCAGTCAGACAAGTACTGTTCTCCTGGCAACCGCCAAACCCAGACTCCATCCATCAGATTGCCAGATGGAGAAGCGCGATTCGTCACTCCAGAGAACGCGTCTCCACTGCTCTAGAGTCCAGTGGCAGCGTGCTTTACACCACTGCATCCGACGCTTTGCATTGCATTTGGTGATGTATGGCTTGGATGCAGCTTCTCGGCCATGGAAACCCATTCCATGAAGCTCTCTGCGCACTGTTCTTGAGCTAATCTGAAGGCTACATGACGTTTGGAGGTCTGTAGCGATTGACTCTGCAGAAAGTTGGCGACCTCTTCGCACTATTATTATTATTATTCTTTATTTATAAAGGCACTATGCGCCTCAGTATCCGCTGACCCCGCTCCGTCAGTTTACGTGGCCTACCACTTCGTGGCTGAGTTTCTGTCGTTCCCAAACACTTCCACGTTCTTATAATACAGCTGACAGATGACTGTGGAATATTTAGGAGCGAGGAAATTTCACGTCTGGATTTGTTGCACAGGTGGCATCCTATCACAGTTCCACGCTGGAATTCACTGAGCTCCTGCGAGCGACCCATTCTTTCACAAATGTTTGTAAAAACAGTCTGCATGCCTAGGTGCTTGATTTTATACACCTGTGGCCATGGAAGTGATTGGAACACCTGATTCTGATTATTTGGATGGGTGAGCGAATACTTTTGGCAATATAGTGTATCTGCGTAATAAAAGCTGCCGCGGTGTTTATGGTTCAGGGAGGTTACAGTGATGTCCGGATTTGCCAGTAGGCGGCTGCCCATAGGTGTTTCTTTGGGAGGGACCAACAGTTACGCTACGGGAAGTGGCTCCTCCATTTATTTGGGGTGTGTGGATGCATAACAGATCTAGAAAGAAAGAAATCCCCCACCAGCGAAGAGTATCTAAGCTACAATAAATGTTATCGCCTGGTGGAAAATATACTTTGTCTTACTCTAAATTACATATTTGGTTAAATAAAAGGCTCATAAAGTAATTTAAAGCATTTGGGCACATTTCTAGCCCCGTCTCCAGCGACAATTCCTAATATCCGCGTGCCCCACTTTGTCCATTCGATACGTTATATGAGGTGTGCATCAGAATATCACGAATACAAAAGGCGCAACTTTTCCAGGAAATACAGTTCTGTGCATGATTAGGTCAACGTTCTCAATTTCCTGAAGAAACGGGAAACTGATTAATTGAAAAGCACCATAATCTATGCCGGGCCACATCTCCACATCAGACTCCTTCCGCTGCTGTTAGTCTTCTTGTACAAATCCATGTGAAAGGGATTTGAAGCTTCACCTGGCCAAGCTACTGGGGGGCTCCTTACTGGCCCCTCTCCCAGAGGAGGGCCCTTGGGCAATTGCCTAGTGCCCATATGCTCAGTCCGCCCCTGGGATATACTTATGACCACTGCTATAGACATGCGGGTGCGGCATGCCGCAGGTCCCGCCCAGTTCTTTCCAGGTCTGCTGAGCATCACAGGAAAGGCAGTAGATATTTCCTTGCATTGTTACACACAGCTACAACGTTACACATCATTCTATTAAATGTGATATATTTCACAGGATGCAGCTCTCATTCTACATCTGGACATCACGGTGACTTTGTGAGACCTGTGCACGGTCCTGAAAACAAGGATCCGGTTTGTGTGGGGAAAAGCGAGGCGACTTCTCATGCCCTGTGCTGCCACGCGCCAAGTATCACGTGCAAAGTGAAGGAATACGCCCCTGTGGGCTTCACAGACAGGGTTAGTTTACAGTGTGTGTTGTTATCTGGCTTTCAAGAATAATACTCTTTTTTTACAAATATTTTGAAGGGGAAATCCCTACAACCAGGTTCCCTAATGCCAAGATCCTGACGGCCAACTTCCCTACACAGACAACTCCCTGACGGCCAACTTCCAGACAAAATCCCAGCGGCTAACACTAACCCTACTCCCTAACCCCCTTAAAACTAGCCCTAACCCCCTTTAATCTAGCCCTAACCCCCCTTAAATCTAGCCCTAAACCTCCTAAACCTATCCATAACCCTAACCCTCCCAAACCTAGCCCTAACCCCCCAAACCTAGCCCTACCCCTCAAACCTAGCCCTTACCCCTCAAACCTAGCCCTAACCCCCCCAAACCTAGCCCTAACCCTTACCCCTCAAACCTAGCCCTAACCCCCCAAACCTAGCCCTAACCCCTCAAACCTAGCCCTAACCCTTACCCCTCAAACCTAGCCCTAACCCTTACCCCTCAAACCTAGCCCTAACCCCTCAAACCTAGCCCTAACCCTTACCCCTCAAACCTAGCCCTAAGCCCCCTAAACCTAGGTTTAGGGTGTTAGTATTAGCCGCTGGGATTATGGATGTCTGGAAGTTGGCCGTGTAGGGAAGTTGTTAAGTCCGGCACTTGTTCTGTCTGGAAGTTGGCCGTTAGGATGTTGGCATTAGGGAACCTGGCTGTAGGGATTTTGTCCGGCACCCGTTTTGAAGATACAGCAGAGCTGCCAAGTCACACAATTTCTCGCTGCTTTGTGACTGTGATATATATTTTTTAAACATTTCTCCTGACAGGTAACAGTTTCGTGTGATGACGGCTGGACGCTGACGGGCTGCAATGCATTCGCCCGGAACGCTAAAACCATGGGAGCCTACGCAGACGACAACACCTGTGTTGTGACCAACCCGAAAGGAGGAAAAGGAGCAGCGGCAATAGCGATCTGTTGTCAGAACAAACACACTGATAACCATAAGAATTCCAATTATAGATGAACACGATGTAACACATTTCTGCTACAGTTACATTTCTAGTTTTTTTTTTTTTTTTTAAATCAACTAAAGGAAAATTCCAGGAACAAAAATACTCAGTTTGCTCTAAACCCCTAGATCTACAGCAACGAAGCACATAGAATTAGACATATAATCTGCCTCTGTTATGTATATTATAGTTCGAAACACAAATACATAAGAGTAAAAAATGTTTTTTGCTACAGGACCAAATCTGTGGAAAATTGACCTTTCTTGTTGGTTTTTCAAAGGATATCTTTTCAGAATGATTTGTCGTCATCTAAGTTTGCAACTTGTTGTTATGCCTGGGATTTGAGCAAAATATATATATATATATATATATACATACATACATACATACAGGTTTAGTATCCGTAATGCCACAGAATCCTGAAATGTTCCAAAAACTTTCAGAGCCAACATGAGAAATTATACACCGTGACCAGACTTCATGTGATTGGGGTAAAATTATTAAGAATAATTTATAAAATGAGCTTTAGACCATAGGGTCTAGTCACAAATTGCATGCAATTTCGGTGCTTTGATTTGTGTACGTCGGCGATTCCATTTTGCCAAAAATACGGTGAATTCACTATTTAGCGAATGGTCACCATATTTTGCCGAAATTGCAGTCGCCAAAGCAGTTATTTGACGTTGGCCAAAATCGCCGAGTTGACATCAGCGTAAACCCCCCCAGAACTCTCCTATTCTCCTAATAAGTGTTTTAAACCAATAAAAACGCATTAAAAAATAGGTCTCTACATAATAGAAAATAACGGCCGTTTTAGGGGAAGGAAAGAAAATAAATAATCGAAACAGAATTAGTCGAAAAGGTATTCCAAAAAATGTTTTTTGCTGAAAAAGAAAAAAATAACCTTTTTTTAAATTTTATTTTTAAAAATTACAAAAAATGACATTTTTACATCGAATCCTATGGAATTCGCCTATTTAAACTGCCGAATGGAAACACCGCAAATCCGGACATTTCGCCGATACTTCGGCATTCTGTGAATAGACGGACCATTACTTCTTAGGCTGGCGTCAGACGAACGCAGTGATCAAGTCCGTGTTGCCGCACAGTTTAACGTCCGTTGTAGCATAGAATCATGAGCAATAGAGACCCGCACACGAAGTACGTGGGCACCGAACTGCGCACGCACAACGCATATGGCAAACGGACGCAAGTTAGACAAGAACATAAAACCGCTAGACGGACGCGCAGAGTGCGCCACGTCTGCGTAGCGTTCTGTGTGAGTGATGAGATGTCAGACGCAGCGCATTTTTGCGACGTCCAGCACCTTGACGCACACAATGGCTTTTCATATCCTTTTCAAATTTTTTATATTAATTTTGTTTCCCATAATTCCTTTTTTTTTCTACGTCCGTCAAAAAACCAGACCGTGTGATGTGTACAGTACGACCGTCCGTTATGCACGCACGCAGAGTGCGCTCAGACTGCGTTCATCTGACATTAGCCTTAATGGGACAATTTCGTTGCCAAAGACCGAGAAACCGCACCGGTGTTTTTGGCGAATTGACAGCTTTGTCAATAGACTAACTGCCCCGAAATTGCATCGAACGGTGAAATTCACTATTGGTGCTTAGTGAATAGATCCTTATGTGAATTAGCTATAAACGAATTTTGTGTGCAGGCTTTTTCCCCGTCCACAAGATATTTCATTATAAAATGCAAATATTCCAGAATCTGAAATCCTTCAGGTCCAGAGTGTTTCATGTAAGACACGACTCAGCAACCTTGGCCTTCCAGATGTTTTGGAACTACATTTCCCATGAGGTCCAGGCAAGCTAAAGCGTGACAGAGCATCATGGGAGTTTTAGTTCCATTCATTTCTAGATGAACAAGGTGGCTGAGTCCGGCGTAATGGATACCCAACCTGTGTATGAGGATTCACAGGAAGAAAACCAACACGACTGCCTTCGTTGATGAATGGAATTACTGCTGGTAACATACTGCAGGGCAGCACTTTTCATTTAGCTCTCACGAACATGAGTGAGATCGGTAAAAGGAAACAAGGCGGTCATAAAAAAAACAGGCTTGCTTTGACTCAAAGTGCGCTAGAAATGAATATAAATTCCTTCAATACGTCACATTAAACTGCCATAAGCCCCAAGGATCGAGGGGATTTAATTACTTTGTATTTAGGAGCAATATTGTAATTATAATCTTCTAGATCCTGAAGTGACATTGACAGCAATGAGCGCATTTTATATAACGCAATCAGTCTTCCGGTGTACACATTTACAATATAAGGGCATTTTCTTCTCTTTTTGTACCTTAGGTATATTTATTTGTACTTTATAGAAAAGGTATTTGTACAGTGATCACATTTTCAATAAAAAAAACCTCAGGAATATGAATTTTGTATTGTCTTACTTATTGCCTTTTATTCTTAACACCCTCACTACCATGTGCTCTTCCATAAAACATTGTTTTCTGGGGTGGGGGGAGAAGGACCTTTCAATAATTATACTGAAAAAGCCCCCATTGGGAATACTCCGTGTAGGTATTACTGTAATAGCCCTATTTGACAGGCAGACATTGCCATCTGCTGGCCAAAGACCGCTGCTGCAGCTGGAACTCCATGTTTAAACCAGCTGGAAATCTGCATTTTAGACACACAGGGTTATTCAAAGAGATCCCAAATCAGCATTCGGTTACCTTTCTTGGCCATTCGGCTATCCAGAGAGCAGGCAATTCGCCAAATCCTGGCGAATTGCCTGCACATACGGTGCCTGTTCGAGGGCAGTGAATCCCCCATAGAGAAGCAATGCTTCGTCTATTCAGAGAACACAAACCAGCCGTGAAAGGTTCCTGAAATGCCCTGCTATTCGGTGGTTTAATTCGGCAAGTTTATTCAGGCGAATCCCATAGGCTTCAATGTTAAAAATATTCCGGTTTTAATTCAATATCTAATAAACCGTTCATTATAAAATTCTGCAGCAAAGAGTCTCTTTATAGAATTTTTTTAGGATATTTTAAGCATTTTTCTGTATTTTTTTAATTTTAAAAAAGTCAGTTTTTAATTTTTTTTTTTTAAGTTTACTTATTTTTTCTTTAACAGCCCTCTTTATTATCATTCATTGGACCTCATATGTAAATTTCAGACATATTCGCTCAGTAGTCAAACATTCAAGCAAACGGTGTTCCTAATTTATTCACTTAATTCGTCTGCGGTGTCGGGTTTTTCCGGCGGCTGCGCTGTGTGTGAACAGCTCCTGCTCCGGTTTTTCCGGCGTGTCAATCCAGATGTTTTTGCGGGTTTCGGTGTGCATTTGCTGGGTTTTGCGGTTAGTTCGTCGGGTTTGTGGTGACTTTTCCCTGCAATTCGGGGACCCTGTGGCGCTTGCTGAATACACCGCTGGGTCGCCGAAATGGGAAATCGGCAAAACGAATTGAAGAGAACGAAAAGTCACCAACCGTGCGGTGACTTTTCAATCGAATTACCGTGACAAAGAGGGAGTTCCAACTGTTTTAGCACCTCAGCGGTCATGTCAGACTTGATAAAACATTGGAGGACACATTCTGGAGTACATTTGCAAATTATTTTTTTTTATGCAATAAAAGAAATTCCTTTGCATTAATACTTAACCCCTCCACCCCCTCCCTTTTTAACCGTAGAGCATCAGTGGGTCACACAATGTCTTACCCAAGTTACAAACTATGATTTTGTCGTCTACAAATTACAGTTCACAATATTAAAGCAAGATACTTTATACATGTAATCCAGGACAGCCGGTGAGTTTAGGATTGGCCATTAGTTGGGGGTGAAGCGTCAGTAATCCGTCAATTGGAATATTTTGAGGAATAGTAAACGAAGAAAAAAAATGAAGAATCGGAAAGCACTGTCAGAGGATAAGAATGTGTCAAAAATAAAGAGAGACCTGCTGCTAAGCAGCAATTTATGTTTTAACATAGGCCATAACGAGGGATCAGATTGTAGATGTAAAAGTAAAACTAGTTTGCACAATCAGATTAGTTTGTCCTGGCACAACAACAATTCAGGACAGAAACGTCCACACGCTCAGTAACGGTTATGGTGACAGGAACTTGCTTGTGCAGACTTGTGAAAAAGCTACCACTAGGGATGGACCAATACCATTTTTTTTGAAGGCCAAATACAAGTAGCAATATTTCTTCCTGGTACTCGCCGATACAGATCATCTACACATTTAATGTCACGTGACAGTTTCCGAAAAATTAGTTAAGGTTTTGCAGAAAGCCTGTCCAGCTTATGACGGTATTGAAAGGTATGGCCAGACACCCCATTCACTTACACACAGGGTCCAGCTGGCAGAATGCTCTAACAACATTCTGCCAGACTCTCTGGCTGGCTGTGTTCCAGCAAGTGGCCACCGGCATTTACAAGATGAAACACGGCTATGCTGGGGGCCTTCGGACGCACTCACGTGATACACGTGAACGCGTCCATTAGGAGAGTCTGGCAGAAGCATTCTGCCAGCCGGCCTCAGCCCTTGGATGCCACCTGGCAAGCCAGTATCAGAGGTATTTGCTTGAGTACAAATGTTTGGTATTGGTACATCCCTTTCCTAACTACCAACATCCCTTTAGGACAGGGCTGCTCCACCTTGGCCCTCCAGAACGTTTCCTACGAGGCTCTGTCAAACTGGCGAGTTGCTAAGCATCGTGGGAGATGTAGTTCCAAGACAGCTGGAGGGCTGAGGTTGGGGAAACAAAGTGTAAAATCCCACGGTACTAGAGATAGATATCACACACAAATTTCAAGCCACATGTGCGACGGAAAATCATATTTGGGGAAAATTAACCTGTTCTGCAGTACCAGGCCTGTGCAATTTTTTGGATGGGGAAGAAAGATATTCAAAATCCACAGCACGCAGTCATTACAGGGAGGACACCTCAGTCTGTGTCAGATCATTGTAAGCTTTATTTCAATGGACATTTATTCTGTACGGGTGTTAAAATTATTGCTCGTTATGGAACAGTTTAGTGCTTTAATTTAATTCATATGAAAAGGTCATACATTTTATAAAAAACAATGCAGTCTTTCTTACTCACATAAAAGTGCTTGAAGAGGGTTAAATGGCAGTATAGGAAAAAAAACAAAAAAAAAACCTAGGGTGTTTGAGAATAGCGGGGAAAAAAAATAATATAGCTGGACGTGACTTCCTTGACTTTGAGCTTTAGAAGAGGTGGGAATCCAGACTTCTGCAGGAGATTGCATGAGTTTCAGAGTGCAAAAATCTCAGACGGGAGGGACATAATACAGCAATTAAAGAAATATCCGGTTCCATGGTTAATACTCAATATTATTCATCGCCAGTTCTGTGAGAAGTCCAAGCACTCGGATCAGATGTTCTTTGCAAAGGAACTGGAAGAGAAAAGGAAAAAACAACTTTATTTAAACGGAGTCTAGAATTAAGGCTAGGGTCAAACGAAAGCATTTTTTTGGCATTGACCGTCAAAAGGTGCGTCCAAACTAGGGATAGACCGATATATATCGGTTTTGCCGATATTCAGAAAATTACTGATATCATCAGTTTGCCGATAATTGGACAAGTTGGCTCACTGTAGCTGCGACACGCTGAGAACGGTGAGAATCCGGGGCTTCTCCCACAGACACATACATACAAATATTAACCAGTCAGCAGTCACAGAGGCTGTAGACTGATATGTTGTTTTGCCGATAACCTCGGCTTCATCTGGAACAAGAATTCTATTGTTCCAGATGAAGCCGAGGTTATCGGCGAAACATATCTTGAGCTGAACGTATGTTTTTTTGCTTTTAATTATGTTTGTCTAATTGTGCTCTGATGGAGAGATTAGAAATCTTGAGTATTAGGGAGCGTGTACATTGGTCAATGACCAAAAAATAGTTTTGACCCATTGTTGTTTGGGTCATTGAACCTATAAGCTGGGATCTGTTCACCAATGGTGGTTACACTTATGACGACAATCGCTCAGCCGTGTTGGTAGTTGTGCGCCCCTTCAATTGATGACAATTAGCTCTATGCACCCTCCCAGTGTCGCTGTCTTTGTGTTATTTTAACAATCTGAGAGTGCTTTTGGAATTATTAAAGTGTAATTTAGCTTCTAACACTTCTTGGATTATCAGTCTACAGCCTCTGTGACTGCTGACTGGTTAATATTTGTTTGTATGTGTTTTACAGGTTCAATCCTGATTTGGAAGTGGTATCCTGGTACACAACCCAGGATAAGTGATTGTATGACCTGGGCACGGCCGTTCCTCTGTCTTTCCTTCTTTGTATTCTCCCACATCAGGCTGTAAGCCCTCACGGCAGAACGACCCCTGCTCACCTCACTGACCGTATTGCGTGATGGCAACAGAAACGGGGATTCCATTCCATCATGCAGGGAATTCCCTATACAGGAGATGCAGGGTCCATTTATAACAGCAGGGGGTCAGCAACCTGGGACCTCCAAAAGGTTTTGGAACTGCATTTCCCATGAGTGCCAAGAACCTATTGAGAAGCTGAGCACCATGGCAGATGTAATTCCAAAACAAGTGGGGCAATATTACAAAGTCTGTACTAAAGTTTACATCAGCTCTGGTTAAGTTAGCACCAACTTTGCAATATAACTAGGGATGCACCGATACCGATACTGCCGTTTGCACGAGTACTTAGTACTCATGCAAATGGCCCGATAAACACCCCCCCATACCGGAAGCCAGCGCTGGGTATCCGCAGGGCTGGGGGAAGCTGGCCGCGTGCATAAAAAGCACGCGCCCAGCGCTCCCCGGGGGCATACTCTGTAATATATATATTATATATAATCTTGGGGGGATATATACATGTGAGCTGGGGCATTTTTATATGAGGTCTGTTCTTCTTGGAAAGCGGTCACATGACATAAAAGTATCGGTACTCGGTATCGGTGAGTACTTTTTAAAAAGTATCGGCACTCGTACTTGGTCTTAAAAAAGTGGTATCGGTGTATCCCTAAATATAACCCTTGGAGGGCCAAGTACTCTGAACCCCTTACATACAGGGTCATATGAGGGATCAATCTGAAATTCAAAGACACCGTCTTATTGTTTGTAAAAATAAAAGCTTAAATAAAACGCTCTTATTAAATTGAATAAATGAAGTGGACGTGGTGCAAGGTTTAAATGTTAAACACATTGAGTTCATGGCATAAGGTCAGATTTGTGCTTTTTTTTTTCACAACTTTACATTTACGGAATATTGGCACCAAATATCGGCTATCGGCCAGAAAAGCTGCCGATAATCGGTATCGACCCTGAAAAAATGATATCAGTCTATCCCTAGTCCGAATGTATTGACGTATTTTTTTTTTTTACGGTGGAGGCGATAGCAGTCAAATGATGCGCATTTTCGTGCGTGTTTTGACGGATCGTCAATAAAACACTTTTTGCGTCTGGACATTAGCAGCGTCTGACGTCTCCTAATCACGCACACACGCCGCTATGCGGACGCAGCACACTCTGTACATCAGTACTAGCGGTTCTACGTTCTCGAAAAAATGCTTTCGTTTGCCGCTTACGTTGCGCGGCCGGACTTTCGTGCGGCCATACTTCGTATATTGGCCGTCATTGCCAGTTATTTGCTGCTACTACGGCCGTGAATAAGTGCGCCTAAACGCACGTTAAAAATGTGTTAGTCTGACCCCAGCCTAAATCTCCCATTTTAACTAAACATGTAAAAACACAAACCGTTAAAAGGATTGCCATATTTTGAAGATGCTGTAAAGCCGGGTGTTTTGCAGCATCGACAAGGAGTTCTGTCTACAGCAGGAAGTGGCTCAGCCAATCAGGATGAAAGCCATGAACCTCTGCCCTGTAAGGATTTATGGAAAACAGATTGAGCACCCCTTATCCAGATTCTTGGGACCCTCAACATTTTGGATTCTTCTAGAGTTCAGAATCTGAATGAATCCGATGTCTGAGAGGAAGGAGATTGCAGTAGGAGAGCGGTGATCCCCCGTCCTGCCGCAATGACCAGCATATAGACCTGCTGTAAGCTCTGTGATGGGTTTCGGATGTGATGCATGGGGTCAGCAGGTCACGCGCTGCAGCTGCCGAGAGGCTCCCAACATGTGCAGCAGTCTGCTGCAGGGATCCAGAGCTGGGTTCCCAAATGGCAGTACGTGTCGGGAGCACCCCCCCCCCCCAATCCGGTCCAAAAAGCCTGTTTTTCTGAGCCTTCCGAATTTTAGAATCTGGGATACGGGGGTGCTCAGTCTTTGTGTATGCTTGCCATTAGCGGTCAGCCTACTGATGGGACAAACGGCTGGGAGACTTGTATCCAAGACTCCGGTCTCCTTCATAGATCACATCGGAGACCTTCGAGGTTTTAAAAGTATGCCTTAAATTGACTCTAACCACCACATCCACTCCAGCTTATTTAAGCGATTGTAGTGGCAGAGCACTGTCATCCCGGGGCTTTAATTTCCCCAGTAGTTGCTGCCATTAATATATCCACGCTGGTAAAATATGCATTTAGCAACTACTTATTTTCTGCCTATAAAGGAATTAATCCTGTGTAGTCTGCATTCTTGGCCCGCCAGATGATTTGGGGACTACATTTCCTATAAGGCTCAGTCAATCTAATAAGTGACTAGGAACTGCATCTCCCATGTTTCTCAAACAACTGGAGGGCTGAGTTTGCCGACCCTTACTCTAGGTCAGCGTTACCCAAACCTGTCCTCAGGGTCCACTAATAAAGAGGTATTGGTGCATCCCTAAGACCGAGTACAATACTTTATGTCATGTGACCGCTTTCCAATAAGAACAGACCTCATATAAAAATACCCCCAGCTCGTGTGTCTGTGTATTACACATACAGACCCCAGACCAGACATGGGGCGGCTGTCCGAATGCTCTATCGGCATTCGGACAGGCCCCTGCAGCTCACGGCGATCATACTTACCTTCCACGAGCGACGCTGGCAAAGTCTTGGCGCGTGTAGTCGTTGGAAAGCCCCCAGCCACGATCACGTGCGAGTTCGCGAGATCGGGGGGGCTTTCCAATGAGCAAACGCGCGGAAACTTTGCTGGCGTCACTCGTGGAAGGCAAGTATGATCGCCGTGAGCTGCAGGGGCCTGTCCGAATGCCGATAGAGCGTTTGGACAGCCGCCCCAGCCCCTCGGATGCCGGCAAGCCAGCTCAATGCTGGCTTCCAGTATCGGGGGGAAATATCAGGGGCAATGCACGAGTACCAAGTACTCCTGCAATACCCGGTATCGGCACCGATACTAGTATCGGCAAAAACCCTATCCACTAATAGGTCAGATTTTACAGATCACCTTGGGGAAATGCAGACTGAATCCTGCAATCACTGAGCAGCAAATCATAGCACCTGTTCTGTGCTTCAGATATCTGCAAACCTGGCCTGTTAGGGGGACCTGAGGACAGGTTTGGGAAACACTGTTCTAGGTCTTTGCAGCCTAGCGATATGTACATACACATTATATTGAATAGAGCAGTGGTTTCCAACCGCGGCCCTCAAGTACCCCCAACAGGTCAGGTTTTCCAGATATCTGAAGCACAGCACAGGTGATATGATTTGCTGCTCAGTGATTGCAGGATTCAGTCTGTATTTCCCCAAGGGAATCCTTAAAACCTGTCCTGTTGGTGGTACTTGAGGACCGCGGTTGGGAATCACTGGAATAGAGCACAAGTAGGTGGATGTTTAACATATCGATGTGCCTTGTTGCCCATTAAAAAATACCTGAACCTGAGCTGGAGTTCCTGAATCTTTTTTATCTGCAATTTCTGTCATGAGTTTGACCAAT
Source organism: Leptobrachium leishanense (assembly GCA_009667805.1). NCBI lineage: Eukaryota > Metazoa > Chordata > Amphibia > Anura > Megophryidae > Leptobrachium > Leptobrachium leishanense. The sequence continues at coordinate 38,605,140 of CM019070.1, forward strand.
CACGGCTCCAGTTGGATCAGTCCATAAGGTTTTATTACAGCTACCTGTGTGGATGAATGGTAACTGAATGCAAAGCTTTCCATTAATGGCATCAGGCAGTCATCCCTACAGCACAGGGTATTTAGTATTAGGAGAAGCAGAGATCTGAGCTTTTTGCGTTTCTGCTCGGCTTCTTCTCCTGTTGGGCCTTAAGTCTGCGGTCACACAGGCGTTTTTCAGAGCAGAAGGAACGTCCGTGAGTGTGGATGTTCCTTCCACTCTGCCACCCGTGTGGCCACCTCGCTGAGTGCAGTTAGTACGCTGCAAGGCTCGATCCTCCTATGGAAGATCGAGCTCTGTAGCCCCATCAGCGTCCATTGTAGCTTTTTGACAGGGAGGGCTTTCTGACGTATAGTGGTAGCGCACGAAATTCATGCACGCGCTACCATGTGGCACTCCTCGTCGATCCATCACAAAGCTGCAACGGACGCAGGAAAGTGCAGTCACATGGACGCACTCAGAGCGCTCATGTGACCGCAGCCTAACTTGCCAAATCCCTGGTGACATTTAATCTTACATTTGCAAATGTAAAAATAAATAACAGTATTTAACCCAGTGGTTTTCAGACCATACTAGCAATACATCCTCGCACGCTGTTACCTTGGCAATCTGCATGGAGGGCAGGCATGGATAAGACCTGGATAGGGATGCACTGAAATTTCAGCCACCGAAAATTAAAAATCTGCCGAGCAGGAGGTCAGCCGAGCAGCCTGCAACAGCAGGAGGACGGTCACCACTGGAGCTCAGGGCCGAAGTAGGAGGATGTAGGCAAGTATGTTGCCTACACACTCACCTACATCGGCCCCGAGTCATCCACTGGTGGCAGTCCTCCTGCATCCAGTGCCCGCTCTGTGTGTCGGTCGCCAGTATGACGTCACGGAAGCCTTTGACCCTGGGTCAAAGGCTTTCGTGACATACCGGCGACCGACACACAGAGCGGGCACTGGATGCAGGAGGACTGCCACCGGTGGAGGACTCGGGGAAGATGTAGGCGAGTATGTGTAGGCAACATACTCACCTACATCCTCCTACTTCGGCCCTGAGCCCCAGCGGTGATAGTCTTCCGGCTCTCGCAGGCTGCTCGGCCGACCTCCAGGCTCAGGCGAGCCCCCAAGGACGGCCGAGCAGCCTGCGATAGCCAGAGGACTGTCACCGCTGGAGCTCAGGGCCGAAGGAGGATGTAGGTGAGTATGTAGGTGCAACCAATCAGCAATGCGAACCTGGGCCTGGAGGTCCAGCCGAGCAAGCTGCTCGACCGGCCTCCAGGCTCAGGCGATTGTGTGATTTTCGGCCGAACCGATACAGAATTTGCGATTTCAGACGGAAATTTCCGTTTCGGTGCATCCCTAGGATGCACAAACCCTTCTACAAAAAGATTTAGGCCAGGGTCAGACGAGCGTTTCGCAGAGCAGAAGGAACATCCATGAGAGTGGACGTTCCTTCCACTCTGACGCCCGTCTGGCCACCTCGTTGAGTGCAGTTAGTGAGCGCAGTGCTGCAAGGCATGAGCCTATGGAGGATCGCGCTTTGCAGCCACGTCGCAGTGCTTGATGTGGAGGCTTTCAGCACGGCCGCTGTAGCGCACGCAATTTGTGTGCGCGCTACAGCGTCTGGCCGGCCCTGTCAAAGCAGCACAACGCTGCATCAGTACGGGCGCACCTTGTGCGCTTGTCTGACCCTGGCCATAAACATTAGGCGGTAAGCACTCACCTTTATTTTCCCGTCACAGTGAGCTGAAGCTATCGACGTGGACACTTTAACGAGATGTGTTTTGGACAACTGGATTTTAAAATGTCTAAAAAAGTGGATGTACAGGCAGTGGAATAGACCGTCCACTTCCTCGGCCGTGACTTCGTCCTGTCCCTTGTGTACATCGTTCCAAAGGGATTTTAAGTCATCTGGGTGAATGGCATAGGAAATGTCCATGTGTGGTTCAACAGGCACGGAAAAGACCAACTCCGTGGCAGCAACGTGTTCAGGTGTGTCATATGCAGTCCACAAAGCCGTCATCCAGGCCAGGTCCCGAGAGCTGACTGTTAATTTGCTGAAACAGCAGTCAAAGGACTTTTGGAACCAGCTGCCGATCGTGGCCGTGAGGGTTTCCGTCCCGTGGACAAGGAACAAAGGTAAGCAGATCATAGTCTCTGGTAACATTTCCAAAATATCATCTTCCCCATGAACACAGCAGAACCAACCTGACCATACGATCTTATCTTCTGTGCCGGGTTTGGAAAAAGGTGGTTTGGTTGCAACCTGTGAAAATAAGTAAATACAACCCTTACATCAATATGAATGCCCAACAAATATCAGGACCCAAGTTGTAGCAACGTTTTGGCCACATCACTGACGAAGGCCAGTGACATGGCCTCAGCTTACACCGTAATAAAATCATTTTTAGGAGTGTCGGATTCCTTTATACGCTCTACAAGTCTATGGTTTTGGTTGACCTGGGTTCAGCATTTATGCCCTTCAACACAGTGGTAATTAGGGCTGAAACAACTAATCGATGAATAGTTGTCAACTATTTTCATTATCGATTAATCCTCCTGTGTACAGCACACACTGTTTAGAGTCAGACTGAGTTAAACGTAAATAACCCTCAGCTTCGGAGCTGATTGATTTAGTTGTACGGTTAGGTCAGACAGAACCAGTTTGTTTTTATTCCGTTTACAACAGTAGAACTATAACACAAACAATAGGATACTGTGAGAGGGAGTGGGTATGGACAAAAGACCGGATCTGAGTGCGGGAGTGAGTTTGGGGAAAGGGAGGGAATGGCAACTCCAGACCAAACAGGGTGTGGCAGGGAGGGTCGGGTGGTGGCACAGGACTCCAGCTTCAAGTAAGGATAAAACGCAGGCATACAGCTACATCACCCACACTCAGGTCAAGTCACTTGAGCAAAGTCACTCCCTTCCACCTCCAGTCCCTCCTCCCACTCAGTTTGTTCAAAGTTATTTAAAAAGGGACACCTTACACACCACTGAGCACTTTAACTTATTAACCCCGATTTCATGCTGACATCATCTATGACCAAGTGCTTGTAGCCACATTCATTTGAGAAAGCAAACATGGACTTAAACTGCGCATGTAGCATCAACCCATCCCGCTGACCAAGCACTCGCATACCTTGTGTGTGAGAAGTATGCAAGATACGCAATTTACATATGTACATACGAAAGTTACTAACACTACGCAAATTGCTCATGAAAAAAGGCGAGGGGATGTGGTTATTTATTTTTTTACATAACATTCCTTTTAAGTAAACAATTTTTTTCTATTTTTTTTATCAGATGAATCTAAATAATAAAATTGGCCAACTAAATCGATTAGGAGAATAATCATTAGTTGCAGCCCTAGTGGTAATATTTTTTCTTTTCCAAGACACCAGGATGCCCTGCTAGAACTCTTTCTGTGGACTTGGAAATATGACATGGACATCCTGAGACAGCAGCATGAAGACAACATTACCAGGAATCCTCACCTGAACCAAGACGGCTCTGGAATCACTCGCTTTCCCTTTGAGTCCGGGTAAACATGTAAAGCTCGCTCTCATCACTAGTTCTGTGCCCACCTCGAATGCGACCCCTTTCTGCTTCTCAGCCAAGATCTGCGCAGACAGGAGCTTGGCGTAATCCTTCAGGTTCTTATAGGAGAATTGATGCATGGGAGTCACGCTGTAAAGATTCCATTGCTTTTGGAGAATATAAGCAGCCTTTGAAGGGTCGAGCGTTTCCTGAAACAGTATAGAAAACATAAATAAATCAGTATGCAAAGGAATACGTTCCACAAAAAGGGACGTCACCACGTGTACGATGCCAGCCTGTGTCAGTGCTATGAAACATGGCGCTCACACAGGCTTTATAAAAGGACCTGGTTGATGAGGGATACATAGGAGAATAGAAAAATCTTAAACAAAACAATATTATGGTCCGTCAAGTAGTAATCAAAGAATCATTATCTACATTCACTAGAACTGACCCGAAACATTTACTGGAACTTCAGGGGTTATGCACAAATCTCCGGTGTGGCGGCTCCAACATATGCCAGTGTTTCACCAACATACAATCCGAAGAGTGACAGGAGTAGCTGCAATGTGAAGCTTCTCGTGTTACGCTGTGGACTTTACTTTTGTGGAACGCCAAAGTTTGTTGGCGCTGCAACACTGGTGATTTGTGAACAACCCCTTTGTTCTGTGTAATATATATATATATTCTATATACACACACACACACACATACATACATACATACGAGTCCATGTGAAGACAATACATCTTCGGTAATTGAACAATAAATATTAACTCATTAAACTGCATTGAAATGACTGGAAAGATTATAAAAAGGACCCACAACATCTTAGATGGTCTAAGTGTGACACCGCTCCTTCTGGTACAGAGATATTCTCACTCAGTCGAAACAATGGAGGTGACCTGCAGGTCCAGCGAGCATCTCAGTGTTCAGCACGTGCGGTCTTTAAAAGACTTTACCTTTACAGCACCAAGTGAGCTTACAGGCAACAGATCCCGAGACCTCCCCTACCCCCATTAGGGCATCACTTTCTCTAAGACACGTGTAAACTGGATATTTTCCTGCCACTGGACCATCGATCAGTCAGCATGAAAGCTGTCAGCAAGTTTTCGGTGAATGGAGCGACTCTGCTGCACTTGCTTACCTCCAGCGGGGCGTTCTGTGGGATCCTGCGCTTTGACGTGGCCGGCTGAAAAGGCGTATTGCGTCGTGCTGAATTAAATCCTCCATTGGTGAACCCGGCATTCGGCAGGGGGAAACCTCGAGACTCTCTTGACCTCACTTTGGGGGTTGAAACCCCATTGGCAGGTGTTTGCATTGCCTGTGTACAAAGGGAAAGTCACACTAATACATGGCGGCGGGGGGCTAGTGTTGGTTTTCCATGAGTAAAACTACCATCATAGATTACATGTGAATACATATATACACACATATATACAAGGGATACACATATATGCATGTAGGTCTATCTATCCATTATACATATACACATACACTTATGCAGTAAGCAAATGCACACACAGTGAGGTAATTGATGTTTGCCCTCATATTTATCTGCCTATATATAGCTTGATGACGTACAGACGGCACAGATCACACCCCGGGCCCCTCTCTCACCGTATGTTGCCGGTGTACCCGACCTTTCACTGGATTTACTTTCAGTTTCCGTGAGCCTCCCGGGCATCATAATATATATCCCCCCCCAGCTCAAATCACTCGCCTCTCAGCCCTCCATCCGGACGGTTGGGCGGCAGATACAAAACATAACTCCGCCGGAAGTCAGAGAAAGTTCAATTGGAGCGAGGCGTGGAACGCACGCCGTCTTCCGGAAACAGCCGCGGTGGCTGACAACGTGCCAGCGACAAAGATGGCCGCGCGAGACGCTTTGCCTTGTTTCCAGGCAAACAAAACCTCTGGATTCGAAAGCAAAAGAATTAGAGGATTGATTTTGGTTTAATATATGAGAGTAACAAATGCGGTGATTATACACCATTAGTCTCTTATTCCCAGAAATATTCACCCCTAGGTTTTCACAGGAGAGGAGAGCTGCTCCTGTAAAGTCAGGCCTCAGCCTCCTGACAGTCACAGGGTCACAACCCGGTCTGCAGCACTCTGCCCACATACTATAGCCTCTGTGTGTCAATCCATTCCGTCTGTGCTGCTCTGCACGCCTTGTGTCCGCCATCGATTGCTTTTGCCTTCGCATCACGTGATCCCTAGTGTCAAGGGCAACGGTCCCATGTGCCGGTGTTCAGTGTTGTGTCATGTGCTGTGCAGCCGGCTGACAGGATTCTGAGCTTTACATGAAGTAAAGGTGAGTCACATCCACACACCGAGCTCATGAGCGGTCACTGCAGGGATTACTGGGGTAACTGTATGGCCAGTGCAGGGATTACTGGGGTAACTGTATGACCAGTGCAGGGATTACTGGGGTAAATGTATGACCAGTGCAGGGATTACTGGGGTAACTGTATGACCAGTGCAGGGATTACTGGGGTAACTGTATGACCAGTGCAGGGATTACTGGGGTAATTGTATGACCAGTGCAGGGATTACTGGGGTAAATGTATGACCAGTGCAGGGATTACTGGGGTAACTGTATGACCAGTGCAGGGATTACTGGGGTAACTATGACCAGTGCAGGGATTACTGGGGTAACTGTATGACCAGTGCAGGGATTACTGGGGTAACTGTATGACCAGTGCAGGGATTACTGGGGTAACTGGCCAGTGCAGGGATTACTGGAGTAACTGTATGACCAGTGCAGGGATTACTGGGGTAACTGTATGACCAGTGTAGGGATTACTGGGGTAACTGTATGACCAGTGCAGGGATTACTGGGGTAACTGTATGACCAGTGCAGGGATTACTGGGGTAACTGTATGACCAGTGCAGGGATTACTGGGGTAACTGTATGGCCAGTGCAGGGATTACTGGGGTAACTGTATGACCAGTGCATGGATTACTGGGGTAACTGTATGACCAGTGCAGGGATTACTGGGGTAACTGTATGACCAGTGCAGGGATTACTGGGGTAACTGTATGACCAGTGCAGGGATTACTGGGGTAACTGTATGGCCAGTGCAGGGATTACTGGGGTAACTGTATGGCCAGTGCAGGGATTACTGGGGTAACTGTATGGCCAGTGCGGGGAGCCCCCTCCTCGCACGCTGACCCTCACAGAAACCAGCCTTAATAAATCCACACTGGTAAAAGATGCATTTTAGCAACTAGAAGTTTTATTTTTTGCCTAATCAGAGTTGAATCTTTTATTTTAAACCGGATACAGGTGAGTGGAGGTAAAGTGATGATGATTGAAGGAGATTATTTTTAGGCCGTGTGTTGCATGTCTGCTTAACTGTGGGAAGCAGATTGAAGGAGAGTCTGAGTTATATCCAGTGCTGAGGAGGAGGGACGTTCTTAAACCTCAACATTATTCCAACTCTGGGTCTTCTTCTCACCCCCATTCTGACAGGTCTTTTGTCCCTTTAATAAAAGCAAGCCAGTGATCATATTATCTCTGCTGTGTATAACCATCATAGATAGTCTCTCCCTCATGCTATGTTGCTCTATCCCCAGGTTCTCCGTCCGGTGCTGCAGCATGGCTCTGCGGCTGGGACTCCGGTTACTCACTAGCTCTGGTTTTTCAAGACTAAATTCTGCAAATCTCCAGGTACCTTGTACAGCGTGTAGGAGAGAGATTGCAAGCACTGGGCCAAGTCTCCATCCTAAGGCTTCCTCAGGTAATATTTCTAATAATTGTACACATTTGTTCTCCTGTCTATTTTGCTTTATCCTCCTCTAGATGTAAATGCAGGAGTTAATTACTGGATTTTTAAAACGTTATTGTATTTATTACACACACTCTGATTTAATCCAGCAATTTAGGGGGGTGTGTGTGTGTGACAAACCTGAGTAGGGCTGAAACAAATAATCGATTTAATCGACAACTAATCGATGATTAAAATCGTTGTCAACTATTTCCATTGTCGATTAAGGCTAGGGTCAGACGAACGCATTTTTCACGTTGTCCGTGAAAAAGTGCGTTCGAACGAACGTACGTATTTTTTCCCGGAATACGCGATAGCGTTCATACGATGCGCCTTTTCGTCCGTGATTTTGTACGGATCATCAATACAACACTTTTTGTGTCTGGACGTTATGAAGGCCGGACATTAGCAGCGTCTGACGTCTCCTAATCACGCAAACACGCCGCTATGCGGACGCAGCGCACTCTGTACGTCAGTACTAGCGGTTTGACGTTCTAGAAAAAATGCGTTCGTTTGCCACTTGCGTTGCGCGGACGAACTTTCGTGCGGCCGTACTTCGTGTGTTCCCCGGCATTGGACGTCATTTGCTGCTAGCACGGCCGTGATTTCGTGCGGCTAAACGCACGTTAAAAATGCGTTCGTCTGACCCTAGCCTTAATCGTCCTGTGTACAGCACACACTGTTTAGAGTCAGACTGATTTAAACGTAAATAACCTCAGCTTCGGAGCTGATTGGAGACGACGCGCCGCTGCTTTACTATGTATGATTTAGTTCTAGGGTTATGTCAGACACAGTTTGTTTTTATTCCGTTTAAATCAATAGCAGAACTATAACACAAACAATAGGATACTGCCACTGGGTGAAGGAGCTGCATGCCTGTGTGTTATCCTTACTTGAAGCTGGAGTCCTTTGCCGCCACCGCACCCTCCCTGCCTCACCCTCTTTGGTCGGGAACTGCCATTCCCTCCCTTTGGTCTGGTCCCTTTCCCCAAACTCACTCCCACACTCAGACCGGGTCTTTTGTCCATACCCACTCCCTCTCACGTCAAGTCACTTGAGCAAAGTCACTCCCTTCCACCTCCAGCACTCGCAGCATCGACCCATCCCTCTGACCAAGCACTCGCAGCATCGACCCATCCCTCTGACCAAGCACTCGCAGCATCGACCCATCCCTCTGACCAAGCACTCGCAGCATCGACCCATCCCTCTGACCAAGCACTCGCAGCATCGACCCATCCCTCTGACCAAGCACTCGCAGCATCGACCCATCCCTCTGACCAAGCACTCGCAGCATCGACCCATCCCTCTGACCAAGCACTCGCAGCATCGACCCATCCCTCTGACCAAGCACTCGCAGCATCGACCCATCCCTCTGACCAAGCACTCGCAGCATCGACCCATCCCTCTGACCAAGCACTCGCAGCATCGACCCATCCCTCTGACCAAGCACTCGCAGCATCGACCCATCCCTCTGACCAAGCACTCGCAGCATCGACCCATCCCTCTGACCAAGCACTCGCAGCATCGACCCATCCCTCTGACCAAGCACTCGCAGCATCGACCCATCCCTCTGACCAAGCACTCGCAGCATCGACCCATCCCTCTGACCAAGCACTCGCAGCATCGACCCATCCCTCTGACCAAGCACTCGCAGCATCGACCCATCCCTCTGACCAAGCACTCGCAGCATCGACCCATCCCTCTGACCAAGCACTCGCAGCATCGACCCATCCCTCTGACCAAGCACTCGCAGCATCGACCCATCCCTCTGACCAAGCACTCGCAGCATCGACCCATCCCTCTGACCAAGCACTCGCAGCATCCACCCATCCCTCTGACCAAGCACTCGCAGCATCCACCCATCCCTCTGACCAAGCACTCGCAGCATCCACCCATCCCTCTGACCAAGCACTCGCAGCATCCACCCATCCCTCTGACCAAGCACTCGCAGCATCCACCCATCCCTCTGACCAAGCACTCGCAGCATCCACCCATCCCTCTGACCAAGCACTCGCAGCATCCACCCATCCCTCTGACCAAGCACTCGCAGCATCCACCCATCCCTCTGACCAAGCACTCGCAGCATCCACCCATCCCTCTGACCAAGCACTCGCAGCATCCACCCATCCCTCTGACCAAGCACTCGCAGCATCCACCCATCCCTCTGACCAAGCACTCGCAGCATCCACCCATCCCTCTGACCAAGCACTCGCAGCATCCACCCATCCCTCTGACCAAGCACTCGCAGCATCCACCCATCCCTCTGACCAAGCACTCGCAGCATCGACCCATCCCTCTGACCAAGCACTCGCAGCATCGACCCATCCCTCTGACCAAGCACTCGCAGCATCGACCCATCCCTCTGACCAAGCACTCGCAGCATCGACCCATCCCTCTGACCAAGCACTCGCAGCATCGACCCATCCCTCTGACCAAGCACTCGCAGCATCGACCCATCCCTCTGACCAAGCACTCGCAGCATCGACCCATCCCTCTGACCAAGCACTCGCAGCATCGACCCATCCCTCTGACCAAGCACTCGCAGCATCGACCCATCCCTCTGACCAAGCACTCGCAGCATCCACCCATCCCTCTGACCAAGCACTCGCAGCATCCACCCATCCCTCTGACCAAGCACTCGCAGCATCGACCCATCCCTCTGACCAAGCACTCGCAGCATCGACCCATCCCTCTGACCAAGCACTCGCAGCATCGACCCATCCCTCTGACCAAGCACTCGCAGCATCGACCCATCCCTCTGACCAAGCACTCGCAGCATCGACCCATCCCTCTGACCAAGCACTCGCAGCATCGACCCATCCCTCTGACCAAGCACTCGCAGCATCCACCCATCCCTCTGACCAAGCACTCGCAGCATCCACCCATCCCTCTGACCAAGCACTCGCAGCATCCACCCATCCCTCTGACCAAGCACTCGCAGCATCCACCCATCCCTCTGACCAAGCACTCGCAGCATCCACCCATCCCTCTGACCAAGCACTCGCAGCATCCACCCATCCCTCTGACCAAGCACTCGCAGCATCCACCCATCCCTCTGACCAAGCACTCGCAGCATCCACCCATCCCTCTGACCAAGCACTCGCAGCATCCACCCATCCCTCTGACCAAGCACTCGCAGCATTCACCCATCCCTCTGACCAAGCACTCGCAGCATCCACCCATCCCTCTGACCAAGCACTCGCAGCATCCACCCATCCCTCTGACCAAGCACTCGCAGCATCCACCCATCCCTCTGACCAAGCACTCGCAGCATCCACCCATCCCTCTGACCAAGCACTCGCAGCATCCACCCATCCCTCTGACCAAGCACTCGCAGCATCCACCCATCCCTCTGACCAAGCACTCGCAGCATCCACCCATCCCTCTGACCAAGCACTCGCAGCATCCACCCATCCCTCTGACCAAGCACTCGCAGCATCGACCCATCCCTCTGACCAAGCACTCGCAGCATCCACCCATCCCTCTGACCAAGCACTCGCAGCATCCACCCATCCCTCTGACCAAGCACTCGCAGCATCCACCCATCCCTCTGACCAAGCACTCGCAGCATCCACCCATCCCTCTGACCAAGCACTCGCAGCATCCACCCATCCCTCTGACCAAGCACTCGCAGCATCCACCCATCCCTCTGACCAAGCACTCGCAGCATCCACCCATCCCTCTGACCAAGCACTCGCAGCATCCACCCATCCCTCTGACCAAGCACTCGCAGCATCGACCCATCCCTCTGACCAAGCACCGCAGCATCGACCCATCCCTCTGACCAAGCACTCGCAGCATCGACCCATCCCTCTGACCAAGCACTCGCAGCATCGACCCATCCCTCTGACCAAGCACTCGCAGCATCGACCCATCCCTCTGAACAAGCACTCGCAGCATCGACCCATCCCTCTGACCAAGCACTCGCAGCATCCACCCATCCCTCTGACCAAGCACTCGCAGCATCCACCCATCCCTCTGACCAAGCACTCGCAGCATCCACCCATCCCTCTGACCAAGCACTCGCAGCACCACCCATCCCTCTGACCAAGCACTCGCAGCATCCACCCATCCCTCTGACCAAGCACTCGCAGCATCCACCCATCCCTCTGACCAAGCACTCGCAGCATCCACCCATCCCTCTGACCAAGCACTCGCAGCATCCACCCATCCCTCTGACCAAGCACTCGCAGCATCCACCCATCCCTCTGACCAAGCACTCGCAGCATCCACCCATCCCTCTGACCAAGCACTCGCAGCATCCACCCATCCCTCTGACCAAGCACTCGCAGCATCCACCCATCCCTCTGACCAAGCACTCGCAGCATCCACCCATCCCTCTGACCAAGCACTCGCAGCATCCACCCATCCCTCTGACCAAGCACTCGCAGCATCCACCCATCCCTCTGACCAAGCACTCGCATACCTTGTGTGTGAAAAGTACAGAAGATACGCAATTTGCTTTTGAAAATAAGGCGAGGGGTTGTGGTTATTTATTTTTTACATAAAATTCGTTTTAAGTAAACAATTTTTTATATATCAGGGGTGTGGAAATTTAAAAAAAAATCTACTTGTCCAATGGACTAAACTGGGAGCCCGATCTACTTGCCCCTAATGACAATCTACTTGTCCTGATGAGCAAAATAATTTCAATAAAATAGCATTTAAATAACTCCCTTACAATAAAAACAAATAACCTGCTAAAGACACTGCCAGGGACAGACACGGCTACACAACACCACACAATCATACATAGCTGAACACAGATGGTTATTCACAGATTGCCGGTGTAATCCAATGTTACAGCTTGGAGACGCTATCTCTGTATGCAGTGACACTGCAACCCCCTTCATATACACTGTAACGCTTATCCTGTTGCTCTTCGATTTTACTTTGTGTAATACCAGTATTTGTCAGGGCTTTAACACTGCGAAACACCAGCACCCAGTGAATAACCCACAATCTTTAGTTGTTAACTGTGCTTCACTGCATTCATGCCGAGAGTCCTGGCTTCTGTGGGACAGTCTTAAGTAACATTAAAAATAGAAATATTTCTAAGAAAGGAATATACTGTGTATATATATCGTAGTATATAAAACGTAGCTTTTATTGTTGAGGATTAAAACATATGATGGGTTATTCAGAAAGCACCTAAATTTCGGTGCTTTCTCGTTCAGCGATTGCGTTTCACTGACCCTGCGGTGAATTCACTATTCACCGCACGGTCGCCGAACTGACTGACAGAAGACTGCCAAACTGCAAAGAAAGAAAAAAGGAACTCTGCTATTCTTCTAATAGGTGTTTAAAGGTTATAAAAATGCATTAAAATGTGTTTAATAAAAAAGGTCTGTTACAGAATATAAAAAATAAAATAGGGAATCAAAATTTTTGCCAAAAGTTCCAAAAAGAGAAATAAAAAGACGGTCTGCTGAGAATTAAAAGAATAAACGGCTGACTAAAATAAAAACAATATTAATAATGTACACACATAAAATAGGACATAGAGCTGTATATTACTTTAATGTAGAAGTGAAAATCTCGTGACTTTACTTTTAATCAATTATCAGCATTAATTTTACTGATAAGATACTATACTGTATATAGTTATACCGTATGAGAACGCAGCAAACTTTAACTAGATGCTGTGCTCTCTTACATACAACATAAAAGCCATATTGTTTTATTATAAGAAACACATTTAGAGTGTTCAAGGGAATGATGTGTTTGCTCACTCAGACAGGGGGACGGGTGACGTCAGCACGGACCCGCTGACCAATGAGGTGGAGGCAGAGAAGCCCAGTGCCCGTTATCTGCTTTCTGGGGGGCTAAGAAAGGGCTGTAAATCTCACCAGCTGAAAGGGAGAACACAGAGGATCCATGGGCAGAAAGATCAATCAGCTCCTCTGCCTGCCTGACGGGGGGGGGGGGGGGGGGGGAGTAGCTGCAGGGTGAAACTTTTGGCTTTTCAATAAGCCATTTCCTTTATCTCCAATATGTGGTTGCCCTCTCACCTGGAGACTTTCATTGCAGAATTAAAGGGACACTCTAGGCAACATGACCACCTAAGCTATTTTAGGTGGTCATGATGCCCGGAGTATGCCGCCCTCTGTCCCCCCTCCCTCCGCTCGGCCGATCAGCTGTAAATGCTGAAAACAGCTGAGAGAGGCGGAGAACTTTACTCCGCCCTCCCAGCTGTCAGTCAGCAGAGCGGGAATCATATTTCCCGCTTCTGCCGACTTTTGCCGAGTAGGAGACGTCATCGCGCTTTCAGCGCGATGACGTCTCCAACTCACCGCAGAAGCTGGCGGCTCCCTCTGAGGGTTACTGTTGCGCGCATCCTCTTGCGCGCAACACTAATCCTCAGAGGGAGCCGGGAGGAAGCCTGCCGATTGGCTGGCTTATGTGAGAGGCGCGCATGCGCACTTCTCACGTAAACCAGAAGGCAACTTCAATGCAAGAAGGAAGAGGAGGGAGGTGAGTAAAAAAAAAAAAAAAACAGCGCTGGAAACGAGGATTTTAGGGTAAGTATTAGAGTTACAAGTAAAAAAATAAAAAATAAAGATTTATTAAGGGAATAGGGATAGGTTAGGATAAAAAAACGGGGGGGGGTGATTTTTGAGTAGAGTGTTCCTTTAAGTTGCCAGGCTGTATAACAATCAGCAACAGGCAAGTTTTTGAAAGTCATGCTCCAGTAGCAGCATGTGCTCCTGCTCCCAGCTAGCAGCCCTATCTCCATTAACACTGATAACCATTCAGTGTTGGGGGGCATGAACTAGCAGCTCCCACCAGCACAGCGCGAGACAGAACCGAGGTCTGTTTAAATGCCTGTGATCGGCACAGCTCCTGCTACTTGCCCACCGGGCTGACTGCTCTCTGACAACTGGTTGCCCAGCTTAGAAATCCTCTTGTCCAGGGCGTCGGGCTATGCAAATTGCCCATCCCTCTGTGTGTATGTGTATATATATATATATATATATATTCTGCCAACTAATTAGTTATGAGAATAATCGTTAGTTGCAGTCCTAAACCTGAGTACTACAGATTTCCCATCTGTTCATATATTAATCCCCTTTCCTGTCTCGGATCACACAAATAAAAGATCATGCTGTTCTGTTCAGTTATAGACTTGCGATTTATCTATTGTAGTTTCTCAAGATCCGTCATATGTACTTAACAGGACTTCTTAACCAAAAACAAGTATAAAACTGCAAAGTAATACAGGCGTGCAAAATAATACATAAGGACCCGGCACACATCAGCCCAGTGGGTGCCCTCACTATTTACAAATCATGTGATGTTTATCATAAACGTTCCCGCTTGTCGCCCGTGCCGCGGTGTTAACCGTAAGAAACTGTTAAAAATGGGAGTAAAAATCAAAACCATAATAATGACTAAGAGAAAGTCCACTAAACGCATATTGTCTGTTAAGGCTTCCTGAGTTTTGTTCCATAAAGAAGCCCCAGTCATGTTTGAGGTTCATACAGTATCTGTTGGTTCAGAGCTGTTCTTCTGTGAGGAAATGAAAATCTGTTCCTTTTGCGTAAACCTGATCACACCTAATGTGAAAATATATATATATATATATATATATATTACACACACACAGCGCTACGGGCAAAGAACAGGAAATATTATTCTACTATTATTATTTCTATAGCACCAACAGTTTCAGCAGCGCTTCACAATATAAAGTGAGGAATTAAACTTACAAATAGGGAATAAAGCTGGGAGCCAGAAACACCAGGTTTAGCGCAGGGCTGTCAAACGTCTGCACCTCCCAGATGTATGTGAATTACAGCTCCCATGATTCCCTGGTCATCTATTGCCTTGAAAGAATTCTGGCAGTTGTAGACATCAACAACTGGGCGGCAGTGAGTTTGACAGCCATGATCTAGACTCGAGGGCCCTGCTCACCTGAGCTTACAATCTATTGACCCAAAGAGGTTACAATACACACGCACCTCTGCTTTTATACGACCCACATATACAGAAAAAGCCTAACTCCCTTCCGTGTCACAACCCGGGGCGTGTGTCGTCCTGTATAGCATCTGGCATGGTGTGGCGGATTTTATTTCCTTTTGTGACAGATAGATTTCAGATCAGGAGATTCGTTTAACCAAAATTGTTGTAAAAGTGTGTCTTTTAAAGAATCTGTTTCAAATATGTCTGTGACAGTGTATTCTGTCCGTCGAGTCGTTATCTTACTTCTAGTACTTGGTGCTGATTGTCTTGGTGACCTTTCTGTTTTTCTTTGTAGATCTGAACAGTTTTGTGTCTCGTTCTCACACTTGCGGAGAGTTGAGTTCTACAGATATTGGCCAAGAGGTGACGCTGTGCGGCTGGCTTCAGTTTCAGAGGTACCGTGCCACTTTACTGCCGCGCTCTCCATCACCGACCCTTACAATAAAATAGAAAAAGATTATCTCCCATTTCTCTTCTAGTTACATTGTTGTTTTTGTTTTCTTTATTCGCCGCAGGAAATAAAATAAACAATCTTTATTTATAAATAAAACAAAACACAAATATTAGATCATTTTTTTTTTTTCTTTTACTCCATTATTTCCCCATAAAGAAATAAACCTCGCAGTACAAATCCCGTAGTGACGTATTTTTTTTTCTGTTTCTCAGACAGGATTTATTTGTCGTACTGCGGGATTTCCACGGACTGACGCAAGTGCTTCTCCCCCAGGATGAGGTAGGAGGTGGTGTATGTGGTTAGTTCCTTGGTGTTGGGATGATTAACATCATATGTTAATCACATTCTGCAATATTCTATCATCACAATTGTATTTTGTGTCTCCATGTGTTAATTTCTGGCTGATTATCCTCAAAGGCTGGGGTCAGACGAGCGCAGTGTTAACGTCCGTGTTGCCGCACATAAGTACGTCCGTGATAGCATACAATTGTGTTAAATGGAGCCCCACACACGAAGTACGGCCGCACAGAAGTGCGGGGGCTGACGGACGCTGCAAACGGACGCAGGTTAGGCAAGACCGTAATACTGCTAGAATGGACGTGCGGAGTGCGCCACGTCCACAACGTCCGCATAGCTTTGTGTGCGAGTGATGGAGCAAGGTCAGATGGACTGCATTTATACGTCCAGCATTTTTGACGGACAGAATGTTTTTTCATTTTAATTTATTTTCCCTGCTACATCAGTCAAAAAATCCGTCAGTGAAAAAAACGGACTGTGTGACCACTACCTTGTCGTCAGTCAGAAAGTACGTCCGTACTGCACGGACGCACAGTCCGTACAAAATGCACTCATCTGACCCTAGCCTTAATTGCCACATTTTTAGATAGAATATGTAGCTAGTCTTTCACTAGTGCCCCCCCCCCCCCATTACAAAGACCTCTGACACCTAGATACTTACCTGAACTAATTTCCTTTTCACACAGAAACACACAGCAAAAGTTTCATTCCAACACTGATCAGCCTCATCCACACCCCCCCGGACCAGCCTCATCCACCACCCCCCCCCGACCAGCCTCATCCACCCCCCCCCTGACCAGCCTCATCCCCCCCCCCTGACCAGCCTCATCCACCCCCCCCCGGACCAGCCTCATCCACCCCCCCCCGACCAGCCTCATCCACCCCCCCGACCAGCCTCATCCACCCCCCCCCTCCGACCAGCCTCATCCACCACCCCCCCCCCCCCCCCGACCAGCCTCATCCACCACCCCCTCCCCGGACCAGCCTCATCCACCACCCCTCCCCGGACCAGCCTCATCCACCACCCCCTCCCGGACCAGCCTCATCCACCACCCCCTCCCGGACCAGCCTCATCCACCACCACCACCCCTCCCCGGACCAGCCTCATCCACCACCACCACCACCTCCCGGACCAGCCTCATCCACCACCACCACACCCCCTCCCCGGACCAGCCTCATCACCACCACCACCCCCTCCCCGGACCAGCCTCATCCACCACCACCACCCCTCCCCGGACCAGCCTCATCCACCACCACCACCCCCCCCGGACCAGCCTCATCCACCACCACCACCCCCCCCCGACCAGCCTCATCCACCACCACCACCCCTCTCCCGGACCAGCCTCATCCACCACCACCCCCCCCCCCCCCCCGACCAGCCTCATCCACCACCACACCCCCTCCCCGGACCAGCCTCATCCACCACCACCACCCCCTCCCCGACCAGCCTCATCCACCACCACCACCCCCTCCCCGGACCAGCCTCATCCACCACACACCACCCCCTCCCCGGACCAGCCTCATCCACCACCACCCCCCCTCCGGACCAGCCTCATCCACCACCACCACCCCCTCCCCGGACCAGCCTCATCCACCACCACCACCCCCTCCCCGGACCAGCCTCATCCACCACCACCACCCCCTCCCCGGACCAGCCTCATCCACCACCACCACCCCCTCCGGACCAGCCTCATCCACCCCCTCCCCGGACCAGCCTCATCCACCCCCTCCCCGGACCAGCCTCATCCACCACCACCACCCCCTCCCGGACCAGCCTCATCCACCACCACCACCCCCTCCCGGACCAGCCTCATCCACCACCACCACCCCCTCCCCGGACCAGCCTCATCCACCACCACCACCCCTCCCCGGACCAGCCTCACCACCACCACCACCCCCTCCCCGGACCAGCCTCATCCACCACCACCACCCCCTCCCCGGACCAGCCTCATCCACCACCACCACCCCCTCCCCGGACCAGCCTCATCCACCACCACCACCCCCTCCCCGGACCAGCCTCATCCACCACCACCCCCCTCCCCGGACCAGCCTCATCCACCACCACCACCCCCTCCCCGGACCAGCCTCATCCACCACCACCACCCCCTCCCCGACCAGCCTCATCCACCACCACCACCCCCTCCCCGGACCAGCCTCATCCACCACCACCACCCCCTCCCCGACCAGCCTCATCCACCACCACCACCCCTCCCCGGACCAGCCTCATCCACCACCACCACCCCCTCCCCGGACCAGCCTCATCCACCACACACCCCCTCCCGGACCAGCCTCATCCACCACCACCACCCCTCCCCGGACCAGCCTCATCCACCACCACCACCCCCTCCCCGGACCAGCCTCATCCACCACACCACCCCCTCCCCGGACCAGCCTCATCCACCCCCCCACCCCCTCCCCGGACCAGCCTCATCCACCCCCCCCCGACCAGCCTCTAGTTTCAGCATCCTTTCCAGCTGTCTCCACTTCTCTCTAATTACTCTTACTAATCCCAGGCTTCTGGTCTCTCCCATGCAAGCTCTGTAGTGTTTTTCTGGCCACCAGCTCCCCCTCCCCTCTGCTGGAATTGGCACTGCAAAGTCTACACACTGCTGCACAATGCGCTCCCTGTCTCTTCTACTCTTTTACTCTGCATTTATCCTAAAATGGAACTCCTGCCTCTGTACCACCAACCCCTCCACTATCTACATCTCTCCCTCTCGTATAAGACATTCCCATACGGGGAAGTCTTCAACCCAACTCACTAATATTCATCACTGCCCCAACCAGTCCATCACTCTCACATTGCAGTCCTCTCCTCTTGTTTCCACCCCCAACCATTCTAGATTGTGAGTTCCCACAGGAATAGGGCCCTCATTTCCTCATGTATCAGTTTATCAAATGTTGTTCAGTGTATTGTAACCCTGTCTGTATCATACCCATTGTTCAGCGCTGCGGAATATGATGGCGCTATATAAATAAAGTATATTAATAAATATGTGATATTCTTCTTTTGTAGCTTAATGCTGAGTTGAAGACTTTGTTGAGCGAGGCTCCTTTAGAATCCGTTGTGTTGGTGAAGGGGACTGTGATCGCCCGACCGCCCGGTCAAGAGAATCCGGTGAGTCTAATCACCTTCTATAATGACAGCACCGTGTATCTATGTGTCCGTTCATGGGCTTACATATAGGCGTTTATGTTAGACTGGGGGAGTTCAACCTTAGGCCTCGGCGTTTTGGTAGTCTAGTTTTATCTTCTCCATACTTTCTAGACTTTTGAACCTTAGAAAGTCATGGTCCGCAAACACTTCAGTATGTAAGGAAGGTCATTGGTAGTGCCAAGTATCAGCACAGTAGACTGTAGGGTCTGTTCAAGGAAAGGTGAAACTCAGAGAAGTGAAAATTCTAGGTCAAAATGGCCAAACCAGAAAAATTCTCCCACTTATCTCACTTTCCAAGTCTGCTATTTGGTCTAGATTGTTCTCTTCTCCTGATTTTCAACTCTCTCTGAATAACCCTGTTAAGGTAATTCAAAGAGAATAAAAAGTCACCGCCCGTTCGGTGACTTTTCGTTCTCTTCAATTCAGTGCGATTCGGCGATCCCATTTCAGCGACCCTGCGGTGTATTCAGCAAGCAGCACAGGGCTGCCGTAATGCAGGGAAAACCCGCCGCAAACACGACGAAAACTCACCGCAAACGCACACCGAAATCTGGATTAACCACGCCGGAGAAACCCGAGCAGCCGCCGATCACAGCGCAGAGCAGCTGCCGGAAAAAGCCAACACCGCAGACGAATGGAGTTAAAAAAACAACAAAAAAAACAGTTCGCTTGAATGTTTGAAAAGTGAAACGCTGTTTGCAAAGAAACCTACAGAACGAAAATGTCTGAAATTTACATATAAGATCCAATGAATGATAATAAAAAGGGCTGTTACAGAAAAAAAGAAAACTATTTAAAAAAAAAAAAACTGGGCTGAAAAATGCCTAAAATATCCTAAAAAATCTATAAATAGACTTTTTACTGCAGAATTTTATAATGAACGGTTTATTAGATATTGGATTAAAACAGGAA
Source organism: Leptobrachium leishanense (assembly GCA_009667805.1). Taxonomy (NCBI): domain Eukaryota; kingdom Metazoa; phylum Chordata; class Amphibia; order Anura; family Megophryidae; genus Leptobrachium; species Leptobrachium leishanense. The sequence goes on from CM019070.1 coordinate 38,625,261, forward strand.
TATTTTTAACATTGAAGCCTATGGGATTCTCCTGAATAAATCTACCTCATGAAACCACCGAACAGCAGGGCAATTCGGCAGCTTTTCACTGCTGGTTTGTGTTCTCTGAATAGCCGAAGCATTGCTTCTCTATGCGGATTTCACTGCCCTCGAACAGGCACTGTATATGCAGGCAATTCGCCAGGATTTGCCGAACTGCCTGCTCTCAGAATAGCCGAATGGCCAGGAAAGGTAACCGTACGCTGAATCTCACTGTTCGGTTACATTTCGCCAGCAATTCGGATCTCTTTGAATAACCCTGTGTGTGTCGCAGGTAAGTCTCCAATAAAGTTTAATGAAATTAAGACCTTTTACATTATATTACTCAGTATTATATCGCTACGCAGACATCAGATGCTTTAGAAAGAAGTCTATTTCCTAAAAAAACTTTATCGATCAGAAGGATCTAATCTCCCAGAGTGCAGAAAATCTGAATCGGAACGCCTGGTATTGAGATTGTGACTGAGATGCGATTGTGATTTAAAAGGTATAAGGCTCTTTTAGTTTTTTAAGCTAATTAAGGCTAGGGTCAGACTGAGGCAGTGCGAACGCGCGTTCTGGCGCACATAATCACGGCCGCACTAGCAGCAGATGACGGGCAATGACAGCCAATATACGAAGTACGGTCGCACAAAAGTCCGGCCGCGCAACGCAAGTGGAAAATGAACGCATTTTTTCGAGAACGTTAAACCGCTGGTACTGACGTACAGAGTGCGCTGCGGCCGCATAGCAGCGTGTGTGCGTGATTAGGAGATGTCAGACGCTGCTAGTGTGCGGCCAACATAACGTTCAAACAGCCGGATTTCCCTAGACTTCTTTTTACCCCATCGTCATGAAATACGTCCAGAATTGCGCATCGTCTGACCACTTAAGCGTATTCCGTGAAAAAATGCGTGCGCACGCATCGACGTACATTTTGACGGTGGCCGCAGAAAATGCGCTCATCTGTCCCTAGCCTAAAGCCTGACCTGATTTAAAGACCCAGTGACGCGTTCTTTGAAACTTTGGCCCCTTTCCCTGAATTTTCTTCTCTTCGAGTTTTTATCTTTAGAGGATCTGATGACCACATGGTGCATAATACTGAGCGTTATGATGTACCGTTATGAATATTTATAAAGCGCTAGCGCTGTACAATGAGTGAGACAGAATAACATATACATGTTAAACACACAGAACAGTAGGAGAGAGGACCCTGCTCGAGAGCTTACAATCTAAGAGGAGAGGGGTGACACACTTGGTGAGGGGAAATGGCAGAGGATGTGAAGTAGTGGGGTGCCTGTGGGGGAGATGGAGGATTATGGACAACATACAATATCTTAATCTAGGTTTGGGAAATAAAGATTCTATCGCATGAATACTTTGTATCTAATAACCTATATTTCTTTTTTCTTGTGCTGGGTTTCATGTGGATTCCTCGTGTACGTGCAGCTGTTAGAGCTCCGCTCGGTGGATTTCGTTTTTGTTGTTGTTGTTTTTTTTTTTTTTATTGCATCTAGGCTGGATATTCATATTTTACTTGTTAAATTTATTATCCGGGTTATACAAAGCGATCCGAATGGCTGCCGAAAGGGAACCGAACGCTGAAAATCGGCATACGGTTACCTTTCTTGGCCATTCGGCTATCCAGAGTGCAGGCAATTCGCCAAATATTGGTGAATTGCCTGCACATACGGTGCCTGTTCGAGGGCAGTGAATCCCCATAAAAAAGCACTGCTTCTGCTATTCAGAGAACAAAAACCAGCAGTGAAAAGCTGCCGAATTGCCCCACCATTCGGTGGTTTAATTCGACATTTTTATTCAGGCGAATCCCATAGGTTTCAATGTTAAAAATATTCCCGTTTTAATTCCATATCTAATAAACTGTTCATTATAATATAATATTCTGCAGTAAAAAGTCTCTTTTATTTTACGGGATTTTTATTCTTTTTAAATTTTCTTTTTAAGTTTACTTATTTTTTCTGTAACAGCCCTTTGTATTATCATTCATTGGATCATATGTAAATTTCAGACATGTTCGCTCAGTAGTTTCTTTGCAAACAGCGTTTCACTTTTCAAACATTCATACAAACTGTTTTGCTAATTTATTCACTGCATTCGTCTGAGGTGTCGGCTTTTTCCGGCGGCTGCTCTGCGTGTGATGGCTCCTGCTCGGGTTTTTCCGGCGTTTTCATCCAGATGTTTTTTTGGGTTTTGGCATGCATTCGCCGGGGGGTTTGCGGCGGCTTTTCCCTGCAATTCGGGGACCCTGTGTTGCTTGCTGAATACACCGCAGGGTCGCCGAAATGGGATCGGCAAAACAACGTGCGGTGGCTTTTCGATTCACTTTGAATAACCCTGTATATTTTCTTGGCCTTCTTGTGCTTCTAGAGGATGTCCACTGGAAAGATTGAAGTTCAGGTGAAGCAAGCCCAAGTCCTTAACATCTGCAAGAAGCTGCCGTTTGAGATCAAAGACTTTATAAAGGTAAGCCGCTGACGCCACCTCTTTGTCATCTCACATCTTCAGCTGTAATCTTTATGGTTGGAGTAAACGTTTCAATGTTCATGATTTGTCACTGGTCCCCAGATTTCAGACAACTAGATCTCCTTTTTTTCTTCTTCTTCTTCCCCTGAGAGGGGGGAATTTAAAGTCTATGGTATACCGGGAGAAGATGGAAAACACGGAGCACCTGAAGGAGACTATGTACACACAATGCCACATCTGTTCATATAAGTTGATCTTAAATGGAAGAAACACTTCTGTTTGTGTTTAGAGACCGATTGTGATCCTGTAGGGATTGTTTTGTGAACATGGATACCCTTTTCCACTATATTCCTGTATGTATGGAATTCTTGGTGACACCGTGTATTCAGCAAAAGCACTGAAAGTGACAGGCGCGCAGAGCTGCACAAAAAGATGGTTTATTGGAGGAAAAAAGCAAAGTTAGTGTAAAATTGAAGTGCATTCATTAGAACAGTGTTTCCCAAATCTGTCCTCGGACCCTCTAACAGGTCAGATTTTAAGGATCACCTTGGGGAAATACAGACGGAATCCTGCAATCACTGAGCAGCAAATCATATCACCTGTGCTGTGCTTCACATATCCTGCAAACCTGGCGAGGCGGAGGGTCCGGAGGACAGGTTTGGGAAACACTGCATTAGAAGGACCCTGGCAATAAAAAGTATACCCTCCCCCCATTCTTTTTGGTTTCTGCGCCCGATGGGGAATACTCTCATCAGTATCTGATTATATCGCTGTATGAATTAACACGGTGATTCTTCATTTTCTCATAAAGCGCTTTTTAAGGGATCTTGAATAAAATTGCTTAAAATTAACCTGGTGATATTAGAACTGGTATGACGTCTAGGTGCCGATAGAAGCTTCCTCCTTTGTCCTATGTAAATACAAATTATTTCCTTCTTGAGTTTAATAGTTTTCTGGTTTAATCTTAGAAATCGGAAGCTCTGAGGATGCAGTATCGCTACCTGGATCTGCGCAGCTCCCAGCTCCAGTACAACCTTCGCCTGAGATCTTCAATGGTGATGAAAATGAGAGCGTATTTATGTAACCAACATGGTAAGGGGCAGCCCAGGACAGAGACATTATATATATATATATATATATAATTACAGGTGAAGTGCGGTTAATCCTAGGATTACCCGGGTAATCCTGACATTACCCAAAACCGCTGGGAAAAGCTGCAAAAAAAAAGGGAAAATTTCGGACTTTACCCGGGTAATCTTTGGACTAACCAACTGCCCTTGGGTAACAGTCTGGAAGGAAGAGCTGAAAAATGCGCACTTTATCCGGATAATGTGCAAGTCTGAAGCTTCAACCGGGTAATCTGAGGACTATCCACAGCTTCACCTGGGTAATCTGCAGAGCATCCAACCCCGCTTGGGTAACAGTGAATTTTACTATTATCTATGGATATTATCAACGAAAATGGCAAAAAACAAACATTAAAATGTATTTCAGATATAATGATTATACTGCGTAACAGGATATGTTTCTTATATGAATGTGAAAGAGTTACATGATCTTTATTATGCGTCATATGTGCTTATATATCATTTATAAAACATAATAACCATCAGGTTACTCTTTATATAATATCTTTATCTTCATAAATTAATTTTCATACAATTAATGCACTGAGTAACATCATGGTTATTTAGTGCGGTTTGTGACTGTGGATACAATTTCGTTAACAAAATTGTGGTTTTTGGTTATTATTATCAGTCAGATAACAGTTTGCAGCTTTATCCGGGTAATCCTCGGAATTCAGTCAACTGTAACCTGCTGAAAACCCAAGTACCCTGAGGATACTTTGCAGATTACCCGGATAAAGTATGATGCTTCGTTGCACATCACACTTTATTCAGCGACACTAGGGTAATGTGCGAATTACCCGGTTAAAACAGAGCAGAAAACCGGAGTACCCAGAGGCCTCTGGATATTTTGCAGATTACCCGGGTAAAGTCCAAAATTTCATTTCACTTCAGACTTTTGCTAATGACGCCTGGGTAATGTCAGGATTACCCGCACTTCGGGCTTTACCCGTAACACATATATATATATATATCACACACACTCCCTTCTCCCCTTTTCTTGGAGTTTCTAATATAAATGCTTCCCATTTCGCTGCATGTGTTCATGTCTCTTCTATAAAGACAGAAAAGAAAGCCGGTACCGTCACTCCAGAGGAAAGGACGTCATTTATATACAGCGCTCAGCCGAAACGACGCTGTTATAAATAAAATTCGTCCTTGCCTCTGTACCTGCCAGGTACCTGCTTGCTTTTTTTGTCTACATAGGGGTGGCTTCCCTGGGCACTCGCTTTCTACTGAAGCACCGCTGCATCGTACCGCAGTGCCGTCATTCACTTACTGCTTCTCTCCTATGGAAAGAGACTCCCCTGATGCCACTTATTGCTGTTTTCTGTTTCTCTTTTTTTTGTACTTAGGCTTCGTGGATGTAGAAACGCCAACCTTATTCAAAAGGACCCCTGGGGTAAGTCTTAATGCCCCTTACTGCTTTCCATTCCTTGTAGACATTTCGTTGTTGGATGGGGGAGGTTGGCGGCCGCATCGTGTACGTGTCAGGCTTTCCCAGCTGTGACATAGTGATGTGACAGAATAAGACAGCAATGTAAAATATTGCTGTTCCCAGACAAGTGAAACCATTTATCTGAAAGCCGTGTTAATACAGTGTCTGGCTCAACGTGTGATGCTTTTCCCATTATCTCCCTGACCAGGGCGCCAAGGAGTTTGTGGTTCCCACCCAAGAGCATGGCAAATTTTACTCCTTGCCACAGAGCCCCCAGCAGTTCAAACAGCTCCTAATGGTCGGAGGACTAGACAGGTAACGGATCTTTACTGCTCAGCAACATGGAAGGACGTATGTCAGGTTGGGGCTATTTTTTTTTGTTTTTTTACGTCAGTCTGAGAATGACAGAACTAACTGGACCCCTTACCATGACTGTGAGGTTTATTCACTGAGGGTCATTAATAGCGAGTGAGCCTTTAAAGGAACGCCTTACTGAAAAAATAGTGTCCTTTTTTTTTTCTACCCTTAAATAATTGGGCAGAGGCTACTGACCGTTTCTGCCCAATTATCATTTACTCTTTTTTTGTGTGACATTACTCACCTTTTTGTCCCTCGCCGCGCGCTGCTCTTCCCCTTCTGCTCAGGGACTCCCGAACCGGAAGTCCCTGAGTCTTTTCTGCGCAATTTGGGTAGGGAACACAAACTGAGCACTGCAGCGGGACTTGCGAGCTTTACATATGCAAGTCTTGTGGCGCTTGCGCACAACGATGGCCCCGGAGTGTGCAGATCCAATCCATCAGCTTTCTCACTGACAACTGCAGTATCGGAGGAGACGTTGGCACGCTTAAGTGTGCTGACGTCTTAAGTGACCGACAGCCGGGAAGCTTAAACCTCCTGACTGCCGGGTCGTGCTATGGGGGGGGGGGGGGGCTTGGTTTGGTGGAGGATTTTTTTTCCACTTCGCCCTGCATTTTAAAGAGTTCAGGGGACTTGGGAAAATGATACATCACACACCCTGGTCACTTTAAAAAGCTAATGTGGTCAGGGTGTGCAGAATATCCCTTTTAAAATAGGTTGTACATGTTATCTGCTCCTGTCCTCATTCTAGGCCAAGCAGCCGCTTTTCCACCTGCACTAGAATAAATCGAAAAATGTAAAACCTCACCATCATACCGCAACCAAGAGGCTGTGATCCACTGCCTCCTCACTTGGAGCAAAGTAAACCAAGAACAAATAGTTCTTTGCCTTCCACCATCAATGTGCGATCCTGCAGGTTCTGTTGCTGCAGGTTGTACTCTCCGATTGCGAGCCGAACTGCTAAGACGAGGCAGTTTGTGACGTTTGGTCGCGGTGTCTTCCTATTAGTGGCTCGGTCAGAATAGGGACTTAAGTGGTGAGTTGGTGGAAATTTGCGAATTTTAAGCAACATTGCGATTTTGAAGAAAAAAAAATGTATAAATGTTTAAAATTTTTATAACCCGCTTTGGTATTCCTTCAGTATGACTCTGAGCCCAAATTTTCTCCATCAAACCGATACTTATGAATAACCCATTGCCTTTTCTATCGATCTAGAAACATGGAAATGATTTTTGTTTGCAGGTATTTCCAAATAGCCCGTTGCTATCGAGATGAAGGCTCTAGACCAGATCGACAGCCGGAGTTTACGCAGGTGATGGATTCTCATTATTTTCAGCCCCTTGTTTCTTTATTTTTCGACATAATTTTAAAATCCACTGGTCACAGCTTATATTGCACCGTTCTCTGATTAATACCTATAAGATTGTTCTAATAATTAAAGGGATACTCTGCTGACAATAGTTTCCTTTTTTTGCCCTAAAATAATTGGGCGGATGCTGTTGACAGTCTCTGCCAAATAATATATATATATATATTTTTTTTCTTGGGTAATTTTACTCACCTTTTTTCCCCCCTCGCCAGACACAGCTCCTCATCGTCAGCTCAGGGACTTCTGAACCCGGAGGTCCCTGACGCTTTTCTGTGCAATTTGCTCTCCCACACAACTTGAGTAGCATAGGAATCACAAATTGCGCAGTGCTACGAGACTTGCACACTTTACGTACGCAAGTCCCTTAATGCCTGCGCATAGCGATGATCGGAGCCTCACGCGCAGATCCAAGCCATTGGCTGCTTCTCTGAGAACGCTCATTAGAGCTCCCTGTGTTTCGACGCCACTAGTGACCGATCTGTTAACCAACAGCCAGGAAATTCAAAATCCCCGGCTGCTGGTGACGCTGGGTGGGGTGGAGGAAACTCCTCCACTTCACACAGAAATTACAGCAGATCGAGGCAGGCGGGTGGGGAGCAGTCCTCACATCCTGACCACTTTTCCAAAAGAAAAAGGATGAGCAGTGTCCCTTTTTAATAATGCAGTCTGTCCTTCAGCTTTGTAAATGTATCTAGATATCTGGAGGCACCAAACAAATCACAAAAACGCACTTATGTCCCGAGACGCAGTACATTCTGTCACTTAAGGACACGTTCAGAATTATTTGGCCATAACATTCTCCTCTTTTAAAGATCCTGTAACACAAGTGTCTGAGTTGTGTAGGGACAGCTGGTTGTGCAGAGCTGCCAAACCTACAAAATGATAAGATTCCCCGCTGGCACTGAGGATTGAGGGACCAGATTGTGATGACAGCCTGGAATGACATTGGTGCTTCAGAGATGGATAAATGAAAGCTGTGTAACATATGGTTTTGTAGCGTTTTCTGTTATTTAGCACGGGATGGAAATTTGTGTATAGTGTAGCCTCTAAATGTCTTTAAATAAAATATTTGTAGTTTTATCTTTTAACATGTTTTTTGTTTTTTCCTTTCTTCCCCCCCGCCCCCCACCTCGCAGGTTGATATTGAGATGTCCTTTGTGGATCAGACGGGGATCCGCGCGTTGGTTGAGGGATTGCTCCGGTATTCCTGGCCGAATAATAAAGGGAGTCTCCCCGATGCGTTCCCCGTTATGAGCTATGCCGAAGCAATGAGCAGCTATGGCTGTGACAAGCCTGACACGCGGTTTGAGATGAAGGTCAGACTTTCCAGCCTCTCCTCGATCTGCTTTTACGTTTTATGAATTCCAAACTCCTCATTATCGTCTGCAAGACAACACATCTGCTTCCCTTTCACTGGGGACTGTGACACATCACGTTTACTGATATTGTGCTATTATGTGTCAACAAATTCACAGCCTCACATCCTCGCTTGGCATCTTATACGTCCTACGAATTTTCATATGAAAGCGTGGTATAAAGTGTTTTGTTTTTTCCCTGGTAATTTTATCCTGTGATTTCTTTCTCGTGATGACCTCAAGCATCACAAACTGTTGTTCACCACTACCACCCTGTCCCCATGTGGGGCCCTATTACATTCTTAAAGGAAAAACACTCACGCTGAACTCATGTTTTTTTTTGCGCAAAGTGTTAAACGTTAACGCACGAAAATCATCGCTGGAATTACATTTCTCGTGCATTTTTTTCATCGGTCGGGAAATTGCGCTCGTAAAACCGACGCGCAAAAATACACGCAAAGTACTTTGCACTCACTGATTTCTGCGCGCAATGTAATTTTTAACGCGAGTCCGTCAGACGAACGCATTTTGTGACAGAAGACAAGGTAGTGGCCGTCATTTTTGACGGATCTAGTAAAAAAAACAAAAACGTGCGCATCGACGTTCTCCGTTGTGAATCCACAGTTTGGTACGGGCAGGTTGTTACAATTTGCCGTTACCACCAGCTTTTCAAAGACGTTAAAATTATGCGCGCAAACGTTGTCCGTTAAATTTTGCGCTAAGGTTGTAATACCATGCGCGCACCAGCGTATTTGCGCTCACAATGTTAAGTATAGGATGCGCGCACTAAATTGCGCTTGCAAAACGGTTCGCGCCGGGTCACTCGCGTTAGACGTTAACGTGCATTTTTTTGGCGCGAATGTCGTATTATGACGTTCAGCGCAAAGGGTTTTGCCCCTCGCGTTATTGCGCACGTGCGCGAAGAAGGTAATAGGGCCCGTGGTGTGCTCGCTCCCAGTGAGCATTTTCGAGTTGTGGTTACTTGTTGCAAGGTGCTGTCTGCCTAGCTATCCTCATCATAGATACGCTTTGCGGCGGACAGGTTTACATTGAGATTTCTCCTATATATGTCATGTCCCTCTGTGTTTTTACGTGCCCACATGCGTTTATTTCCCCCATTATCAGATTATGGATGTCACCACTCTGTTCAGCACGGTACAGATGGGTTTTGTGCAGGAGACTCTCGGCAAACCTCACGGCTGTGTGAAAGCCATCCGAATTCCAGAAGGAGAGGTATGTCCCCGGAACATGTACATTTTCAGTGGCGTCCCTGCAGGGGGTGCGGCCCGCACCAGGTGACACCCGCCCTTAGGGTGACACCGTCACCCTAAGGGCGGGTGTCTCACCCTCCGCCGCGTATTCGCTCCCTGCGAGCGTCCGAAGCATGCAGCTTCGGCGCTCGCCTGGAGAAAACACGTCACCAGCCAATCGCGGCTGGTCACGTGGCTCCCCCAGGCGAGCGCCCAAGCTGCGCGCCGCCGGACGCTCAGAGGGAGCGAACCTGCGGCGGAGGTGAGCGGGGGCATATCCATGTGCTGGGCCATTATCCATGAGGTGGGGCATATCCATGAGCTGGGGGATATATCCATGAGCTGGGGCATATCCATGAGCTGGGGCATATCCATGAGCTGGGGCATATCCATGAGCTGGGGGGCAAATCCATGTTTGAGCTGGGGCATTATCCATGAGCTGGGGCATTATCCATGAGCTGGGGCATTATCCATGAGCTGGGGGGCAAATCCATGTTTGAGCTGGGGCATTATCCATGAGCTGGGGCAAATCCATGTTTGAGCTGGGGCATATCCATGAGCTGGGGGGCAATCCATGTTTGAGCTGGGGCATTATCCATGAGCTGGGGCATATCCATGTGCTGGGGCATATCCATGTGCTGGGGGCATTATCCATGAGCTGGGGCATTATCCATGAGCTGGGGCATTATCCATGAGCTGGGGCATTATCCATGAGCTGGGGCATTATCCATGAGCTGGGGCATTATCCATGAGCTGGGGCATTATCCATGAGCTGGGGGGCAAATCCATGTTTGAGCTGGGGCATTATCCATGAGCTGGGGCATATCCATGTGCTGGGGCAGTATCCATGAGCTGGGGGCAGTATCCATGAGCTGGGGGCAGTATCCATGAGCTGGGGGCAGTATCCATGAGCTGGGGGCAGTATCCATGAGCTGGGGGCAGTATCCATGAGGTGGGGCATATCCATGAGCTGGGGATATATCCATGAGGTGGGGCATATCCATGAGCTGGGGGATATATCCATGAGCTGGGGCAAATCCATGTTTGAGCTGGGGCATATCCATGAGCTGGGGGGCAAATCCATGTTTGAGCTGGGGCATTATCCATGAGCTGGGGCATTATCCATGTGGTGGGGCATATCCATGAGCTGGGGGATATATCCATGAGCTGGGGGATATATCCATGAGCTGGTGGATATATCCATGAGCTGGTGGATATATCCATGAGCTGGTGGATATATCCATGAGCTGGGGGATATATCCATGAGCTGGGGGATATATCCATGAGCTGGGGGATATATCCATGAGCTGGGGATATATCCATGAGCTGGGGGATATATCCATGAGCTGGGGCAAATCCATGTTTGAGCTGGGGCATATCCATGAGCTGGGGGCATATCCATGAGCTGGGGGGCAAATCCATGTTTGAGCTGGGGCATTATCCATGAGCTGGGGCATTATCCATGAGCTGGGGGGCAAATCCATGTTTGAGCTGGGGCATTATCCATGAGCTGGGGCATATCCATGAGCTGGGGCAAATCCATGAGCTGGGGCAAATCCATGTTTGAGCTGGGGCAAATCCATGTTTGAGCTGGGGCATATCCATGAGCTGGGGGGCAAATCCATGTTTGAGCTGGGGCATTATCCATGAGCTGGGGCATATCCATGTGCTGGGGGCAGTATCCATGTGCTGGGGGCAGTATCCATGTGCTGGGGGCAGTATCCATGAGCTTGGGGGCAGTATCCATGAGCTTGGGGGCAGTATCCATGAGCTTGGGGGCAGTATCCATGAGCTTGGGGGCAGTATCCATGAGCTTGGGGGCAGTATCCATGAGCTGGGTCAAAGCTTGGTGTCACAAGAATCCTTTTAACTTCTGTAATGATGCTTCCTCTTGGCTGAATGTAGCGGAAAGATCTCGTCATGTCTTTATTCTTCCTTATCCTGTTTATATTAGAAATATCTGAAGAAGAAAGATTTAGATTCAATGATGGAGACAAGTAAAGAGCAGTATAAACAGGTATGTGAAAAAGTGTGTTTGGTTTCTCCTATGGAAGCTTTCAATGTCAGACGAGACTGATTGTGTCCCTTTTTGTGAACTGTGACCCTTTGCAGCACATAACGCCCGTCATAGTGAAATCTGATTCGAGTTGGAGGTCTCCTTTGCAGAAATACATGGGTGAGGACTTACAGAAGGCCCTGTGTGAAGCCTCGGGAGCCAAGGCTGGAGACATCCTTTTACTAGCAGCCGGGGAGCACGATACAGCCGTGAGTCTCTGTGTACCTGCTGTGCTACAGCTTGAGTTCACTTTGCTTTAAAGTTCCATTAATCCACTTCTCAAAGCATCATCTCCCTGGGAACATCTCACAAAGTAACCGAGCAGGACCGTTTCCCGTCACTAATTTATCACACTTGTTTGGAGTAATGTAATGTCCTGACAGTTTCAGAAGGTGAGGCGAGGACAGACGAAAACATAATTATGCATCATCTGCCATCAATTGCCATTCTGATGGAATAGTTCCAAGCCTGTACTCTGAGTCAAGTCGGGCAGAGGATCGGGCCTCGTGATGTAAATAAAGACGTCCTATGAAAAATGCAACTCAAAATGTTCCTACTTCAGTACTGTTAATCTGAGTTATCTTGGCGATTACCAATGTCTGAGAAAACCAATGCTTTGTTTATAAACCTTTCTGTAAAATTGAGTAAATCAGACACTGAATCCCTAAAATAATTTCCCATATCGGAGCCTTTATTAGCAGTGCTGTATTATATGCGTTTTCAGGGGCCCCATGGACTTTCCGCTGATACACTACAAATGCAGAGGGTGGGTATTGATCAGCACCACTGAGGCTCATTAATTACATATATTCATGATGGTCATGAACCAAAACATGCATATTCTGTTTATTTATATAAAGTATTCACAGGCCTATAAAATATTTGATAACCAATGTCCACTTCACCTTTTCCCCCTTGTCTCCGTCTCGTTGGTCAGTGCACAGCTTTAGGAAAGCTTCGCCTTGATGCAGCTTCTAAGCTGGAGGAGTGCGGAGTGCCTCTACGCAGCCCCCACGATTACCACTTCTTGTGGGTCGTGGATTTCCCACTGTTTCTTCCAAAGGAAGATAATGCTCAAGAAATGGAATCCGCACATCACCCCTTTACAGCCCCTCACCCCGAGGATATGGGACTCCTGTCTACAGAACCTGAAAAGGTGATGATCTATGAACAACTTATAAAAGAAAAAACCTAAGCAGAAATAAAACCGTGTATATAGAACGTTTATGAGAGGTATAGGGAGTGTATCAGTATTTTCATAAATGAAGCAAAATTCTAAAATTTAGCTAAGTATGACGGTAAGTTAGAATTTTAATAAAGGACTCAGAGGCGAGTATTGCATTCTCTTTTCTTGCTTTTAATATAGCAGCAAAAATAGATGTTGAAAAATAACAGACATTTAAACAAAAACATATTGGTAACCCTGGAGTAGTCTAACTCCCCCTCTCCCAGTGAGACAGTCCAGTGCTCTGCCAGTCTATAAATGCATCCAGATTCCCGCCTTTTCTCCCTCTTTTCTTTGCTCGTTAACAACGGATCCACAGGCATAGAGAAACATGAAGACGATCCATCTGGACCTGGAAGACAGGAATCGCCACCAGATGAAGTAGAACCTCTCACTGAGCTGAAAATCAAAAGAAGTGAGAGACCATCGTGTGATGTTGAACGCGAGCAAACCCTAGAGTCTGCCCTGGGAGGGCAGGGTGGGCAATACTCGCCTCTGAGTCCTTTATTAAAATTCTAACTTACCGTCATACTTAGCTAAATTTTATAATTTTAATACAAGGTCTCAGAGGCTCCTATTGCAAGTTCAAAGCTGATCCATAAGAGCGGACGACCAATGAACTATAGGCTTAAAGTAAAAAGTCTGACAAGTGGTCTCACGAGACCAATCAGCTGACCTAAGCAGATCCTCCAAACGGCAACCCGCCACCATAGCCAACGACGCAGCAGCGCTGCGAACAGAATGTGCCCCAAACCGATGCACGTCCACCCCCGCCAGTGCCAATAACCACTTTAACCAACGCGCCAGCGTAGTGGAACCAACCGTGGCATGAGGAGAACGGTATGAAATAAATAGCGGCGACACACCTGGAGAACGCAGCGCCACCGTACGGTTCTCATAGACTTGTAAACAAGCTACTGGACATAAAGCAGATTGAGTCGGAAACGCCGGGTAAAACACTGATGTCAAAGCAGTTTTAGTACGACGAGAGACATTGAAACAAACCCCTTCTGGAACAAAGGATCTGACTTGAAAATCTAAAGCCCTGACGTCACCTACTCGTTTACATGAAATAAGACAGAGGAGGGCCAATAACTTGGCCGAGATCTGACTCAAGGAGAGATTCTCATTAGACGGCAATGTCATTAAGAACGTGAGCAACAAAGCGACATCCCATGTCTCTGAATATCGAGGGAGCGGAGGTCGCGAACACCTAATGCCTCTCAGTAAACGGCAGACCAAGGGATGTTTGCCCACCGGGACCCCTAGGAAACCCTCATGATAAACAGAGAGGGCCGACCTGTAAACATTAAGAGTCCTATATGCTCTACCCTCGTCAAAACATTCTGACAGGAAGTTCAGGATGTAATGTAGAGGGGCTCGAAAGGGATCCTGAACCCGTGACACACACCAACCAGACCACCGGGCCCAGGCCGATTTATAGCAGGACAAGGTGCCCGGGGCCCATGCTGCCTGTAGGAGAGCTCCAGCTCGGACCGAAACCCCTCCGGACGCCCCGAGACCAAAGATTTAGGACCGGGCACGTGCTCTGTGACAACAGCGGGTGAGGTTGCCCTAATCCGTCCACCAGTAGATCCGGAAGGTCCGGTAGTAATAGCGGGACGTCCACCAGGAGTTCCAGTAACAGAGGGAACCAAGGTTGGTTGGGCCAGAATGGAGCCACTAGAACCAACTCCGCCTCCTGAATCCGGATCTGGTATAACGTCCAAGATATGAGCTGAAATTGGGGAAACGCATATTGTCGAGGACCCTCCCAGTTTTGCAGAAAGGCGTCCGTGGCTAGAGCCATGGGGTCCGGGCGCCAACTGTAGAACTGGGGTAGATGGTTGTTGAGACGGGAGGCAAATAGATCTATTTGAAACGGACCCCATAACTCCGACACACTGGCAAAAACTGACGAGTGTAAATGCCAGTCCCCAGAGTCTTCCGTGTGTCTCGACCTCCAATCTGCTAAGAGATTCGACACATCCGGAATGAATTGGGCCTGTACCACTATTCCTCTCTGGAAGCCCCAATCCCAGAGTAGTGTTGCCATCCCAGTTAGGAGAGAGGAGCGAGGGCCCCCCAGAGCATTTATGTATCTGACCGCTGGAAAGTTGTCCATCCGTAGAAGGACGGACAGTTGACCCGGTGGTTTTAGAAAACTCTGTAAGGCGAAAGGGACCTGCCAACAAGTAATTGGCATATCAGAAAAATCCTCATCTGAGGCATACACTTCTAAGGAGTCTTCTCTGTTTTCCTCCCCTGAGAAGGGGGGATTATCTTGTCCTCTGGACGTGGAAGGGTGTTCGTGTGACTGGGAAGACTCATAGCATTTAACCCGCTTTGCAGAATCAGACTCCAAATGGTGAGTTTTTTGAGTGCGCGCTTTTAGCAATTGTGTCCCCGGCATTGACTCCTTAGGCAGTGTTATGGGGATGCCAGCCCCTCCAGCCCTGCGCATATCTTTTTTAATGGGCTGTTTCCCCGTGGTTAGGGGAGAATCAGGGGGCCTCACCTCGGTGATTACAGTGCCCAAATTGTCACCCGGTTGAACCAGGGTAGAATCAATTTTAACTTCAGAAATAGCATCCCTGAGGGATTGGGAAAAGGAAGTAGAAAGGGCTGAAACCGCTTTTAAATACAGCGTTTTCAATTGAGGTCTGAATATGAGGTCCTAACTTTTTGGGAGGAGTGGGGTCGGCAGGGTCAGCGGCTCTAGAGCCCAACGGGGTACCAGCCTTATCTTGCAGATCATCCATATGATGATCGGAGCAGTCCTCCGAATCAGATTCCCTCTCAGGGGAAGAATCTTTAGCCACCGGACGCGGAGCTGTCTTAGAACGCGGCATTCTCAGTGACAGCGTGAGGAGACACTAAAATGCCGGTGGAGTGAAGCGCGCAAAATCAGTGCGCATGCGCCCTGCCCCTAGCAATGGCCGCAGACGTGAGGAAAAAACACAGAATGAAATAGGTTTTGTTAAGGTTTATTTCTATTTTGAAGGCTCCCTCTGCGAAGGGAAAGCCCCCAAAACATAACTAAACCACTCCGGTCGTCTCGGTTAAAGCTGGACGACCGGAATAAACCATTTAAATATAGAAGAAATATAGGAGAAATAAACTGATACTTCTTTTCTCCAGCAGCAAAAAAAGAGGGAGAAAAGGCAGGAATCTGGATGTATTTATAGACTGGCAGCGCACTGGACTGTCTCACTGGGAAAGGGGGGTTAGACTACTCCATTG
The DNA here is from genome assembly GCA_009667805.1 of Leptobrachium leishanense. Classification (NCBI taxonomy): domain Eukaryota; kingdom Metazoa; phylum Chordata; class Amphibia; order Anura; family Megophryidae; genus Leptobrachium; species Leptobrachium leishanense. Next base: position 38,641,183 of record CM019070.1, read on the forward strand.
TTACCAATATGTTTTTGTTTAAATGTCTGTTATTTTTCACCATTTATTTTTGCTGCTATATTAAAAGCAAGAAAAGAGAATGCAATAGGAGCCTCTGAGACTTTGTATTAAAATTCGATTTTGTTTTTAAGGTTTCACTTTTCTATCTTTTGAATCTCTTTAGAGAAGCAAAATATTAACCGTAACTGTCCAACTGTGCCTTACTGTATGGATGTTTATTTATTATTTTGCAGGGTCCATCTCCAAAGCCTTTCAAAAACTGGCATAACCTGCACAATTTTTCATTTTGCAGTACAGCAGTTTAATTGCTGTGAATGTTATGTCTCAGAATGGAGGAACATTTGGGGACGCATTACACACAACCACTGTAGCGCCTAAATTATTATTATTTTTTTGTAACCCAAAATATTTTAAATTCATGCTACGGTTTGCAATTTAGAGGAGCTGGCGTAACCAGGATTGAGTCGTTTTGGCTATATGCTCATTTTCAAGGAACTGATATATATTTTTTTTATCTACAGGTTCGCGGCCAACACTATGACCTGGTTTTGAACGGTAACGAAGTTGGAGGGGGTTCAATCCGTATTCACAATGCTAACTTGCAACGTTGGGTCTTGGAGCAAGTGTTAAAGGTGAGTAACGTTATGCTGGATCAAGATGCCGTTGCTTCCAGAGGACCGGATGTTAACAATGTCTAAGAGGAAAGTTCTAAACAATGGAAACTTTTGAAACTGAAACATAGTATAATCTAAACCCTGCATACACAATCCCTCGGCATGAGATCACATCTACAGGCAAAGGTCTAAACTAGGAACTATCGGCAGATAAATTAGAACTTTCAATACCTTTTGTCCCCAATTTATTCTCAGATTAGCCCTCACTAAATTCCATGTTCTCTTGCCGTCTTGTGCTTCCAGAGGTTTTAATTGGGATTCTTAGAGCCTCATTTGTTATCTCTTGATGGATTATACAGTTTCCTTAAAACAAGAGTAAACCAGATTTGGTTGTGCTCTACATATCCTGACTTTCCCTCACGAGGCTCAGCTTGGGCCAAAATGAGAATCTGCATTTGCTAGATCTCTTCTGTAGAGGAGACCTTCCTGTTGAATTAGGTTCTTGTTTTTTGGATGTGGTGGGATCCTACTTTATGGTTTCCTCTGGAAAGTCACAAGTGAGTGGAAACCTGTAAGAGACTTGAATCAGAATCCAACCTTACTAAGTTCTTCCATTTTCGTTGTTCTCGTGCATTCTGTATTTTCTTATTGTGTTTCAAACCATGTCCAAGGGATGAGCCAAAACAAATGTTTGTATTTTCTGGTGGATCTCTTGATTTAACAGCTTTTGTGCATCACTGCAATTAACAAAATCCCAGAACAGATAATGTAGCAGAATTTCAGTTTTACCATATGATTTGTTACATCTGCAGGAAGATTCCAGTCTTCTCTCTCATCTGTTGGAGGCGTTAGAGTCTGGAGCGCCTCCACATGGAGGAATTGCTTTAGGTAAGTGACCTGGTGTAATTCGTAGGGAAGCAGAGCGAGTACAGATACTTTTCTTTGTCATGTGACAGTTTTCCAATAAATTTTGGATTTTGCTGAAAGCCTGTCCAATTTATGTTAAAATTGAAATGTACCAGATATAAATAAAAAAAATATATATCTACACATACACACAAATGGCATTCTGTGGATCGCAGATAACAAACTTATTCTAAAAAGCTGACAAAACAGTAACTATGCTCTTTGGAACAGCAGCTGAACAGCAGCTGAACTACACAAATTGCAAACCCCCCATCTATGTGTCAGGACAAGATCAAATGACATGCTGACTAGTCACTTCTCTCAAATCTAGGTATGTGGTTAGATCCAAATCTATCCTTTGGCCCCCACATCGAAAAACTCTCATCTACACTTTACCCCAAACTAGGTGCCCTGTATAGAAACAAATCCTGCCTGAGCCCCGCGGTAAGAAAGCAGATTGTACAACAAATGCTTATACCAGCCATTGAATACGGAGATGTAGTGTATGCAGCCGCCCGCAAACACACCTTCAGAAACTTACTACATTGTAGCACAAAGCAGCAGAATGAGTTCTACAATGTAACTACATGACCCACCATTGTGACATGTTAAAAGAACTAAACTGGCCATCGCTGGAATCTAGACGCACCCTTCACCTTTCCAACCTGGTGTTTAAGAGCTTTTCTGGGAAGCTACCACCCTACCTGAATAAACCGCTTCCCCTGGCAGTTCCCTCATCCTATAACCTCCGATCCAGGACCAGCACCTTACTTGTAATACAATACAAAAAGAAAGTGGCTCGATCCTCATTTTCCTACAGAGCACCACAAATATGGAATAACTTCCCAGATGCCATCAAATCTTCCCCCCAGTCTAAAGTCCCTTAAGGCTAGGGTCAGACGAACGCATTCTTCGCGTTGTCCGTGAAAAAGTGCATACGAACGAATGGACGTATTTTTTCACGGAATACGCAATAGCGGTCATACTATGCGCATTTTCGTCTGATTTTGTACAGATCATCAATAAAACACTTTTTTGCGTCTGTAGGTTATGTAGGCAGGACATTAGCAGCGTCTGACGTCTCCTAATCACACACACATGCCGCTAGCGGACGCAGCGCTCTCTGTACGTCAGTACTAGTGGTATCACGTTCTCGAAAAAATGAGTTTGTTTGTCGCCTGCGTTGCGCGGCCGCACTTTCAGCGGCCGTACTTCGTATATTGCCCGTCATTTGCTGCTACTACGGCCGTGATAAAGTGCAGCTCCCTATTAACATACCTCAATACGGAATGCACCTGTAAACATGTAACATAATGACTTTAACAGAAAAATAAATATGTAGGAAATAATCTGTATATTTGTTTTTGTGTTAATTTCTTGCATTTTACTATTTTGTATTTCTGTAACCACTCAATGTTCTTGAGCCCAGGACATACTTGAAAATGAGAGAAATCTCAATGTATCCTTCCTGGTAAAATCCTTTATAAATAAATTCTACCAGGCACCTGTGGCTGGCTGCGTTTCAATGAGTAGCTGCTGGCAAAGGTTTAGAGCGACAGCTTGGTGGGAACCTCCAGTCGCGATCTCAGTGCTGGCCTCCAGTATCGGGGGCATGTGCATGAGTACTTGTGCAAAGCCGGTATCGACACAGATACTAGTATCAGCGCATTCCTAGTAATTCGTGTTGTTGACTTGTGTTCTGAGTGTTATTTAGTAATCCAAATTAGAAAGGGGCAATCTGTCATTCTCATCCGAGTGTAGATTTATGTTCTAGTGCACTTGGCATGAAAGCTAGAACCCTATTCAGCTCCATCGTAAAAGAGCTGGAAACAGGGAGCCGCTAAGTGTTTTTAGCTTGTGCCGATATATCTCCTTTTAAGTGGCTCCCTGTTACTAGGTGGGGAAACTGGTGAGATGCAGTAAATGAAACAAGTTTGGGGATTTTCAGAGCAAAAACTGGAAAATTAAGCTCAAATTCCTCTTTTCATGTTTCCTATTCTGTTACATGTCCAACCCTTCAATACCTTTAATAAATACTGGTGTCCCCTTCTCTTTCAGGGCTTGATCGTCTTATTGCAATTATTACTGGATCGTCGAGTATCCGCGATGTCATTGCTTTCCCAAAATCATTCCGTGGCCGTGACTTTATGAGCAGCGCGCCAGACTTTGTGGCTGATGAGGTTTTGCAGTTGTATCATATTCAAGTAAGACACAAAGGAGCAGAAGAAGGCAATGAGAAGTGACGGTGACTTTCTCCGTGAACCTGTGTTACATTTACTTTTTCTTCTGTCTTCCTGAACCCATACATGTGTCCTCAGGCTCTTGTACTGAGGACATGGCAGGGAACGTCTCTGTACGACTTTCATGAATCACTTGGTCATTCCTAATGTTTGTCCTGCATAGGTCATGATCTGGATTTAGTCATTTTATAGGTGTAAATGAATATACCTCTGTACGACCTTTTTTAGTTACTGTGTGTACTGGTGGTGCTCGGCTGCCTGGTTTACATTTTAATGTTCATTTTATGGACAGTACTCCTGATCTTGCCTCGGGGAAATAAGGAATCATCTTGAAGATGTATTAGAGCTATATATAAATGAAGTTAGAATCCATTTATAGCTTGTGACAAAATGGATAGAGAATGTTTTCTAGAATACAAGATGGATAAAGAGTTACTAAAGCAGGTACTGCAGCCTAGCACCAAGGTCAGATCCATGGCCTTATGTCAGAACCAAACCTTTATGTGCTTACTCTGATTTACTCTTCCAGAAGTGACATGATTACTGACAACCTGGAAATAATTAATAGCTTTATATATGTGTAGATCTCTTAAAGAATGCTGTATGGGCAATGGTCACATCCCGTTCCGGCTGCTAGGAGTGTAAAATGTTAACTTTATGTAATTAGTGCCTTCTTTAACCCCTAAGTATCTCTGTGGAAAAAGCAAGCAGGTTTTCTGACGTTCCCTTCAATTTGCAATATACTCTTAGTTCATCCCTAGCAGACAGCTTGTTTATATCAGTGGGGGTGGACTAATGGTTTAGGGGACAATAAATCATTTCCATATTAATCTATATAAAGAGGAATAATCCTCTGACTCTTGTTTTCCTCCACACGGACAATCAAGGTCTTGGCGAGAGGGAAAGTGTATTCTTGTGGTTCCAGGTGTTAAATTTGCAAGTAAAGCGAGTGTGGACTCAGACGTGACCGGATTATCAATTTATATAATTGTTAAAAAAAAACACAAATATTTTAAAATAAATTTATATATAAAAGTCACATGGTGTTTTGTGAAGCAGGTGGGTGTTCCCTATACCCATAGAATGTTTTATTTTTCATCCAAACATGTGGATACTTTGTTTCCAAATATAGAAGAGTATCATTGTTCCATGCAGCTGGATAGGCCATGTAAAGGGTGGACTGAAACACAAATTCCATGCGTGCCATGGTACATAAAGGGTCAAAGCTAGTGAGGGAGAAAGTGACATTTCCTCTTTTAATAGAGCATGTTTGTAACATTGACGATCCAATGACGTGTTGCGTTAACCCTTGTCTATGTGCCTTGCTTGGATATAATAATCAGAGGCGGTGGTTTGCCAATGACTTTTATTACAGTAAAGGCAGTATTTTTTTTTTTTGTACTTGTGGTAGATTAATAAAAGTTACCAGGTTGCATTGAGCACAACTCTAAATCAGAGGGAGGAAAATCCCGTTGATAAATGAGAGAATAAAAACCAAAGTATATTGAGCGTTTCCATAAGCAGCGTTGTGTTAAATCCTTTGCTCAGGTTTGGAAAGCTGCATTTCTATAAACATTTCTCCTATAATATCCACAGTAACAGATTTATACAAAACACGCTCACACACACATGGAACCTGGACCCTTCGAGTAACTCACCTGCGGGAGCCCGTTATACTAAAATAATACATGTCCTTAAAAGAAATAAAGTGTAAAAGTGGCAACTGTTCAAAGGTAAGGTTTCAGGAAGCGTAATGGACCAGGAGCAGGGAGGTTTGAAGCCTGACGAGCACACGTTGGTGCCGTGAAGAAACCTTAGAATCTGTCCCCAGAAGGCATCGGAGTCTGCAGACTCCCTCGTCCTGCGTTGTTTGCTTCCCGTTTGGTCGACTTGTGCTCTTTGTTCTGTGCTCCTTTTTAAGTGCTATGTACTGTCTTTTGGAGCCTGCAGGGTCGGGCTGGAAGCCTGGGCTCCTTGCGGGGACTGTGCGGTGGTGGGCTGAGTTCCTGTCGCGGTTTTAATAGAGTTCAGAGTTTTGCTAAACCAGGAGTTTTTGGCAGCTTGGATCTCGTTCAGCAGAGCTCCTCGTTGGTGCTCCAGTTCCTGCAAAGGAGACCAGAAACAAGGTGAGTGTAACATGCACTTCCTTACAGTTGCAAGTTTTTATAAAGCGCTAACAAGTTCCGTAGCGCTGTCAATGGGAGGCAGAATAACAAATATACATAAAGGTTAAACACACAGAACGGTAGGCGAGAGGACCCTCTACTCAAGAGCTTACAATCTAATCAAGGGATGACACACTAGGTGGGGGTTGATAATAATGAAGTAGCGGGGCACATGTGGCTGGGTGGGAAGATGGAGTAAGAAATGAACAGTGGGAGACCATGGAGTGAGCCGATAGGCTTCTCTAAAGTAATGTGTTTTCAGAGACTTCTTGAAGGACGGGAGAGACGGGGAGAGTCTGATGTTGTGGGGGAGGGAGTTCCATAGAAAGGGGGCAGTGCGGGAGAAGTCCTGAAGGCGCGGGTACGAGGAGATGATAACGTCAGATCATTGGCAAAGGGAAGTAGTCGGGACGGGATATACCTGCTAATGAGGGAGATGTAGGCCGGAGCGCGGTTATGGAGCGCTTTGAATGGGAGGACCAGTATAATGAATTGGATTCTAAGGGAAACAGGAGCCCGTGTAGAGATTGTCAATCTTTACACTCACCCCTTTGTCAGAGGGGGGGGGGGTGAGGTGTATGAGCCTGGCACAGGCATCCATAACAGACTGCAGAGAGGGAATCTGGGATCTCTTAAGGCCAGAGAAAAGGAGGTTACAGTAGTCAAGATGGGACATACTAAGAGCCTGGATGAGTGTTTTAGCAGAGTCTGGATTAAGACAGGGATGGGGACACATGCAATGGTTTTTAGGTGGAAGTAGCAGGATTTGGTTAGCGACTGAGGAGTGAAGGAGAGATCAGAGTTGAAGAGGACACCGAGGCAACGAGCCTGTGAGGTAGAAGTAATGGTGGCTCCATTCACCTGAAGGGAAAAGGGTGCAGGAATGTTTGTTTTAGAGGGAAGGAAGAAGGGAAGTTCAGTTTTAGTGAGGTTAAGCTTTAGGAAACGGGAAGTCATCGAGATAGCTGGCAGGCAGGCGGTAACACGGTCCAACAGGAGGAGAGGGAGATCGGGGGGAAGAAAGGTAGCTTTGGGTGTTGTCAGCGAAAAGATGAGGTGGCCAAGAGATGCCATATAGATCGAGAACACAGCCAACTGAGAGAGCAGTTCTCTTAATGGACACATTTTGCAGTTTTTTTTTTCTTTAGCCACTTTCTGCTTCTAGGTTTGCTTGGGGTAATGTGACGTGATGAAGCAGTGACAGATCAGCTATGCTGGAGCTATAGGCACTGGACTTGCAACGCCTCTCCTCGCTGATACTAAGGAATGTAACCCCTGTGAATTAGGAGTTAAGTAATGCTGGAAGTGTTTTACTGCAGGAGAAGGGTCAGAAACCATCACTTAGTTTTCACAGAATCCCACCTTACCTGGATTTTGCATTTGGCCTCTACAAGTTGCAGTTTGGTTTGTGCAAGCTCTAGCTCCATCTCCCGCAGGTGCTTCATCAGCGAGTCCTTCTCGTCATCGCTTCCGTCACCAGATTTCTCTCTCCCGACTGCCTGCAGGGATCCCTCTTTGCTGAAGATCTCACTGCAGTGACTGCAGGACATGACCTTGGCCTAAAAATGGTGCAGTAACAGGGTCACAACCAATAGAACCTTACACCAGGCTTCCTATAAAACCCATTTCTGGTTTACCGGCTACTGTATGGACAGCGGGCTCGCTCCCTTCCTTCATAGGAAATGCGTAATGTGCAATTTAGCATAGGATTGCCACGGATTGTATTAACATGACCCGAACCTAGGGATCTCAAACTCTGCCCCCCAGAAGGTGATTGCTTGGACAGGGGTCAGGAACCTTAGCCCTAAAGATGATTTGGAACTACATCTCCCAGGATGCCGACCAGGTCATTCAATTAGCTGAGCATCGAGGGAAATGTTGGTCCAAACCATCTGGAGGGCCAATGTTGCTGACCAATCACCTAGATCTGGAGGGCAAAGGATGCTGAAACCCTGATGTTTTGATTGCTCTCCAATGATGCTTGGCCATTAATTAGGCTGACAGCATCATGGGAAATACAGTTTCAAAGCAACTGGTTGGCCAAGGTTGCTGACCCCTGGCATAGTGTTATGGGAGGTATAGTGTCTAACTAGTGAGGACTTACTTGATCATCAGGTTGCTGAGACTTATACAAAATTGTGGGTAGCATTTGCTCATCGGGGGGGGGGGATCTGTCCTAGCCAATAAAGACATATTTGCCCAGTGCTCCAGCACACACCATGCTGTGCAGCGGTTTGATCTATTGGCACTCACACCGGCTACTTATCAAAAAAAGAATTAATGGAATGTGAGCAGAATAAGAAAAAGAGGAGCGGCGCGGTTACATTCCTGACAGCGACGTTTTACGTTTCTCCAAATGTGAAACTATGTCACATTATAGAATATCTTAAAGACCAATACCCCCAATATAAACAAAACAAACATCTGGAAGACCCCCCCCCGGCACACTGGAAGAGGTTTCCTATCTGAATCTGAAATGAGCTCAGAAGGGATATATAAGCTTTATAAAGTGTCTTATCCATGATCTTTAATTGAGCCGCCGCGTTATTGTTCAGGTGGATTGGTTTAACATTACATAGAGTTAAGGACGGGGTCTCATTACATTTAGAATATAAAGCAATGCCCTCCTCCATTCTGCCGCCTGCACTCTACTATATCTCGCTTTATTCTGACATTGGAGGAAACAAAGCTGCTAAGGCAGGGGGTCAGCAACCTTGCCGCCCCCCCCCCCAATGTTTTGAAACTACATCTCCCATGCTGCTTCAGCTTCAAAGAAAATGTAGTTCCAAAGCATCTGGAGGAGTCAGGGCCGCAGATGTCTGCGCTAAGGGAAAATGTTGGCATGAGCCGATATCTATTGTATGAGCGGCTCGAGCTCTGATACCTGAGAATCACTTGCTGACGCCACCAGCGGCGCTGATATCCGCTCCTGGAGCCGATACGGTTTCTCTTACCTTGACGATCTCCAGCTCCTCTCTGCTCTCGGTCTGCTGCTTCTCCAGCCGGGTACTTAACTGGGAACATATCTTAAATGATGAAGAGAATTTGAGTTCTTCTGTCCATTATGCGTAAATCCCAAGTGGTCACCCCCTCCCAGTCACCCCGACGCAGGAGGCCTGGTATAGGGGGGGGTCAACTCATACCTGCTTGTATTCAGCGATAATAGCGGTGGTTTTCTTTATTTCTTGCTCTGCCTTTTCCAATTGTTTCCGGAAAACTTCCTTTAGCTGGAGGGGAATAAGCACGTTAATCAGATAATGGGTCTGGGGTCTCACGTCTGATTTTATATGTGAAAGCAGGAATCACACGATCACGCGTCGCCTCGGGATTAAACACTGACCGGATTAATGTATGAATATAGAATGGAGCTTTATACACGTTACACAATTAGATGTGAAATTAGGGACGCTTACAGTCACTTATATAGCGCCAACAGATACCGCAGCATTTACAGTGGGGGAAGCGAAAACGTGAGACATAATAATGATACGTTAGGAACAGACAGTCCGGACGGCAGGGACTTGTTTTTAAATTACAGGGGGTTATTCACTAAGTGCTGGTGTTACAAACGCCGGAGATTCACAAAATTACAATCCAAAACGTAACAGGAGGAGCTTCACTGGGAAGCAGAAACAATAGCGGCGCTTTGTGAATAAGTGTGTGTGCGTGTATATATATTATATGACACTTCTGTGCCGTTAACATAAAAGATCTGTATCTAAAAATGAACTGCAAGCTCTTTGGGGCAAACTGAATCCATCTGGATTTTGCAGCTTTGTGGTGGGATCGTTCTCCTACCTGAGCAGTTTCTTCCTCTTGTTTGCGTTTCTCTTCCTCTGCCTCGATCAGCCGCTGTTTCGTCAGCAGAAGCTCTTTATTTAAAACCTCTGCCTTATCTTCTGCCTGCGAGCGAGAGGGGGGTGAGAGGCATTTAAAACAAATTCAGCAAAGTCTCTTCCGCAGAAACCCTGTGGTTTGGTCGACCTGATATTCCTAATAAAAGCAATATAAAACGCAGGCTGTCCAGAAAGGAGCTGAGACTCGAGTTCATGGTCTCGGGTTTTACAGTGTGACGGCCCGGGCTCAGACCGTCCCGTTAATGACTAACGATGGAATTAATTCAATCTTTAAAGTTCACTTAGAAAAACATCATGTTGAATGATAGACCGATGGGAGGGTGCAGGATCCGTGTGGAGCAGGGGGAGCGCACCCTAACGACAGCGATAAACAGAACAGCCTGACTAATCTGCTACTGTAACGATCCCCATTAACCCTTTACTTTAAGTTGATCCATCGTATGCAGATGGAAAATAAATCAGGATCCGTTTCATTCCGTTATGGTCATTGAAACCAATGGGAGACAAAGGATTGGCTGAGACGTCTGAGCCACATCCTGGGTGTCATAGTTTTTTTTGCTTTGCGGCGTCATTATTTCACAGGAAGAACTCTATCTATTCTAAACCAGGTGTAAACCTGACCAGAGCTCAGGGAAATGTATCACCTCCATGGACTTTAATTGCTCTTGCAGGTTTTAGTGTAGTTGATATGAGTCGGATTCGTGCTGCAGATCGGACGGTCTTTCCATATTCACCGACTCCGGGTACATTTGCGCTTCCTGTACTTTGTTCCAGCTCAGCATGGAATAACATGAACAGAGCCATTAACTCTTACATCCCCACTAGCTGATCCACTTGTCATAGAGCTCGTTGATGGACTTTATTGCGTCACATCGATTCATTTTTTGTCCCAGATAACCTTTACCCCCATTTCATGGTATGTGGGGTTTGTTTTTTTTGGACAGAGGAGCCCCTTACCTGGTCCAGGTCGCTGCGCAGGGCGATCTTACTGGTCACCAACTCGTGCGCCAGGTCGTCGTTTTCCTGTTCCAGTCTCATGCTGGTTTCCTGCAGGCGTCGATTTTCTCTCTGGAAGGAGAAGGAACAAACAGCGTTGATTCCCCGGCCGAGCCGCAGACATAAAGGCAGTGAATGGGAGCGGTACGAAGAAAAGAACGAGGAAACGACACTGGAGGAGAGAAGTGATGCAAGAGTTCAAGAAGGAGGTCAGGGAACGTCCCGGAGTCGTACATATAGCTGGTCTCTCAAATGCAACATTGCGTCTTAGCGCGGCACGACTCGAGGGGGGAGCGTCAAGCCGTGGACAAGTTTCACAAGTGGCGAGGAGCGACCTGCCCAGGGCGTCTTGGCTTTCGTACAAACGCAGACATGAAAGCACATGAACAGACAGAGGCGTCAACTTCTCCGAGGAGAGATCAACTCCCAAAGCTCTGACGTTTTACAATCCATTCACAGCCAGGTTCTGTGAGGAACAAATCCAGCAGCTTTACGAGGAGTTTACTAGCAGGTAAAACACCGGCACCTCCTGCTCTGCCGTCCACAATCCCTGACATAAACCAGTATCTCCGCATCTGGCGAGCCTTGCCCGACACCAAACCGTTGCACATTGGCCGCTCCTGAAGCTGCGGACTTTACCTCGTGTTCTCCATGCTGGCAGACATGGTCCATAGCATCTAACGCGGTGGAAGAGGAGGCCTACCACGAGCTCCGGTAAAGGATACAGTAACGTTTAGCCTGTGATCAACTCAAAGTAGCCCTTGCCTGGAGGCCGGGCACTAAACCCGCCGGGAGCCGGGAGTCCGTGGACGTCAGACGGGTTAACATGTAACTTGTAACTCTCACGGTTTATTGATTTTAACGACTGATGACTTTTATTGTCACAGAAAACCAGTTTATGGTAATAAATGTGCCAAATCAGGAGCCGCTCCCCAGGGAGAGGATAAATGATCAGCCGGTGTGCGTGACCCGGTGTGCAGGTTCCCTGATAATGAGGTTATTATATGTCTGGAGGTGGGGGAAGTGATGAGGCACTGGCAGAGAGCTCTGCCCACCGGGACTGGCATACAAAGAGCCCGGGAAGCGGCATCCGAGATCCCGGCATGAATTGAATGCCGCAAAGAGCCGCGAATACAATACAGACGCAAATCCCTGAAACAAACACACACCCGAGAGTGAAAACAAACGCCCGGACGCGTCACAACTGCCACTTTCATTTGTTCTCTTTATGTGTAACTTGAATAAAGGATGTTATAGGCAGGTTTTAAATATTATGGTAATGACTTTACATATCCATAACCGCCAAGTGACCCGGACTGGAAGGGACAGTCCCAATTTCAGGCACAAGTATTCAATGGACGCCATGAAGGCACTTGCCCTTTAATAGCCGGATCAAGCGACAGTCACTTTAATGCAAATATCCTCAGCTGCTCGTTTAAAATACAGGGTGGTGTGAATCGCTGGGAATAAAGGTTAACCCCTTCATGGCCACAGACCAAAATCAGAAGATATTCTACTGGGGCTATGCATATATACATACACACGTACCAAATTCAGAGCTCTCCATCCATACACACGTACCAAATTCAGAGCTCTCCATCCATACACACGTACCAAATTCAGAGCGCTCCATCCATACACACGTACCAAATTCAGAGCGCTCCATCCATACACACGTACCAAATTCAGAGCGCTCCATCCATACACACGTACCAAATTCAGAGCGCTCCATCCATACACACGTACCAAATTCAGAACGCTCCATCCATACACACGTACCAAATTCAGAGCGCTCCATCCATACACACGTAAATTCAGAGCGCTCCATTCATACACACGTACCAAATTCAGAGCGCTCCATACATACACACGTACCAAATTCAGAGCGCTCCATCCATACACACGTACCAAATTCAGAGCGCTCCATCCATACACACGTACCAAATTCAGAGCGCTCCATCCATACACACGTAAATTCAGAGCGCTCCATTCATACACACGTACCAAATTCAGAGCGCTCCATCCATACACACGTACCAAATTCAGAGCGCTCCATCCATACACACGTACCAAATTCAGAGCGCTCCATCCATACACACGTAAATTCAGAGCGCTCCATTCATACACACGTACCAAATTCAGAGCGCTCCATCCATACACACGTAAATTCAGAGCGCTCCATTCATACACACACACACACATACACCTCAGGATTTAAAGACACCGGGCTTAGGTTTTAAATTTATGAGGGTTGACTGATAAAATATTTTCATATATTGTACATAAACCCTTATTGATTTATAACCCACGTCCAGCGTTTATAAACCTTGAGGTGTGAGTTTGGGTGGCTCTAAATTGTGTGTGTGTTGTGTTTACGGTCTTGGTAGCCCCGTTATGAGATATGCATGTTCGGTGTTCAGTGCAGCCCACCTGGTTTTATGTATATACACAGACATTACATTTTTATATACACACACACACACACGTTCATAATAAAGGCTTACTCGCTGGTCTACGTGTTAAGGGATCAGGAGGGCGGCAGCGGTCGCCCAGTGCTAGGTCTTCTATATTCGGATCTTGTGCTTCGTAGGGGCAGCAGACTCCGGCCTCTGAGTAACACAGCCTTGACACGGCACACAATACGGAGGCTGAGTTACTCAATACGGAGGCTGAGTTATTTCCTGAGTTGCTGCTCAGGAAACGGCATTTCTGTTGTTGTTGCACATTGTTTAGCAAACGCCGTGCAACGAGAAACCTCGCTCGCTCCACTGCAAACAGCTCTGCAGAGGCAAAAAACATGCAAACCTCCCAAGATCACAGAGTGGACCTGGGTGTGATGTGACCAGAAATTTCAGCAAATACAATACCGGGGACGTTTTAGGGGGCATCACATTGCAAATCTTAGGCCCAAATAGCCGCAGTCTCTGCACGTCTCCCGTGGTTTGCAGCACAGTGTCCGCTCCCCATCAGCTCTTCAGAATCACGTATACACAATTACACACCCTGTGTCGGTCACTTTGTATCAGCTACAGCAGTAAAATCCTACATGGCCGGTCTTGGTTCTGCAAGAGACATGGACTGAGAGCTCATGACACAAAGGCATTCGGCGACGTCGACAACGTCATGGTTGGTGATTGAGAAACGTCCAAGAACAGAACCAAAACACTGCATCACCCCAAAAAATCCGCTCCCTTTCACTGTGACCCACATTCGCTTTTCCTATTTATGACGTCAGGTTGGTTCCCACTTTCTGGCCTGAAACTCAAGTCAACCCTTGCTGAATTATGCTACGAAGAGGAGCCAAGCCCCTGCTCTAGGAGGGTTGAATCCAACCTCCAAAAGCCCACCCTGGAGGGTGGAGAGGGGCGAGGACGCTCAGGACACTGACCACTCCATTTACATTGAATGGTCACAGTGCGTTGTGTGTCCCTTTAAACCAGGGATGTCAAACTCCGCCCCCCCAGATATTGATTACCTACAAATCCCAGAATTCTTTGAATGTAATAGATGTCAGAGAATCATGGGAGTTGTAGTTCAGACACAGCAAGGGGGCCAGAGTTTGACAGGGAGGTCTCTACGCCTTCTGTACACACGATACACATTGTCTGAAGAACAATGTACAATAGGAACAGGTCACTCACGTGAGAAATACCCGAGAGGCAGCAACACCAGATATTCACCGTGAATGGCAGAGCCTCACCCTAATTCATACCTGCAGGGCACGGTCCCTTTGCTGGTTACTGGTCTGACTGGTGTGAACATACCACAACATTAACCCGTCCTACAAGGAAAATCCCAGTAAGTGATTCAGCGAGTTCCCACAACAAAGCTGGGCCTTTATAACTACATTTCCCCTGATGCCCAGCCTGCCATCACTAACAACTGGGGAAACCAGGATATCAATCACCGTCCTAAATCATGAAGGACCACGCCGAGTGACCGCTGCACAGAAACGTATGGAAATTACACAACTCACACCTTATTTTGGGGCATTTTCTCAGTAAAAGATTAAGGCTGGGGTCAGACTAACGCAGTTTTAACGTGCGTTTGGGCGCACTTAATCACGGCCGCAGTAGCAGCAAATGACGCACAATGACGGCCAATATACGAAGTCCGGCCGCGCAACGCAAGTGGAAAATGAACGCATTTTTTGGAGAACGCAGAACCGCTAGTACTGACGTACAGGAGTGCGATGCGGCGGCATAGCGGCGTGTGTGCGTGATTAGGAGACGTCAGACGCTGCTAATGTCCGGCCAACATAACGTCCAGACGAAAAAAGTGTTTTATTGTCGATCCGTAAAAAAAACCGCACAAATATGCGCGTCGTCTGACCGTTTTCGCGCATTACGTGAAAAAATATGTCAATGCGTTCGGATGCACTTTTTGACGTTCGCTATGAATAATGCGTCGTTTGACCCTAGTCTAACAGACACAAAAAAAGTTATTTTGTAGCTTTGAGTTTCTTCAGGACTAAATAGTGACCCTGGGATGACTTGGGGGGGTCACTTACATGCAGGCAGATTCCAGGTGACAGACCGTAGGGGGAGATCGCCTCACACAGCATGCCGTGCTTAAACTACAACACTCACAACTCTGATCCAGACTGAGTTACAGCAGGCAATACATTTAACAGACAAGCGATGGCAGACAGACAGACAGACCTAGAGTCCCCAACTATTCAAGAAAAACCTGTACGGTACAGCGCCCTCCGCTGTATACAGTGACTTTATTAGAGAGATGGCATGCGCAACGTTTTGGTTGACGCAGTGTCCTTTTTGCTGTCGATCGAAACGTTGCACTTGCCACCTCTCCAATAAAGCCACCGTATACCTTGGAGTTCCCGACCCCTCTTTTTCTTGAATAGTTTGATTTCTTGGCCGATCCAGTCCCTTAAGCACTCGTCCTTTTAGGAACCTTTGCAAAACAGGCGAGTGCAACTCCCAAACTGCTTTGGAAACCCAGCTAAACCTGCAGGAGTGCGGCAGGTTAATCGAAAAAGCCACAATGCCGTTTGGTGCATCCGTCAGGAGCAGAGGTCCCTTATCTTCAACAAAACGTTCATTGTACAACTTTCTACATTCCTGCCGAGAAATGGAGAACTTACCGAGTTGCTCGGTAACATGGATGTGGAGTACGACCCCGCAGGCACTGTTAACAAAGCACTAAGAAGGGTTAATGCGCAAGCTGCAGGGTCATTGGAGCATTAACTGCTGGATGCATTTGGCAGGAAAAGCCAAGCAGTAGCACTTTTTTCCCCCCTTTAGCTTGAAGCGATAGACGAGCAGCATTGCAAGCAGCGGACTTACCTCCGATGCCGAGTGACGCCTAGTGAGAGCCGCACGCGCTGCCCCGGTTTATTAGGTCAGAGGCGCAGGGGCCGGTGCCTCTTTCTCTAGCAGCGGGTAGATTAGAGGAGCCGAGGCTGCTTGGGAAGGAAGATAAACACAAGGAGGGCGTGCAGACACTATGCTCTGAACAGCAGCCAAAAAAAAAAAAAAAAAGGGCTGGTTTTTTTTTTTAAATTCTTCCAGAAAGGAAGGCGGGTGTCCGCAGTAACAGATCAAAATACCTGAGACACAAAGTAACGATTTGGGGTCTGTGGACTTTTACAGATGCCCCACACCCTACAAAATGTAGAGAAAGTGTAGGAATTTAAAGCTCGCCGACGCCTGTGTGCGAGCTGCTAATAAAGACAGCGTCTCCTCTTATCCCTACGAGTGTTTAAAAACATATGTCACATTTCCAGAGTGTTTTTACACCAAGAAAGACAAAACAGCTATTGGTTAAAATTCAAATTTAAGACGAAAGAAAATGGACAGGAGAGATGTCGTTCACCAAAAAAATTTTACAGTCTGGTTACTATTTCACTGGAATATTAGGGGAAAGTGGAAATTTTATATCTGTGTTAAACATTATATTTAGTAACTACTTATTTTCTTTGTCTTTTCTCCTCAGAGCTTTGTGATCTTTATAGAATGTGATTTGCGCTCCTAGCCAGCACTTTACAGGTTACGCTTTAGTAAGGGGAGGTACAGAAAGCGTGTTACTATTACATATATAGATTATATATATATATATCATCACTATATATCACCAACAGTTTCTGAAGCGCTTTACAATAACCAAAGGGAAGAAGACACAAAGAAACAAACATAGGATGGAATCAAGAGGTGTAGAAGGCCCTGCTCATAGGAGCTTACAGTTATATACAGTATATATCACAGTGAAAAACATTTGCATGTCTGCAAGTAAACCCACATAGCCCCTTTGCTACATTCCTCGTATGTGGCAATTAATTCTGGGTAGGATATGCAAATTAAGTCCTCGATTTCTCGCTTTGTTGAATTAAACGTCTGCTATGGCACAGACACCCCACGTGCCCGTGCAGTGCCATTCTAAATGACTGAGCATAGGATAGGGTATGCAACATAACAACTCCTCTTGTTGCATCCCCTAAACCCAGGTCAGCAAACTTAGCCGTCCAGTAGTTTTGGAAATGCATCTCCCATGATGTTCAGGTAGTCATTAGATTGGCTAAGCCTCATGGGAAATGTAGTCCCAAAACATGTGGAGGGCTGAGGTTGCTGAGCCCTGCCCTAACCTATGCATGAAACCATCTAGCATGGCGCAAAGCATTGGCTTTGTGAGATTTTGCTCTAAAGCAGATTTTATGGTTTTTTTTTTTGCAAAAAATGAGTAATTGTGGACTTAATTTGCACAATTTCTACCCAAAATTTTCGGCTGCATACGGGGAATATAGCAAAGGGGTCCTGTGGACAAAGCAAGACTCTCATCGGTGTGCAAATATTTTTCTTGGGGACTTAGTCTTACAATTAGTGGAGCAGAGGGTTTTAATCTTCCCTTTCTGTCCTCTTCAATATATACACATATACACTATATATATATATATACACACACACACACACACGTATATATTGGTGTTTATTATTGCAGAAGCCACATGCACATCACAGCAATTCAAAGAATTGCATCCCAGAGTTCCTGTGCCACATTCCCCATATGCAGCAAGGAACTCTGGGTAGGATATGCAAATGACCTCTGTCTCTGTTACGCAGAACCCTAAAATCAATGCTATGCCACACCGTGGCTTTCTAGCAGAGATAAAGTTATGCAACTGTGTAATAACAGATCCAGGATGTATAAATGAGACAGAGGTCATTTGCATATCCTACCCAGAGTTCCTTGCTGCATATGGGGAATGTGGCACAGGAGCTCTGGGATGCAATTAATTGAATTGCTGTGATGTGCAAGTGGCTTCTGCAATAATAAACACACTTATTATAGCGTGGAGGCTTTATATCTCACTTTTAGTCCTCCACCACAACCTTTGTAGAATATATATATATTATACTAGTTAATGCATTGGCATTAGTTATTACTGCACCCCCATCTACTGTTATGTAACCTGAGAAGCGCCAAGCACACCTTTTAGTGTATGGGAAAAAAACTTTATATTAATAGAATTTTTTTCTCTGGGGGAAGAAAAAAAAAAATCGACAAAGACAAATACGAGCAAAAAGGGTTTTGTGTCTTTTTTTAATTTCCCTTAAATTGTGAAATTTCCATTACACTTAATTCACATTGGGTTTTTCTATAAATTTATAAAAAAAAATCGTAACAAATTAAATAAAATATGTAGAACTTATTGAAATGTGTTCAGTTTATGATCAAGGTTACACGACCCCAATAAAATATCAAGTCATAAGACATACACCGGACACTGTAACAGTCACTTGAAATATACATTTTTTTAAAATCCTTAAAAACTTATTTTAGGTTAATGTCAGGAATTAAATAGGATTACTGGCAATTTTTTAAACCAGGGCTCAGGAAGTTCAGCGTCATCTCAGTTTTACGGACACGTGCGACTCGTGGAGGAACCCAACGCGGCTGGTTCGTTCTGGCCCTGCTTCCAGTGTAAGGCGGTATATGGCGGGATCATGCAGAGTCACGTGCGGGAACGCTCAGTTTCCCCATTCACCCCGTTTACAGAAGGAGGGAGTCGTGTACAAGCACAAACTGAAAGAAAAGGGACACAAATCGCTTCTTAACCCTCTAGTTACGTAACACTGTACCCTCACGACAAGTCATCCCGTAGTCCTGGGTCTTAACAATAAATTACACGAGCCAAAAATCGACTAAAAAACGTGTTTAAACGAAGATCAGCTCAAATTTATTTACAAATTACACTATTTGGCCTAGGATTTGCAATATACTCCTATAACCCTCCATCAGTAAGGGTCACTGTGGGAGAGTCCCTGAGAACATGCATTGCCGGTGGGATCAAATACAGTAGTGGTTCCTGACCCTGGTCCTCAGGTCCCCCTAACAGGACAGGTTTGCAGATATGTGAAGCACAGCACAGGTGATATGACTTGCTGCTCAGTGATTGCAGGATTCAGTCTGCATTTCCCCAAGGAGATCCTTAAAACCTGTCCTGTTAGGGGGGACTAGGGTTGGGAAAACATGATGTAAATTTTAATAATCTCTAGCCTTTTGGATTTTTTCATCTTCTGTACGGAGATACAGACATCTAGTCTGCTGGTTGCCTGGCAGAATTTCAGACTTTGTTGACGATTTTGGTGGCCGGGAGATTTCCAGTGTTTGTCTCTATGGTTTTGCGCATTTAGAACAATCAGGAAAACCGTTGACACATTTCACGTTCCTTGACACCTGATTACAAGCCCATCTTGTAAAAACCCTTGCCATGGAAAACATTTCTCTCCAGGACTTTAATACCTTACAGTCAGGTCCAGAAATATTGGGACATGGACACAATTCTAACATCTTTGGCTCTATACACCACCACAATGGAGTTGGAATGAAACAAACACAATGTGCTTTAACTGAAGACTGTCAGCTTTAATTTGAGGGTATGTACATCCAACTCAGGTGAACGGTGTAGGACTTACAGCAGTTTGCAGATGTGCCTCCCACTTGTTAAGGGACCAAAAGTAATGGGACAGAATAATAATCATAAATCAAACTTTCCCTTCTTAATACTTGGTTGCAAATCCTTTGCAGTCAATCACAGCCTGAAGTCTGGAACGCATAGACATCACCAGACGCTGGGTTTCATCCCTGGTGATGCTCTGCCAGGCCTCTACTGCAACGGTGTTCAGTTCCTGCTTGTTCTTGGGGCATTTTCCCTTCAGTTTTGTCTTCAGCAAGGGAAATGCTCAATGGGATTCAGGTCAGGTGATTGACTTGGCCATTGCATAACATTCCACTTCTGTCCCTTCAAAACCTCTTTGGTTGCTTTTGCAGTATGCTTTGGGTCATTGTCCATCTGCACTGTGAAGCGCCGTCCAATGAGTTCTGCAGCATTTGGCTGAATGTGAGCAGATAATATTGCCCGAAACACTTCAGAATTCATCCTGCTGCTTTTGTCAGCAGTCACATCATCAATAAATACAAGAGAACCAGTTCCATTGGCAGCCATACATTCCCACGCCATGACACTACCAGCACCATGCTTCACTGATGAGGTGGTTTGCTTAGGATCATGAACAGTTCCTTTCCTTCTCCATACTCTTCTCTTCCCATCACTCTGGTACAAGTTGATCTTGGTCTCATCTGTCCATAGGATCTTGTTCCAGAACTGTGAAGGCTTTGTTCGGTGTTGTTTGGCAAACTCTAATCTGGTCTTCCTGTTTATGAGGCTCACCAATGGTTTACATCTTGTGGTGAACCCTCTGTATTTACTCTGGTGAAGTCTTCTCTTGATTGTTGACTTTGACACACATACACCTACCTCCTGGAGAGTGTTCTTGATCTGGCCAACTGTTGTGAAGGGTGTTTTCTTCACCAGGGAAAGAATTCTTCGGTCATCCACCACAGTTGTTTTTTGTGGTCTCCCGGGTC
Source organism: Leptobrachium leishanense (assembly GCA_009667805.1). NCBI lineage: Eukaryota > Metazoa > Chordata > Amphibia > Anura > Megophryidae > Leptobrachium > Leptobrachium leishanense. The sequence continues at coordinate 38,661,846 of CM019070.1, forward strand.
TTTTGGTGTTGCTGAGCTCACCGGTGCGTTCCTTCTTTTTGAGAATGTTCCAAACAGTTGTTTTGGCCACGCCTAATGTTCTTGCTATCTCTCTGATGGGTTTGTTTTTTTCTTCAGCCTAATGATGGCTTGCTTCACTGATAGTGACAGCTCTTTGGATCTCATCTTGAGAGTTGACAGCAACAGATTCCAAATGCAAATAGCACACTTGAAATGAACTCTGGGCCTTTTATCTGCACATTGTAATTGGGGTAATGAGGGAATATCACACACTTTGCCATGGAACAGCTGAGAAGCCAATTGTCCCATTACCTTTGGTCCCTTAACAGGTGGGAGGCACATCTGCAAACTGCTGTTAAGTCCTACACCGTTCACCTGAGTTGGATGTACATACCCTCAAATTAAAGCTGACAGTCTGCAGTTAAAGCACAGTGTGTTTGTTTCATTCCAACTCCATTGTGGTGGTGTATAGAGCCAAAGATGTTAGAATTGTGATGATGTCCCAATATTTCTGGACCTGACTGTATATATACGAGTTTTCCCACATCCTCTGGTCTTAGCCGACACATTCCGGCTCCGGTGATATGTTTTACACAGATATTACACTATTCCAGATCTTTGTATATATTTTCCAAAGGCAATGACTCTGGATTAGTGCGTAACCGTGATAAACAACATTGCAGCATCAGCCCCTTTCCATCTACTTCTATCACCATTCTCTCACCAGTCCAAAGGTCTCAATGAAAACAAACTACTAGGGCAGTGATGTCGAACCTTGGGACCCCAGATGTTTTTGAACTACATGTCCCATGATGCTCTGCTAGCTTTAAGGCTGCCTGAGCATTATGGGACATGTAGGAAAAGCGGGTTCAACCTAACCACCAGGTCACTGCTCTACAATCATGGAAAGACGACTCGATTCCACTCAGAAGACTCCACCAGCGAGTGTCCTTGGGCAAGACCCCTAATGATATGGATGCGCCTACTGCACAAAATACTTGTACATCTCATAGAATGTAAGTTCCCTTGGGTCTCGCTGAATCAGGCCGTATCATCCATGTGTGGTATTCCAATGTATTAACCCCTTGTACACTGATCTTGTAGAGCGCTGCGGAATATGTGGCGCTATATAAAGGATAATAATAATGCAGTTCGGGAACATATAGGGTGCCAAGGTTCGCCATCACTGTACTAGGGCGAAGGATTGGGGGGGGGGGGCGGAGAACATCGGCAACAGACACATGATACTTATGTGAACGAATCAGCAGAGCTGTTCATCTTTAAAATATAATAATTAAATTGTGACCAAGCAAGTGAAACCGCGAGAATACTCCTGAATAACCCCCCCCCCCCCCGGCGTCCTGCCTGATCTAATGACTGAAAGGGTTCGATCCTTCTGTATCCAATTAACGAGCTAAATTAAGCTTTTGCCCAAACCACAAACTAGATAAAAGTAAACGATGAGACGTGTGTTTGAAGTTAGCCGACCGATAAGCTAATCAGTAGCCTTCCGTATGCTATTTACTCTTTAATACGATGTCTCTGATCTGCCGGGGAGAAAGAGCCCTTTTGTCAGTAAAACGGAGAGCAGGAAGAAAAGAAACAGTATCCTACTGAAATGACGCCTCCTCCTGGTCACAAGAGAAAATTACAACAATTCTAAAAAGACAAACAGATTTGCAGTTTGTAATTAGGGTTAGGTTACTATTGTGCTTTCTCAGGGCTAGGGCTGATTTCAGGGATAGTAATAAGGGTTAGGTAGGTTACTATATGTGCTTGTTTTAGGGTTAGTAATCAGGCTTAGGTTAGTACATGTGCTTGTTTTAGGGTTAGTAATAAGGGTTAGTTTAGCATATGTGCTTGTTTTAAAGTTAGTATCTGTGCTTGTTTTAGGGTTAGTAATAAGGGTTAGTTTAGCATATGTGCTTGTTTTAAAGTTAGTATTTGTGCTTGTTTTAAGGTTGGTATCTGTGCTTGTTTTAGGGTTAGGATATTTGCTTGTTTTAGGGTTAGTATATGAACTTGCTTTAGGGTTAGGTTAGTACATGTGCTTGTTTTAGGGTTAGGTTAGTACATGTGCTTGTTTTAAGGTTAGGTTACTACATGTGCTTGTTTTAGGGTTAGGTTAGTACATGTGCTTGTTTTAAGGTTAGGTTACTACATGTGCTTGTTTTAGGGTTAGGTTACTACATGTGCTTGTTTTAGGGTTAGGTTAGTACATGTGCTTGTTTTAAGGTTAGGTTACTACATGTGCTTGTTTTAAGGTTAGGTTACTACATGTGCTTGTTTTAAGGTTAGGTTACTACATGTGCTTGTTTTAGGGTTAGGTTACTACATGTGCTTGGTTTAGGGTTAGGTTACTACATGTGCTTGGTTTAGGGTTAGGTTACTACATGTGCTTGTTTTAGGGTTAGGTTACTACATGTGCTTGTTTTAGGGTTAGGTTACTACATGTGCTTGGTTTAGGGTTAGGTTACTACATGTGCTTGTTTTAGGGTTAGGTTACTACATGTGCTTGTTTTAGGGTTAGGTTACTACATGTGCTTGTTTTAGGGTTAGGTTACTACATGTGCTTGTTTTAGGGTTAGGTTACTACATGTGCTTGTTTTAGGGTTAGGTTACTACATGTGCTTGTTTTAGGGTTAGGTTACTACATGTGCTTGTTTTAGGGTTAGGTTAGTACATGTGCTTGTTTTAAGGTTAGGTTACTACATGTGCTTGTTTTAGGGTTAGGTTAGTAAATGTGCTTGTTTTAGGGTTAGGTTACTACATGTGCTTGGTTTAGGGTTAGGTTACTACATGTGCTTGTTTTAGGGTTAGGTTAGTACATGTGCTTGTTTTAAGGTTAGGTTACTACATGTGCTTGTTTTAGGGTTAGGTTAGTAAATGTGCTTGTTTTAGGGTTAGGTTACTACATGTGCTTGTTTTAGGGTTAGGTTACTACATGTGCTTGTTTTAGGGTTAGGTTACTACATGTGCTTGTTTTAGGGTTAGGTTACTACATGTGCTTGTTTTAGGGTTAGGTTAGTACATGTGCTTGTTTTAAGGTTAGGTTACTACATGTGCTTGTTTTAGGGTTAGGTTAGTAAATGTGCTTGTTTTAGGGTTAGGTTACTACATGTGCTTGGTTTAGGGTTAGGTTACTACATGTGCTTGTTTTAGGGTTAGGTTAGTACATGTGCTTGTTTTAAGGTTAGGTTACTACATGTGCTTGTTTTAGGGTTAGGTTACTACATGTGCTTGTTTTAGGGTTAGGTTACTACATGTGCTTGGTTTAGGGTTAGGTTACTACATGTGCTTGGTTTAGGGTTAGGTTACTACATGTGCTTGTTTTAGGGTTAGGTTACTACATGTGCTTGGTTTAGGGTTAGGTTACTACATGTGCTTGTTTTAGGGTTAGGTTACTACATGTGCTTGTTTTAGGGTTAGGTTACTACATGTGCTTGTTTTAGGGTTAGGTTACTACATGTGCTTGTTTTAGGGTTAGGTTACTACATGTGCTTGTTTTAGGGTTAGGTTACTACATGTGCTTGTTTTAGGGTTAGGTTACTACATGTGCTTGTTTTAGGGTTAGGTTAGTACATGTGCTTGTTTTAAGGTTAGGTTACTACATGTGCTTGTTTTAGGGTTAGGTTAGTAAATGTGCTTGTTTTAGGGTTAGGTTACTACATGTGCTTGGTTTAGGGTTAGGTTACTACATGTGCTTGTTTTAGGGTTAGGTTAGTACATGTGCTTGTTTTAAGGTTAGGTTACTACATGTGCTTGTTTTAGGGTTAGGTTAGTAAATGTGCTTGTTTTAGGGTTAGGTTACTACATGTGCTTGTTTTAGGGTTAGGTTACTACATGTGCTTGTTTTAGGGTGTGCAGTTAGAGTTAGGTTAGTATTTACTCTTGTTTTAGGATTAGAGTTACATTTAGAGTTTGTAATTAGAGTTTGGTTACTGTATCCACTTGGTTTAGAGTTTGTAGTACGGGTGAGTTTTTTCTTTGCGATAAGTCTGTTAAACCAAGATATAACACAGATAGGAGGTTTGCAGGACTACACAAGTTGAAAATATGTGTGTATACTAAACCGCATGGAGTCCTTGGTGCCCCTTCCTGGGCACTGCCAAAGCCAGAACAACATAAAAAGGACACCTGCAGGAAAATTAAATCTATTATCTGGTTACACTATGGTGTTTTGTGGTTTTACCGCAGGCGTCCTTTTTATATTCTTCCAATAAGTGCGTTGCATTATTTCTATAGTAAACCAAAGGAAAGTGAAGGAAACGCTCAGTCCCCGCTGTTGGGAGGTATTGAGCAATTAAAGGTTAAATAAAGAGTTACGAGATGACCTGACAGTTGGAAGAGGACATGAATGTTTGGACGAGGAGAGAAATAGAACAAGATGATTGAGAAGAGGATAAGAAACGTTGCCCAAAACTGGTCTGGGAGGAGAGAAAGCAAACATAAATATGAGTACAGGGAGTAAAGGCTGAGGAAGCAGTTGGGGGATATGACCAAGACTGAGTGACAGCTTTTATTTGTGTTGGGCCACAGACGCTCAGATCTAGTTGTGCAGACTTTAAATATAATATTTCTGCTTTTACCCAAAGAAAAACCAGGGAAACCAAGGAATCCAACAATCAGTAGTAATAGTGCACCTTACTGAACCTTGGTACGTGTTCAGGGAGCTCATCAAAAATGCTATTAGACCCTCTGAAAAGAACCTCAACGTTCAGACAAGGCCGGGGAAGCATTGCCTTATTGCAGTTTTTCTTACAGAAGGGACATTTTACACAACGATACAGGGCCGTGCAGAGCCTTTACATGTGACAGGGCCGTGCAGAGCCTTTACAGGTGACAGGGCCGCGCGGAGCCTTTACACGTGACAGGGCCGCGCGGAGCCGTTACACGTGACAGGGCCGCGCAGAGCCGTTACACGTGACAGGGCCGCGCAGAGCCGTTACACGTGACAGGGCCGCGCAGAGCCGTTACACGTGACAGGGCCGCGCAGAGCCGTTACACGTGACAGGGCCGCGCAGAGCCGTTACACGTGACAGGGCCGCGCAGAGCCGTTACACGTGACAGGGCCCGCAGAGCCGTTACACGTGACAGGGCCGCGCAGAGCCGTTACACGTGACAGGGCCGCGCAGAGCCGTTACACGTGACAGGGCCGCGCAGAGCCGTTACACGTGACAGGCCGCGCAGAGCCGTTACACGTGACAGGGCCGCGCAGAGCCGTTACACGTGACAGGGCCGCGCAGAGCCGTTACACGTGACAGGGCCGCGCAGAGCCGTTACACGTGACAGGGCCGCGCAGAGCCGTTACACGTGACAGGGCCGCGCAGAGCCGTTACACGTGACAGGGCCGCGCAGAGCCGTTACACGTGACAGGGCCGCGCAGAGCCGTTACACGTGACAGGGCCGCGCAGAGCCGTTACACGTGACAGGGCCGCGCAGAGCCGTTACACGTGACAGGGCCGCGCAGAGCCGTTACACGTGACAGGGCCGCGCAGAGCCGTTACACGTGACAGGGCCGCGCAGAGCCTTTACACGTGACAGGGCCGCGCAGAGCCTTTACACGTGACAGGGCCGCGCAGAGCCTTTACACGTGACAGGGCCGCGCAGAGCCTTTACACGTGACAGGGCCGCGCAGAGCCTTTACACGTGACAGGGCCGCGCAGAGCCTTTACACGTGACAGGGCCGCGCAGAGCCTTTACACGTGACAGGGCCGCGCAGAGCCTTTACACGTGACAGGGCCGCGCAGAGCCTTTACACGTGACAGGGCCGCGCAGAGCCTTTACACGTGACAGGGCCGCGCAGAGCCTTTACACGTGACAGGGCCGTGCAGAGCCTTTAGATGTGAGAGGGATGTGCACTCATTTTCAGGCGCAAATGTGATATTTTTCCAAGATTTACATGGGATTTGGGGATTATTCATTTAATGGTGTAATGTAGCAGTGATTGAAAGAAAAAAAGCAGTATGTTGTGCCTCTGAATTATGTTCATAATTAGCAAATATATCTAATTTATAGCAGCATTTTTACCCCTTTGACAAAATAAAAGCAGGATAGAGTATAATAAACCCATGTGACACATACAAGTTGCAGTAATGAATCCTTTGTATTCGCGCTCTGTGGATTCACGCTCTCCATGCGGCAGCGATTGAATATTATGTATTTACAGAAGGATATTTAATCCATTTTTCCTCTGTACATAAACATGTTTCTATTCCATCCCATCGTACACATAGGGGACGCGATTCATGTATGTCCGGTTCTGATGGCACATAACCTCTGAGGATAAATTAACCATGTGCTGCTGTGACCTGATTTACACATCAATGCTGTCACCGCACTGTATCAGACGTGAACGTTCCAGTAAAGCCCATTGGATATTATGTGGCAGAGCGGCTGTCAGATAAAAGGAAGCACAAGATCAATGGCTTCTTATCTGCTTCACCTCAAACCTATCCCTGGTACCCCTGTCAACTCCGGCTTTAGCAAGTTTATCACTAGACGAGCTATATACCGAAGACATGTAAGTGAAGAGGACGAGGTGCTGTGCACTAGCAGCGGCCCCATCAGTGTTCACACACATTTAAACAGGTGAGAGGTGGATTATAGTTTTTATTATAGTTTAATATTTTAGGATTAGCCCATATCACTTCTTGCACCACATCCACTACAACAAAACTGAAGTGGCTATGGTGCTCGGAGTGTCTAATGCATAGATTTCATACCATTGCCATGTCTGAGGATGATGGGATACATAGTCTGCAAAGTAAGAGTGACCAGGTAGCACATGCACAGTATTCAGGTCACACTTTATTACCCGCCCGCAGCGGCGCTTAACATTTGATGCTATTCACTTAATCCTGCCCTGAATTAGAAGTTTCCCAGGATCTGCTCTTTGCCGTGGGTGCAACGCAAGCATTTCAGGAGCATTTCTCAGGCTTTATTCCCACATTGTCTGCTTCGCACAGTAATAAATTACTCACATGGACTGATCACAGATACCCCAGAGATATACATTATTTACGAGGCAGTTCCAGCATCGGGAAGTTCACATGGCTGGGTACTGTTACGGGGTTAACCCTGAACCTTGATCACACACAGCATTGGATAAAGATCGCATAGAGATTGATTTACTTTAGCGGTGAAATGATCAGGGTGGCCGGCAGCCCTTGCCAGTAATTCTAGCACAATCTAAGCCTCTGCGTGTCACGTTTAGTAGCAGCATGGGATCCATATGTAACAAGTAATCAGATTCAGCCCTCCAAGCAGCATGGGGTTCAGCTCCCAAAATGCGTCCACTCAGCTTTCCCTGACCAGCATTCTGCGGATTAGGTCAGGAATGTCCAGCTCTGTACACTCCTGACCAGCCATCGAAGTGGTTGCGTTTAATAATGTCCTGCCCCCTCTATTTCCTACAGCTTCCAATGAAGATGTCGGTAAAGAAAGTAAGTAATAAAGGGATACTTTAGGGTAAAAATGCAGACAGCAAGACCAGGAGGAGAGATAATGTATGGCCCCTCCATCGCGTGCCCCCACGCCTCCATTTTTAACCTAGGGTATTCCTTCAAAATGCGATCCAGTAAGTTGCATCATTTAGAAAAATTCTTCATTGTAAAGTGACTTGACCCCCTTTAATAGGTGTCACGATCTTACCTTGTATCGCTCTATCGGGTCCTCCTGCTGTAACTGACTCTCTCGCATAGCAAGATACTCCTTCTCATACTTCTTCAGTTTCTTTGTTGGCACCTGGGAGGAGAAACACAAACAATAAGACATTGACAGCCATCCTATAAGATCAGATTACATTGCTTCTCTCACTTCTGGTGCTGCTTAGGAGAACCAAATGGAAACAGAGTGACTGCAATCTGCAGAGCAGCCAGCAGAGGGAGTGAAGCTCCCCTACACCAGTACCTGCTGCTTTTCAGCCTATACAGGAACACTCAATATACAGCAACCTATTCATGTAAGCCAGGGATTTTAAACTCAAGCCCCCCCCCCCTCGATGCTTCTGAACTATACCTCCCATAATGCTCAGGCCATCTATTGCATTCACAGAATTCTGGGAACTGTAGGCAACAAACATCTGGGGGGGGGGGGGGAGTTTCCAGCTGCTTTTTATGCTGTATACAATTCTTCATATATATCCATATGCCTTAGTAAAACACAGAAGTGGACACAATATCAATATAATAAAAATTGTTTTGGTAAAGTCATTTTTTTCTTTGAGGAGTAATGTCACACGGGCACCAGGGCATATGGACTAAGGATCAGAATAGTTACATGGGGAGCGCCCGCCATTAGGATAATTATTAGTATAGTGTATTTATATCCGGCCCAAAGCCTGTACGAGCGAGTAGAACAGGTAGATTCATACAGTAGATATGATACACGTATATTTTTCATCTGGACACCTGCCCCAGGACCCACATTCCTCGATATTGTGACAGTGATTAAGGATGAGTGTCGCACAGCACAATATTTATGGGTATTTCACATTCAGTCGAGCAAAACAAATTCCCTGTTAAAACAAGGCACTGTGTTTGGCTTTAAAGGGACCGGATCAACCAATTGTTTTGTGCTATTAAACGTATCAGTCATAACCGATGATATTAAAGCAGATTTGAGACTCGAGTTTAACTTGTATTCCTCTATGTAAGGTCAACCTAGTCACAATTGTCACTGTACACATTTCCATTTCCCCTGGCTTCACGCCTTGCCTCGCTCTCATACTTTCCATTGGAGGTCGGCCCGTGTGGTCACAAGATACAAAGTCTCAGTGATTCAAGATTAAATGAGATACACTATATTGCCAAAAGTATTCGCTCACCCATCCAAATAATCAGAATCAGGTGTTCCAATCACTTCCATGGTCACAGGTATATAAAAATCGAACACCTAGGCATGCAGACTGTTTTTACAAACATTTGTGAAAGAATGGGTCGCTCTCAGGAGCTCAGTGAATTCCAGCGTGGAACTGTGATAGGATGCCACCTGTGCAACAAATCCAGTCGTGAAATTTCCTCGCTCCTAAATATTCCACAGTCACCTGTCAGCTGTATTATAAGAACGTGGAAGTGTTTGGGAACGACAGCAACTCAGCCACGAAGTGGTAGGCCACGTAAACTGACGGAGCGGAGTCAGCGGATGCTGAGGCGCATAGTGCGAAGAGGTCGCCAACTTCTGCAGAGTCAATCGCTACAGACCTCCAAACTTCATGTGGCCTTCAGATTAGCTCAAGAACAGTGCGCAGAGAGCTTCATGGAATGGGTTTCCATGGCCGAGCAGCTGCATCCAAGCCATACATCACCAAGTGCAATGCAAAGCGTCGGATGCAGTGGTGTAAAGCACGCTACCACTGGACTCTAGAGCAGTGGAGACGCGTTCTCTGGAGTGACGAATCGCGCTTCTCCATCTGGAAATCTGATGGACGAGTCTGGGTTTGGCGGTTGCCAGGAGAACAGTACTTGTCTGACTGCATTGTGCCAAGTGTAAAGTTTGGAGGGGGGATTATGATGTGGGGTTGTTTTTCAGGAGCTGGGCTTGGCCCCTTAGTTCCAGTGAAAGGAACTCTGAATGCTTCAGCATACAAAGACATTTTGGACAATTCCATGCTCCCAACTTTGTGGGAACAGTTTGGAGCTGGCTCCTTCCTCTTCCAACATGACTGTGCACCAGTGCACAAAGCAAGGTCCATAAAGACATGGATGACAGGAGTCTGGTGTGGATGAACTTGACTGGCCTGCACATAGTCCTGACCTCATCCCGATAGGACACCTTTGGGATGAAAGAGAGGAGACCGAGAGCCAGGCCTTCCGTGTGTGACCTCACAAATGCGCTTCTGGAAGAAGGGTCAAAAATTCCCATAAACACACTCCTAAACCTTGTGGACAGCCTTCCCAGAAGAGTTTAAGCTGTTATAGCTGCAAAGGGTGGACCAACGTCATATTGAACCCTATGGATTAGGAATGGGATGTCACTTAAATTCATATGGGAGTCAAGGCAGGCGAGCGAATACTTTTGGCAATATATTGTATGTAGATTTTTGTCTTGCAAGGGGGAAAAAAATTATATATATGTTTATTATTGCAGAAGTCATTTACGCATCCCAGCAATTCAGAGAACTGCTTCACAGAGCTCATGTGCTACATTTCCCATATGCAGCAAAGAATTTTGGGTAGGACATGCAAATGACGTTTTCAATGTCTAAATTTTTTGCATCCTGGGTCTGTTTTAACACAGAACCCTCTTACCAGTGCCACGCCATACTATATGGTTTTTTTCCCGAAAAGGTCAGGTGTGTAGGTGTGTGTGTGTGTGTGTGTGTATCTCAAACCGTGGACATGAATTCAACGTGCAGGCGTGCACAGCCACACGTGCCAGGCTCCAGGGCACAGGAGTCATTCCTGTGGGATTGGATAAGAATGGCTGTGGTTGCCAGATGATGCTCGGCAATCATTGAGTATGTAATGAATGTTTTTCGGCAAACATTCGCGGTGCTTCCAAAACTGAACGTTTTAGGCTAGGGTCAGACGAACGCATTTTTTTTTTCACGTGCGTTTAGCCGCACAAAATCACGGCCGTGCTAGCAGCAAATGACGTCCAATGCCGGGGAACATACGACGAACGGCCGCACGAAAGTTCGTCCGTGCAACACAAGTGGCAAACGAACGCATTTTTTCGAGAACGTCAAACCGCTACTACTGACGTACAGAGTGCGCTGCGGCCGCATAGCAGCGTGTGTGTGTGATTAGGAGAAGTCAGACGCTGCTAATGTCCGGCCAACATAACGCCCAGACACAAAAAGTGTTTTATTGATGATCCGTACAAAATCACGGACGAAACGGCGCATCGTATGACCGCTATCGCGTATTCCGGGAAAAAATACGTACGTTCGTTCGAACGCATTTTTTCACGGGCAACGTGAAAAATGAATTCGTCTGACCCTAGCCTTAATCTGTAAGCACCGCGGTGGCAGATATGTTCACCGTAATTGCAAAAACCAAAGAGACACCAACAAAAAAATTCACTTTGGCAAAACCCACGGTGGTAGGATTTGAGAACTACGGTGGAAAGAATGATGAAAAGTACAGAGGACTATGGCGGCCGTCACCTAAACAGCGAAATCACAAAATTCTCCGTAATTGATACACCGTTGTTCCATGAAGATCGCAGAGATACAAAACAAAACCACCGTTCCCTCGATGAAAGCTGGAAGCCCTTTAGGGACGTGGCACATCGATGGCCGGGGTCACTCAATGATGGTATTTAAGAGTCTGGTCCATTGAGACTTTTCTATCAAGGGGAGAGAGGAGGAACCTATAAAATATTAACACATACGCACGTATTGCACCCTCCCCCAAAAGCGATCACCTCTGGAATTATAAAAGAAGTGTCAAATAAGAGTTAAGGAATGGCTTAAATGTGATTTCCATTAAAAAGGAATTGCTCTTCTGCAGGAGGTGTGAGAAGGCGGCGTGACATGCGAATCTAAAGCTAAAATCCAAACAAAAAGGGGCAAATAGACCCCTTTCTAATAATTCAGCCCGGCTGAAATCACCGCCCGCAATGTTCCGATTCTGCCAGAAACGCGCATAGATTTATTTATCCCGCAGCACATACGCGCACACCCCCCCCATGCCCTTGGTGTTTAATTCGCTCGGATCGCGTCGTGACGTCCTCTCTGTGAGGGCAGATCTGGGTGTTTGATCGCGTCGCAAATTCCTTCTTAATGAAAGGATCAGAAACTACCCGCGAAGAGATTATGATATTCAGGAAGATTAAAAATAAGCCGACAGCGAAAAACAAAATGTGCTTGTGTACGTTTATACACCGCAAGCGCCATTTAACATCACTGTGTGTTCTTTACATCAAGCAAATCATTATAAAATATTCTATACATCGCTGATCACATTATAATCACCTCTGGGGCAGCGGCGCCGCATCCCGGTTATCCGGTCACTGTGTAACACCGCAAACTCACGGCGCAATCTTAAAGGGACACTAACAGCGATGACCTTTTATAGGAGTTTAAATGGCAATGGCACCCCCTCCCCCCCAGCTGTCCCTCGGCGCTGGGACAGACTTATCTCGTAGAGGCCAGCATTCAGCGGCTTCCTGCAGTTAAACATGGCCGCCGGTAGCATAAGACACGACAAGGGATATGCCGATACCACCGGTGTCTACCGAAGTTGCAAACACCATGAAAACCCCCTTTGTGGCAACTCAGAAAAACGCTGGCGCCCCAAGAGATTTAAATCTAATGAGTGGCTGTAGAAGCTTCTCCTGTCAGGTTTTGGCAGTCAATCTATTATTGCTCGTTCTTAGCCGCGGTCCTCAAGTCCCCCTAACAGGACAGGTTTTAAGGATTCCCTTTGGGAAATGCAGACTGAATCCTGCAATCACTGAGCAGCAAATCATATCAACTGTGCTGTGCTTCGGATAACTGCAAACCTGTCCTGTTAGGGGGCCCTGAGGAGCAGGTTTGGGAAACATTGTATTATATCAGTGAAAAGGTTAAACTCGTAATATTTTTTTGCTGGACTTCGATACAACCAGTTACACAAAAAAAAACGACACTTTGTCCTGTGAGGAGACGTTCAGCGTTATCACCAGGCTCGTCTCCCTGGCGCGGTTTTGGTAGGACTCACTAGGAAACTCCTGTCGCGGTTGACGCTTTCACCAGCCGCGCCATTGTCCTCTGACCTACATTCCAGTGAAAGGAGGAAATAAAGGCTTCATTTAGTTCAGATCCTCCAGCACCGGCTGGCCTGTCCTGCCGCCGGGTACCAGGGGTACTGTATGTTCAAAAAGAAAGTACATACATTGTCATTGCCGTACAGCAGCCTTCACATCTCACTTCTGCATGCGCGAGTCGCTGTCACAAGCGCCACGCTTGCAGTTCACACGCCTACACAAGTAACGCCAAAATCTCCTCACGAAACAGAAAATGCACCAACGATGCCTCCCTTCATTCCTTACTTATGTATTTCACATTGATATGGCGGGCGTGAGCTTTACCTCTACAGAAATCTGTTATCGTCCATGTCGAGCGCAGCTGCCACAACCTCAGTACCCCCTACAGATTGGGACCTGCATTTCCCATGATGCTCGACCACACTCTATGCTCAGTGAGCATCCAAGGGAATGTAGATCCAATACAAGCGGGTGGAGCGCGCCTATTAACGCCTCCTTCTAGCTAGGGGTGCCAGATCAGCCATACTTTATTCATGCTGATGGGCTGCGAATGAAATATGCCCCCCCCCCCACAGCATGTAGAATCCATATGCAGCCGGTGACTTGCCTTGATTTCCCCGTCAAAGCAAATGGATTAAGCATGTTGCAGGGCAGCACTTTTACTTGTGCTCTCCCTCAGCCTGAAACAGTAATGCATGTCCTGGAAAAGATGGCCCATCTGGCAACCCTACTTCTAGAACTGGAGGAGGAAATGTAACATGGGTTGACATCAGACTCGTCTCTCCAGTGCTTCGAGAAGTCTCTGAAAACACAACCATCTCCTCTTAGATTGTAAGCTCTCCGTGCAGGGTTCTCTCCTACTGTTGTGTGTAATGTGTATGCATAATTGTTATTCGGTCTCTCCCGTTGTACTGCGCTATGGAACTTGTTGGTGCTTTATATATGCCTGGAACTGACTTATTTCCTCAGGTTAGGAATCTATTGTTTAGAGGGTTCCCAGCTCCATTCTCTGGTTAGTTTCGCACCTGCTGCCGCCTGTGTGCAAAGGTCTAATAAATAATAATATCAATCTGAATGCAGTGAAAAGATATTTCAAAACAAAAAATGTCAACAAACTGTTTCACTTCAATAATATTACAAAACCATTAAGTAGGGCAGAAAGGAAATGCGTCCGAGCCGCAGCAGGAAAGAACAATGGTTTTATTGTTGTGGATTTGCCTGGAAGAAGTGAAATATAAATACAGGAGGTACACGTCTCTTGACTTGCACTTCTTTACGATGAGAGCCATCAACCACACACCTCTGGCCCTTGTTTTTTGTTATTATTAAGCTGTACTATTTTGGGAATGGGGGGGGAATCAAGGGCCCGATTCCATTGATACAAAAGAATAAATTAACCCCTTCACTGCTGAGCCATTTCACGTCTTAAAAAAAACACATTTTACTTTTTTTTTTCTTTACTTTAAACCTGGTCATGTTTGGTATCATTAGAAAGGCCATAGTCTGGCCTTTCTAATGGTACCAAACATGACCCTGCTAGGTGCCAACAGTCGGGAGATATCAGGGTTCAAAGTAACCCCCTATCTCCACCCCATCTTTCCTTAGGAGTCAATGAGGACGTTTCCCACACATCCTCAGCAGTGAAAGGGTTAAAAAAGAAGCCGTGCATAAAGTTAGACATTTTATCGATTTAGCACATAAATTAGAGGCAGGATCGTTGCTGTTGAGCCTCGTTATATCCACGCATACCAACTAAGCGTTCTGAAGTGGAAAATCACTGAAGAGGCCCATTGGGTTTGATAGAAAGAGGGACTGCTTTAACTAAACAGGGTTACTTGGGAGGTATGCATGCCGGACGCTGCGCAGTAATGGGCTGAAAGGCAGCGCACACAAAGGATGTTTTTTTTCCCCTGTACTCTGAGTACGTCAATAAGGTTACTGGTGCTTTACGGTTTTATTTGCTCGTCGGTCTGCATGGCTTTTTTGGAACTACACTTTCCATCATGTGCAGTCATTGTTCAGCCTGGCTGAGCATCATGGGAAGTGTAGTCCCAAATTATGCGGGGATGGTAGTTACTGACTGCAGCCTTAACTAATCTCTGGCACTTGTACACAAGTCAGTCCCCAAAGGACAAGTTTCCTAACTATGCCAGGCTGTACCACCTCTGCTGGAAGTTAAGTCCACACCTCCACCACTCTTTCACGTGATATTTAAGGCTTTTTACTCATTATTTGAAGACGGTGACCTCTTACCTTAATAATTCAGCTTCTCTGGAATTTAACGACTGATGTTAACTGGATGATCTGGGCCGGCGTCCGCCTCGAAAATAAAAATCCTTTAACGATCGCAGCTTATCAGGCCAATCCCTGCGCAGAGGACGTCAGCGACAGACGTGTATACAGGCCGCATGTGCTTTTTAGTTTTGGCTTCAGTTGCTCGGTGTGTGCATTGGATGCCTGAGTATTTACGTTGCCGCCTGGGTGTTATTTTTCGTTTACTTTGACTCGGGGAAACCAGTAAATTCTGTATATGACATTTCTAGACAAAAAAGCACCGGTCTATGGCCCATCCCCCAAAACACAAGCTGTAAAGCAGTCACGTGCGCTTCATCCCAAATCCCACAGTATAATAAATAACAGGAGTTCGATAGTACCGTGACGGCCGTTAAAGTGTAAGCTCAGCTGCCAACGTGACAGAAAATCTCAGATCCCCTACTGCAGCGTGTGAATTCTGCACACTGCAGGGCAGCACTCCTCAGTAAGAATTGGCGATCTGTGACCAGGAAGATATGGTGGATCAGGCAAAACCTAAAGATGCCAAGTCACACCGGTGTCACAGAAAAATGTTACTTGCACCCTAATTATTAACTGGGATAGACTCCAACCCCCCCCCCCCCAATCGACAAACACAACATATACCACACCGAGCGGCTTCCTTGTTTGAGGTTTGGCCTCCATGCTGTGCTGTACCGGTGCCTGAGGGCTTTTTTGCTGGGGGGATCTTTTCTCTACTACAAACAAAAATGTGGAAAATCACCACACCCATGTACACTATGACATCAATGCTGTAGTGGAATTTTTCCATCTGGGTGTGAATGTCAGTGCCCACATGCTGCGAGGAGACCAGACAAAGTCCAGGTCAGCAAACTGTCCGAATGACCAGGGCCACCTGCTCAAGAATTGTAATATATATGTATATAGAATAACCGTATAACTTAAAAATAAGGTTTTATTGCCCTTATCCAATCACCAATTATTATTTTTTTTTTTTGAGAAAGGATTTTACCAGGAAGGATACATTGAGATTTCTCTCGTTTTCAAGTATGTCCTGGGTGGTGAGTATGTACCGTTAGGTGTCTTGCCCAAGGACACTTACTGGAGAGGTGCTCTTGCTGGGATCGAACCTGTGTCTTCATGGTTATAGAGCAGTGATGCTAACTCTACTCAACCCAGCCGGCATGAGATTCTGATATTGACTTTAAAAAGAATAGGAAGAACCTCGAGCCAACACTATGCCATCATTCCAGGACTCCACAGCAATAAGACTGACAGTGATGTGCAGTGTGTATGAGCAGATCACAGAGCTCCACTGCAATAAAACTCACAGCCGTGTGCAGTGTGTATGAGTGTATCAGAGCTCCACAGCAATAAAACTCACAGCCGTGTGCAGTGTGTATAAGCGTATCACAGAGCTCCACAGCAATAAGACTCAAAGCCATGTGCAGTGTGTATGAGCATATCACAGAGCTCCGTTGCAATAAAACGCACAGTAAAGTGCACTGTAGCTGTATGAGTATTACAGGGCTCCGCAGCAATAAAACTCCGTAACGTCCAGTGTGTATGAGCATGTCAAAGAGCTGCACAGCAACAAACTTACAGTAATGTGCGTAGTGTATGATTGTATCACACAGCTCCGCAGCAATAAACCTCAATGTAATGTTTGCTGTACGAGTGTATGAAAGAGCTCCACAGCAATAAAACTCAGTAATGTGCTGCGTGTATGAGTATCTCAGTGCTCCACAGCAATAAAATGCACAGTAATGTGCAGCGTGTATGAACGTATCACAGAGCTTTAAAGATTACAAAGAGATCCACAGCAATAAACACACAGCTATGTGTATATTGACTTTTTACAAGCCTATAAAACATGTAACGAGTTTGATTTACAAAACACAGCGGACGCTCCCATCTGCCGCGCAGGTAAAGCTTTTTGTTTCCCTTCCCTTTTTGCCAATAACTATTTTCTGTTTTTTTTCTGCTGAAACCAGGTATTACGCCATACGGGGGGGTGGGGGGGATGCTGGGTTTCACCACCCTGTGAGCCTGAATAAAGGTTAAAACCTGTATTTGTGCGGCACGTCCGGAAAAAATGGTGCAACTGTCACAGAGACTCATTCACAGCCTGCGGTGCTCTCACTTTGGGTTTAACCCTCGCACGGTCTCCGGGCAGAGCAGCACCAATATCCGGCCACAAGTAGGAAAAAAAGAGGGGAGGGGGGGGGGCGCAAAATCAGATCTGTGAGATACCGAGGCGCGAGGCAGAGATTCTTTGATAAAACGGTTGCTTTGTTTGACGCAGGAAAAACTTCCTGTGTCGCCAGAGACAATGAGGACCCAAAACAGGGACACTTTTATGCAGAAGGTCCAATCCATTTTTTCCCACCATGTGCTGCAAAGCGTACGGACGGGTCAGGATTATAGATTCCATTAATGGGAACCTTGGCACGGAATATTTCTGAACTATATATCCCATGATGCTTAGTCACAGCTAATGCTGGTTGAGCATCATGGAACATGTAGTTCAGAAAAAAATAGGGGGCCAAGGTTCACCATATATATATATATATATCATTATATATAAAATTTGGTCACTCGCTTCTGCGTATTTGATGCCAGAGCAAGAGACAGTGGGGGCAGCAAAACCAAAAAGCCCCCCTGCCCCACTCGGCCGGGGCAATAATCCTCATTCAGCCAGGCAGAAACACGATATTAAAAATGAATATACACAAAAAAAAAAAAAAACAACGCTCATTGTGGAAAAGCTTAAAATCCTTTCGCCGCAATAATCCTCAGAGGGATTTGTGTAAATACACAGCGCACATATAATGAAGACGAAAAAAAACCCCAAAGTATAATCGCTATTACATGTAGTAATAATAACCACCACCGGCTTAATGCTGTGCTCCATTCAAAATGGATTCCAGAAGCTCCACGCGCTCACCCAGGACATCACCAAGATGGCAGCTGATGCTGTAGCTACAAGTGATCCGCTGCCTGGTGAGGGTTGCGTAGATACCAGTGGGTGATGTGAGGGACCCCAGCCTTGTTCACAATTTATTCTACATCTTTGTTGATAAAAAGATTCAACAAGCCGCCCTCTGGGCCCTATTTAAACCCTGGTGAAAACATTCCAGAGCCATTACAGGGCCCTATTCCATATAGCCGACATTAAAATGGAGGCAGGCTACTGTGCGCCTGCAGATTTTCCTTACCGTCTCCATTTTACCAAGCATAGTCCAGGGTAGGTGCTTTATTAGTGTCTGGCCCTGGAAAGAAGCACAGGGCTGCCTGATACTGGCAGTGGTGCAGTATCGACTCGTGGAGTCCGTAGAACTCCATGGAGCCTTGCGCGTCCTGGCCGTGAGATTGCGCGGCTCTGCGGATGAATTGCGGAAGGGGACTAGGAACAAGCTGTTTCCAGTCATACTCTGCTCCCGGCGAGAAGGAGCAAGGGATCGCGCCGCCCTCTCTATTGAGGGATCGGAGGCGAGTATGGGATTTCATGGGGGGGTGGGTTTCACAGCGTGTTTCGTGAATTACAAAACCAATTAAACACCAGCTTTGAAAAGGTATTTCAAGGTCAAATAACATCTCCTGGGTGGAAGCGCAGGATGCACTGAAATAGCCCACACTTCCAAGCCAAGGTGGAAACGAAGTCTCCTGTAAGTATAGGAGACGTTAATGTACAGGAACCTCGCGCAGGGGAAACGCTGCATTCAGGCCGCAAGCTCAGTTTGCAGCAGGAATGGAATAACTACAGGAGACCCTATGTGTAATGTTATGTATAAGGTCTCTTGTAGATATCGGCACCTATGGAATAGCGCCCACAGTGTATGGCGTTGGGAAATATACACCAGCTCTGGTTAGGATTATACCAGGGTTAGAATACAGCTCTCTCTGTGCGGTGGAGATCCTGGCCATTACACAACCCCAGCTTTTCAGGTGGCTGGAGGACAGGCCCGAGGCTGCATCTTGACCAAACATGGAAGGATTTATGTTTATTCACCCAATGCCACGCATAGTCTCCTGTCGCCCTGTGTCTGGCCCCGCCTCCAGCGACATCCTCTAAAAAGGCCAGAGAGGAGACCCCCCCCATTTGACATGCTGGGAGGCGTGCCCCTGTGAGGCTGCGTAAACATGGCAGGTTCATGGAGTAGCAGCATGAGATGAGAATACTCCTGTCCCTGCGCTGCTGTCACTGCGTACGAACAACACATTGCGCGTGCAGCTATGAGGACATGAGTTTCAGCTTCGCTCGGTGCTGATTATGGTAAACAGAAAGCACACCGGGGGGGGGGATAATGGGGTTAATATGCGAGGAATCAGGTAAAACCAGATGATGAAAACAAGTTTGGGTTTTCTTTGACAATTACACAGACGGGCAGGACAATGAATGCCGCCCTGGGGGCTTCCATACAGAGGTACCATTCACCTGCCACCAGTGATGTCCACATGGGTGGGAAGGTGTGTGTGTGTGTGATATATATATATATATATCTCTATATAACACACACACACACACACGTTGAGTGTCCTGAATCGGAATTTTTTGCGACCCAAAGTGTTTTAGATTTTGATTTGTGTCAGATTTTGGAATATTTGCATAAAACGATGAGATATCTTGGTGATTACACCCCAGTTTGAACAAAAAAATTATTTATGTTTCATATACATCTTATACCAGTGATGGCGCACCTTGGCACCCCAGATGTTTCTGAACTACATGTCCCATGATGCTCAGTCAGTGTTAAAGCTAGTGCAGCATCATGGGACATGTAGTTCAGTAACATCTGGAGTGCCAAGGTTTGCCATAACCGCCTTATACAGACAGCCTGAAGGGCATTTTATACAATATCGCTATTCATTTTAACCTTGTCACATGAGGTCAGGTGTGGACCTTAGGATTTCAGCCGGGTGTGTGTGTGGGTGTTTAAAATCCCCTTTATGGTTAGATCAAATAATTGCGCCACATAAAGCCAGAGCGTCTGCATTTGTTTTCTGCTCATTATTTTGACCAAGTCTGTAAATCGAAGGTTAATCTGGTTTTATGTCCTAAAACAATAATGAAAATAATCCAAATAAATAGCTATTCTTGGGTTATGACTAAAATGATGCCAGCTAGGACGCACAATCCATTGAGAAATACACCAACGGGTGAGGAGCCTTAGTCATTACGGTAAAGAGAAAGAATGGTTTTTTTTTGTTTTTGGTTTTTCGTTGCTCATTGTGAGACACAAAGTTATGACTAAAATTTCCTCCTCGTGGCTTAAGGTTTGACCTTTAAGGTTTTTTGCACTTGAGTTTCTGAGGTCAGTCCCACCTCCGTGGAATATACTCATCGGCCGCCCTCCCGTCGCGAGGCACATGGCGGATAACGAAATTGAAATTTGTGCAATAACTAGAAAGATGATCTGACGGGTCAGGTGACCAGGAACCTGTCATTCTGGTTGAGTTGCAGCAGTTACGGGTGAATGAGACCACATTGCCTCAATATATAAGGTGTGTTTGCATCTGTGATAACTCAACATTTACTCATATATATATATATATAAATCACTATCTGGAAAACAGACAGATTCTGGGTCCCCATGGAAACCCAAAATCTGAAACCAATGCCAGTAATCTGGGTTGACTTGAAGTTCACTTGATCCAAACCACTTGTTACTGTCACATGTGTCGCCTTGTTCTCATCATCTTGTGCAAATACACAGACTCACAATTGTACAGAAGCCAGAGAGTTATGAATGCATGAACACACAACAACAAACACACCACACATGCTCTACAAAAATAA
Organism: Leptobrachium leishanense; assembly: GCA_009667805.1. Classification (NCBI taxonomy): domain Eukaryota; kingdom Metazoa; phylum Chordata; class Amphibia; order Anura; family Megophryidae; genus Leptobrachium; species Leptobrachium leishanense. Next base: position 38,682,613 of record CM019070.1, read on the forward strand.
CCGGAAAAGTAGAGAGACTGGGAAAAACATGACGGGGAGTCGGGGACATTATAAAACCCTGAACGGCAGGAAAAGGGGGTCAAAATTCTAAATGATGAAGCTATCCAGCAATCGCCATGGAAACCAGTGCAACGATTCCTCCATGTCTACAGGTTTCCATGGTGATTATTCCACTTTCAGAGTTTTGTACCACTTTTGGATTAACAGCTTGTGGTTTCTAAAGTGATGAATGGGTAAATTTAACGTGTGTGTGTTTTTTTTAGGATTGTGTTAAAACAGACCCAGGATGCAAAAGAGTTAGAAATTGCAAACGTCATTTGCATGTCTTTCCCAGAGTCCTGTGCTGCACATGGGGAATGTAGCATTGAGCTCTGTGAAGCCATTCTCTGAATTGCTGGGATGTGTAAATGGCTTCTGCAAAAATAAACGTTATTATATGTATTTGCACATGAATGCAAACTATGGCAAAATTAAGGAGAATGGGAAGCACAGGCAACGAGGGACCAACGCAAAACAAGCCACCCAGCTCCAAACCTTTTAATAATAGATCATGTTCTCTTGCTACCATAGCAACCCAAGTTGTATACAGCAAACCGTACTCCCGAGGCTAAACATACACAGCATTGTGGCCATTGTATCAATGATTACAAAACTGAAAGTCCAAAACAAACAGAAAAAAAAACAACACAAAAATCGA